>JAQJVL010000317.1:266864-672264 GCA_035578905.1 Stictocephala bisonia
AAATGTTTTAATAATATTGATTCCATAGAAACTATTTGTAAGCTTTTTGTACAGGTCTATTGTTTGCAGGTATTGTGGTACAATACTTTTATTTTTGCCTTATGACGTGTATATATTTTCTTATACTAACTTAGATTAAATTTATGGTATAATATTTTGGCTCATACTTTTTAACTTATTATCAAATCATCGTTTCCACAGGAAACCTTTGCCCCATAACAAGATTTAAGAAAACTGATTACAAAATGTTACGGACCACTAAACACTAAATTGTTGTGTCATTATGTTTCCATGTTTCTTATGGCTACTTCATTTTGATCCTTACAATAAATGACTATTTTTAATCAATTTTGTAACGAACTTATGCTATTTAGCCAAAAATCACTTGCCATTTAAGGAAAAGTAACTGCTAGGTAGAGGATTGGTATCTGCCATACTGACCAAACAATTAAAAAAAGATTTATTCCTTTCAATACCAACGTCCTGTTAAGATGGACATTTAAAAATGTCCCAGAAGTGAAAACGTCCGGTTAAGCAGGACGTTTACAAATAAATTTATAATTAATTAGTAAATGCACCAAAATTGTCAAAGTGTGGTTTTATAAAATATTTATACTATTTTTTTTTTTTTTTTTTTTGTCAATGAACTAGCCACCATGAATGTTTACCTACAAATAGACAATTAAATAGTGCAGTGAACATTATGCAAAGACCCATATTTTTTCATAAAAGACCCATAAAAGTGAAAAAGATTTGAAATATTTTTTGGCAAGTAGTTTTATTTATTTGGTTTTTTGTGTAGACATTATTATTTACATATCTATAATGTGTATTGTTCCCTGGTTGTTAGGCTTTATATTGATATATAAATGTTTATTCTATCTCAATAACAAAATGAGTTAAGTTAAAGTGTTTACCCCAAACCCTTGCTAATTGAGTAAAAATGCTTTGGCAATTTTGGATACACGTTATGTAAAAATCAATGACACTTTTTAAACATCATCATAAAAAATTGACCACTGATAGGATTAAAAAAAAGAATGTTTATTAAAAACATTTTTGAATAAATTTGCGTAATTCAGGGCATCTATTTTTAAAATCAATAGAAAAATTTTAAGTTTGTTAAATATTGAACATGAATAATTGGAAAAGCTAACCCAACCAACCGGCACATTTGCGGCACTAACGCTAACATGATAAAGATCATATGGTGGCAATTGGCAGAAAATGTGTTCTGTTCATCGTCTGCAAACAGTAGATATCAATACTGTAGTATAAAAAAACATACAAAAAATCATTTCAAACATTTTTCACCCACAGAAATTAAACTGAACATCATTTTAATTCCTTTTTAACTTGTTAAAACCTGAAAAGACTAGAAGTAATCCAAAAAACAATAAATAACACTTTTGTTTTATTTTAACACTAGACAACATGTTAAAAATGATTATGTTGAACTCACCAGCTATAGTATATCTGTCCATATAGTTTATCAAGTTGACGAAGCACAGAATCATTACAGTAAGAATTTGTCTCTGCGATATGCCACTTTGAACATTTGTCCTATTCGCGCCACTCCTAGAATCAGTTGAATTCGACAAGTTTAACGGTGGCACCACTGTATCACTGTCACCATCATCATTCATGAGATGTTGATGAGAATTATTAGGAGGAATCCCCGTAGGTTCCATATTTAATATTTTTAAAGAATGTTTATCCACGAACTTTTGAGCTGGCATTGGTAATAAATACAGAACCGGACAGGTACACTACGACACGGAAACCAACGTGAGACTGGAACCAGAATATACCTGTGCCCTCCATTTCGAACAGATGACGTAACCACGTGACAACGAAAGCGCAGGTCACTATAGGCGTGGTTTAAAACGAAGCGCTACTAGTAGAAAGTGGTCAAACTTCAGTTCATCAACAAGGGCAACTGCTGCAGCCTATGAGCATTTAGTAGAACTACGTAGATTAATTTGGAAATAATTAATTAATTCAATTTTTGTCATTACACAATTTAGTAAAGTGCAAGATTTGTGTTGACGTAGTTAAGATAAAGCTACAATAATGTATTATAATGAGCTATACCAATCGATCAAAGAAACTGAAAAAAAAACCAATATTGAAAACCTGATGAATCACATACAGTAAAAATCAGCAATACTTGACAACCTAATGATAATAAAATTATGATAAAATGTACATTCAAATTGTACACTTTTAGAAATGCTCTCATTTAAACACCAAGGCAAAGATTTTATTGTACTTTTGAATATTGAATGTTTCATTCCTCCTTTTATTTTGGCAGCTGGCTTTGAAAACCAAACTATAGGCTTTATATAATTGCCAGTTGCCAATAAACGAAGAAAACAGATCAAATACTGAAAAAGGAAATAAATCTTGTGAGACATTAAAAACACTTCCTCATTTTTTTTTTTTTTTTTTTTTTTTATTTGAAACTGATGAATTCATTTAATTTTTGATGTACCATAATTTTTATTCATGCTCAATTATTTGACTTTTGTTGTCAGTACTGTTGTTATATTATATTATTTTTACTGTCATTTATTGTAATATTACATCATTATTAGTATTTTTATGACATATTGTTGTTATTTAACCTATTATTTCTTATGATTTGGATTGTTATAGTACTCTGTTTTTCACATACCCATATTTTATAGATTGTATCCTCACTGGTTGTTATTGTATATTTTACCATCATGTATTGTTGTTATGATGTAATTTTGTTGTTTCATATATCATTTATTGTTTTGTAAATTAGCTTCCTAGCCATTCAAATAAATAAACACCAGAATGTCAGAACCTCAACGTCTTTGCTTTAAAAAGAAAACAGTAATTTGGTAGGTGAACTATAGTGAATTTGCTAAATATATTGAACAACTTTTACACAGTCTATAACCAATTAGTAAATTTCTACACTCAAAATTCAACTCTAACCCAGATTCTAAAACCACATTAAATTGAAATAATAAGACAAGACACTTAAAACAACAATTTAAGCATCAGTTAAAGTTGGAATTAAAACAGAAAATTTAAAGTCAGCCCGCCCCAGCACTTTAAAAATGATACAGTAGAACCTCTTTAATCCGGCACGTTTGGGACTTGACTCTTTCCAGATTAAAGAAAATTCCGGACTATGGAGGTTATTTATAAAAATACAGGAGGTGTATAAAAAATAACATAATTTGCACAACAAAATGTTACTGTATGTATATATTATTTAAACATGGGTTATTTAAACAATATAAATCAATATATAAGTACAGGAGAAATATTAAAATGCATTTTTAAGTACAGTACATGATGAATACACTATGAAATACAGTACAGTACTGTACTACAGTATTTGTGGTTTTTAGCAACAGCACTGGTAGATGGCTAGAAAAAAGATCTAATATCTACTTGCTTCTTACAACTATTTTTTATTAGCTGTTGAGTTGCTCACTTTACAATGTTCATTGTGAAGGCAATTCTGTAATTTGTGTCTATTGCCGTTGATGCCGGATTATAGACAATTCTGGACTATAGAATGCCGGATTAAGGAGGTTTTACTGTATGCCACTCCTAATAAAATAGGTACATCAATCAAACAAAAATAATCTCTGATGATCCAACTATCATCAGTCATAGAGGTTCGGATTCCAAGTAAAGTTGTGGGTCCCATAGTTGCCCTGGCTATTGGCCAATTGATAAATAGTCCTATTTGAGCTAAGTCGAACTCAGATAGTAATAATGACTACACTCATCACACTCATTCACCCCTCATATTCGCCCATATCTCTACGATCGGCGTCTTAGAAATTAATAATGAATAGTGATGACTGGTTAGTGTGACACATTGTTATCAGTATGTACTTTGCCACTCTATAAATCCAACATCAAAGCAGGATACACGATAGGATCAAGAATCGACGAACAGTCAGCTGAAAATCAGAAGAGAACACAGTGTCCAGAAGTACTCCCTTTGACTTTGTTACTATGTTTATGTCCTTCAACTATACGGCACACCGCATCCAGGGCCGGTGACAGGGGGGGGTAGGGGGGGCTACAGCCCCGGGGCCCTAGGTCTGGTTTAAAATACAAATCAGTGGTCTTTTTAACCGTGTGGTGGGTATTTCAAGTCTGCGAGGTGGCAGCACTGGCAGCATGCAGCGTTGGCAACACTGCACTAGCCGTCATCTCGCGGCCGGCGGCAGTGTATCTGTCTAGGGACTCCAGTCTAGCTTCTTTGTTTACTTACGTCTGTTGCACGCTGTCAATTTTCTGTGCGGTTTCGTGGATAGTTCTATTGTTCCGTTCATAGTTCGTTAATCGTCATGTGTGTTTCAATCAGAATTAGTTCAGTGATAAGTTAGAAGAGTGAGAGGAAAGTAGAAACAATGAGCTACAAACACAAATCTGGAGCGCAGAAGAGGAAAGAAAAGGACGATAGAGAGTTTAGAGAACGGGAAGCAAAGAAAGGCCAGTTGTCACTTGGACATTTTTTCAAAATACCCGATTCTGTTTCACTTTCACCTGATACTGAAGTAAGTGAAGTTGAGTTAGCAGTAAACACTAGTTCTAAGACTGATGCAATAATAAGTCCTACTCCTACCGACAAAGATATATTTGTTCCTAAAAATGAAAGTGCTGAGAGTGAGAGTGAGACTGAGAATTACAAGATTGAAACCACTGCTAATGCTACCAGAAGCAGTAGCACGTCTATCTTGGTCACAACTTCCCAGTCTCATGATGAAACGACCTCGTCGGCACCTTGCATACACTTTGATGTAGGGGACCCCAGTTTTGATGCAAGTATACATTTAAAATACAATCATTTTCCAATGCCAGAGCGATTTCCTGACGACATCACCGGTTCTTCAGTACCAACTTCAGTATTTAAAAAAAAACTCACTAATGGCGATTTAATTACACGGGACTGGCTAGTTTGGAGCCAAAGTAAAAAAGCCTTCTTCTGTTTGCCGTGTAAAGTTTTTAGCTCACTCCCTCACACGAAACGCTCATCTCTGGCACTTCCAGAAGGATTTTCAAGTAAAAAACGTTGGAAAAAATTGTTTGATAAGGTCCCTGAACACGAAAACAGTAGTAGTCACAAACACTGCTACATTCAATGGAAGTCAGAGGTGATAAAATCAAAAAAAGATAAAAATCTGACAGGCTTAATTTTGAATTCCATTCTACAAGAAAAGGAAAAGTGGCGTGACCTTTTAAAGCGATTACTTAATGTGACTTTGTTTCTAGCTGAAAGAGGACTTGCTTTTAGAGGCACTAATGAAAAAATAGGAGACCCATCTAATGGAAATTTTTTGGGCATCTTAGAACTGCTAGCAAATTATGATCCAGTGTTAAACGAGCATTTAAATAAAGTTCGTTTGTATCAAACTAAAGGGGAACGAATGCAAGTTCACTACCTGTCGCATGATATTCAGAATGAATTTATAGAATTATGTTCTTCCCAAGTTACAAAGGTAATTCTTGAAGAAAGAGAAAAAGCTAGGTATTATTCTGTAATTGTTGATGCAACACCTGATTCAGCCCACATTGAACAGACAGCATTTATTTTGAGATACGTGCATGAAACTGAAGAAGAAAGTGAACCCTACAAAGTGCAAGAACGACTTCTATGTTTTGCTGATTGCACAAAAAAGAGTGGTAAAGATATTGCTGAGCTTATCTTGAGTACTTTGAAACGCTATGAAATCCCTATAGAAGACTGTAAAGGCCAAGGGTACGACAATGGTAGTAATATGAAAGGTGCCTATAAAGGAGCTCAGGCTTTCATATTATCAGCCAACAGCGAAGCTGTTTACTCTGCGTGCACTTGTCACTCCTTAAACCTTTGTGGTGAACAAGCAGCGGAGTGCTGTCCAGCGGCTATAACTTTTTTTGGGGCTGTCCAAAAGTTGTACAACATTTTCAGTTCAAGCCCCCAGAGGTGGGATATTTTGAAAAATAAAATACCCGGATCTCTTCACTCCATGTCAAAAACACGATGGTCAGCAAGAGTGGATAGTGTAAGACCTGTTGCAGCTCATCTTCCTGGAATAGTAGAAGCACTTGAGGAAGTTATCAAACTAAATTTGACAGCAGAATGTCGTCGAGACGTAGAGGGACTGAAGAAATACTTCAAGAGCTTCAACTGCCTTCTTCTTGCATCGGTTTGGTACAAAATATTGAAACCCATTGACACAGTCAACAGAGTTTTACAGAACCGTGGTGAAACCTTAGATGTAGCGTCGAAGAATCTAAGTCAATTGATAGAAGATTTGAAAGTTTTGCGGAATGATGGTTGGGATAAAATCTTCAATGAAGTTTTGGTCGTTGCTGAAAACATAGGATGGCCACAGCAACTTGAGGAGGAAGAGAAAAGAAGGAGGAAACGAAAAAGGGCAGCTGACGCTGACGAGGACGACGAGGTGTGTGATGACAATATGGAACATAAACTTGATGCAAAGAAAACTTTTAACAACAAAGTTTTTAATGTCATTTTGGACAGTGTCATTGGGGACATGACAGTGCGTTTTAAGTCAGTCAGCGATTTGTGTAGTAACTTTTCTGTTTTGTGGTCATTCAAAGAAATGCCAGATGACCTGATCGAAACTAAATCTGCTGAACTAGTACAACGACACCAAAAGGATCTGGGAACCGATCTTCTTGAGGAACTGGTGAGTCTGAAGCAAATATATGAAGCAAACTTTGGTGGAAAAACACTTTTACCCTTTGAACTTCTCAAGAAAATTAAACTCTTCAATTTAGAATCTTTATTCCCAAATCTTACTGTTGCCTTGAGAATTTTTGCAACAATTCCAGCCACAGTCGCCAGTGCAGAACGTTCGTTTTCAGTATTAAACAGAATAAAAAACGTTCTACGCTCAACAATGTGCCAAAACAGGTTGTCAAGCCTAGGTGTTTTGGCGGTGGAAATGGACCTAGTAAAAAGAGTAAATGTAGATAGAATAATTGACGAATTTGCGTCAAGAAAAGCCAGAAGAGGAGTTTTGTTGTAATTTGTAATCATGGTTAGATTAAGATTAAAGACTTTAATTGACGAAAAGTGTTGTTTACTTTGTATATGGAAAAAAATCAATTAAACATAATTTATCTACGTGAATTATACGTAATAATTATGTATATGGATTAATAAAATCAATTTCTTCAATCAAAACATGTTGTATTTTTCTTTTTTAAATACCATTGTCTATTCAATTAATTCAACATTTACATATCTGTGATGTTTTAATTTAAATTTTCTATTATATAATTTTTTTTTTTTTTTAAAGGTTTCAATTAAAACCATTTTGTATTTCTTCAATGAGTGCCTAAATTTGTGGTTTACTTAAATATGAAACAGCCTGAAAAGATAATTTATGAATGAATAAGTGAAAACAGGTCTAGATTACACCAAAATGAGTTATTTTATCTGTAATTCAACATTGTTCTCAATCTCAGGGACTGGGGAGTATCCCTAGACCCCCGGTACCCCACACAAACAAAACGCCTTCATGCATACCATACCTAGGGGCCCGGATTAGGTCCAGCCCTGGGGCCCGCGATCGCTCTCGCCGGCCCTGACCGCATCAGTGCAACTAAACTATACGGCACGCCGCATCAATGCAACTAAACTATAAGGCACGCCGCATCAATGCAATTATTTTAATTCTAAATTGCAAACTCATTTTTTGAGAACAGAAAAGTTCCTTCATTAAATGCATGACAAAAATATAAGATTTTCATCTTTGTGGATAAGAGGTTCTGTTGCAAATGCCAGATAGTGCAGTTTGTCATTCGGTTTCAGTTTTACAATATGCAAACTATAGAAATAATAACGAAGTCGTTTCCATTAAATTGTGTTCATTTGGTTTTGGACTGTTGAGTTTACAAATTGTCAAGTAAAATTTGTTGCAAAACAAGCTACAAGTGTACATGCCTATTTAATATTGGATAGTTGTAACTTTGTTACTTAAAGCTATTTTTAACCACACAAGTCATGCTATGTTTCATAGTTTAAAAACTTCTTTATACTTACTTGTCATCCAGTGATACAATTTCAGGACTAGGAATCTTGTTAGTCCACCATTTCATAGTTCACACCGAATAAGATAAATGCAAATACAATTTTACATTATATACATTCCACAAGGTTTTAAAAAAGAATATTTATTTTTTCACATTGTAACACAACATTCAACAGTAAGAATGAAATCATACAAGTGTTTTTCTGTTTAGCTAATTTAATCATGTTACATTAGTCAGTATAAATTATAAACGAAAAATTATAAAAATATGGGAAAGAGAGTTATTGTATATGAAAATTAGGTTTTGAGACATGAGTTTATGGTTACCTAAGCATTTGTTCTTTGTTGACTTAATATTTGAGACAGTTCTTGACTTCTTAATATAGCTCAGCTGTTTTATGTATTTTATATGTATACATTTCAAATCCTATATTTTCCAAACTTAAGAAGAAAAAATTATATTAATAAGTTATATTACAGACAGAACCGTAGTGCTGGAGGTATGGTTCGAGCATGCACATCAATGGGTTTTCCTCAACACAGTTGAAATGAAATTAAACATGTCTTTGTTTGTGTGGCAAAGTTAGGACATATAGTCCACTCTACCACTTAACCACATTTGTGCATTTATGTTTGTAAATCAACATCTCAAATAGAACAAAATCAGCTGTTTTTTCTTCTAGAAATATGTTTTTATTGCTTACATTTTTCTTGTGGTCTGTAACAAAATGAGTTATTGTAAAATCACAATATAAAAGAAGCACTATTATTTAAATCGTTGCTTTTGTTATTACTATCTCAATCTATATTCCAGTGTTTTATCTTTATAACTATCTAAACTATATTGACATATTCACCCAAGCACCATCCAGTAAACTGTGTATATACAGCCAAATAAATCATATCTCAGGCTAGATTTTGAACAGACTACACAATGGACGTAGGAGAGGTATGGTGAGGGATATTCACTATCTCGCTTGTACTGCCTCTCCTATGCGCCTAGCACCATAGCTAGCAACATGGCTTGGTCTGTAACCCATAATTAATAATGACTCATTAATAATGTGATTGCTTCATGACAGAAAATATGATTTTATGAAACTTATCTTGGTATATCCTTCTACAATTCTACACAAAATTTTATAGTAGCCAATTTGAATAACAAACTTTCAGGAAGGGACTTGGAGATATAGTACAAATTGTTTTTGTATTCAGAGGATTTTGTGACTGATCGATTACTCCATTGTTCTCTTGTTCTAGCACAGTTTTAATTATTATTGTTATTTTTATTTTCTTGTTAATGTTCGAATATAACTAATCTAATGCACTGCATACAATCGAATAAGAAATAAAGAATATTTTATTGATTTGAGATTTGGATATATATACAATCAATACATTTTTAAGTGATATTGAGTTGAAATCAAATTTGTTGCATAAAATATTCTCTCCCATGTGTTATTTAACTGATGGAAATATGGCTTAAATTATTAACTCTTAAAATCTGGAATATTAGAAACGAGTATTGCATTTATCAGCCATTTAAAGCAATATTATAGATAGGATGTTTAGAAAGTGACCAACTGAAAGCACCTGCACGAGAGAGATGCACTGAGTGGTGGAAGTGAGATAGAGAATTACACTTCCTCCATTGTGTCATTTATTTTAAAATTGTCATGGCAACTAAGAAGATTGTAGGCTGCATGGTAGCAGCGTAGTAACAAGCCCCGTCCACTACATCAATTAGCAGCAGTGACGATTGGTTGGTTTAATTTAAAACTGGTGAATCAAGCTTAGAACAATCAAATGAAATAATTGTTTAGTTTTTAAATAACAACTAATAATTATAATAACACAGTTAATAATAATATAAATAATATATAGCAATTAAACTTGTAGTTTTTTTTTTCAACTAAACACTGTTCCGGAAGTTCAACACCTGAAGATGGAAGTTAGTCACGCCTGTCATGGATGGCAGTTGATCAGTGAAATGATTCTCCTTCGCTGCTTAAACTCCTATATATATATATGCTAAATATAACACACAGGTCACTTTCTGTCTGGTCCCGCTATAAGACATTTCTTACAGTATGTACCAAAGAAATATTTTTCCATCCAAACAGGATTCTAACACACCAACACCAGTAAAAGGAACATACACTTTTAACAGGTTGTCTCTCTGTTTGAAGACAGTTGCATTGTACAATATCAGCTGAATATTGGAGATTATCCCTTTCAAAGCGTGACGGTAATGGTGAAACATCCAGCTGCATGTCACTGGCCCAGCCATGTTTTATTCAATCCAAACAATAATTTTAACCCCAGATCTGCAATGAAGCAAGTTTGAACAGTTATACTTACATGAATTTAATCTAAATTTATCCTAGATCTTTCATGGAAAAAATTTTCAATTGCTATGTTAAAATGTCAAATCAGGTACACCCATGGAACAGCAGAGAGCTAAACATCGATTGGAAATCAAAAACTCTTGGGGTTTAATTTAGGTAAGATTTTAATCTCAATGAATTAAGGTGGCCGTTTTGCTTCACTAAAAATGCCATACACTTGGCTTCCTATTTTAAGATTTCTATCCAGAATAAGGATATTATCTTAACACTTAGATTGGAATTTCATAGGTGAAGAACGTTATAATGGACCATAAGATGATTTTTGTAATTTTTATAAGTTAAATAGCCTACGTAAAATTTTAAATATTGTTCTTTACGATTGTAAATATAAAAACTCATAATATGAACTTATGGTCTACTAGATCAACGATTCTGAAACTGTGATACAAGCACTACTAGTGGTACTTGAAAGACTAGCCAGTGCTTAGCCTTAGAATGGTAACCCACATAAGGTAAAAGCACGAATGCACCACCACTTATAGACTGTATTTTCTTAAAAATTACGTGATTTATGTCTCTCATATAGATATATTTATGAAACAATAATACAATTATAAGCTATATTTATATCTGTTACTCACACATGTAAATTTATCCTTCCTTGTATATAATAGTGAAGCCGTTTTTTTGTGAACGTAACTCCTCCCTTATTTCTTAATCAATTTAAACGGTTGAGATGTCAAAGATCAAATCAAATCAAATCAAATCATCGATGTCTTCTCCGTAGTCGTCAAGACCAGGGAATCGTCAGAGTTGTAGTGTTGAGTGTTGAGTGAGCTTTGGCCCTATTTATGCTCATCAAAGAATTCTGTTAATTTGTAATATGGCCTATCAATTAGATAATTTTTTAATGTTGTAAGAAAGTTTTTATTATGGAGTTGTAGTTTTAAATTTTGTGGTAGTAGATTGAAGATTTATATAGCCATAGCTTTAGGGTTTTTACTTGATTTTGCTAGTCTGTGATGCTCTGAGTTAAAATTGGTCTTTACTCTAATATTGTATTTGTGGCATTCTGATCTAAGTGTTGGGGGATTGTTTTTTATGAGTTTGATTAGTTCTAGGATGTATAATGATATTACGGTTAGAATTTTATTTTGGATGAAAAGGTTTTTGCAGTGTTCAAGGTATTGGGTTTGTTCTATGGCCCTGATTGCGTTCTTCTGTTGTTTCATTATTGATGTTATTAGGTATTCATTTGCTCCTCCCCAGGCGATTATTCCAAATCGGAGATGTGATGCAAAGAGAGCATGGTATGCTATTAGTGCTGTGTCTTTATTTGTGATTTCTCGGAGTCTGCGAAGGGCGAAAGTAGTAGAGGCTACCGTTTTTTCTAATTTAATTATGTGTGGTTCCCATTTTAGGTTTTCGTCTAGTGTTATGCCGAGGAATTTGGTTGATCTTGCGGTGATGATTTCGTTGTCTTTGGGTATTTCTTGTATATTTTGGGGTTTGGTGGAGAAATTAATGTGAATTGTCTTTGATTTATTGATGTTAAGTTTTAGTTGATTAAAGCCAATTGTAGCTTGATCCAGTAGTTCATTTATTTGAGTGTTTTCAGGTAAAGTCTTTTGCAGGGGTCTTAGAATAGTGGTATCGTCGGCAAACATTATACATGTGCTATTCCCTGGTAGGAGTTCTGGGAAGGAGTTGATATATATTAAGAAGAGTAGGGGTCCTAACACTGATCCTTGGGGTATTCCTGATGTTGTTTGTTTTAATTTTG
Source organism: Stictocephala bisonia (assembly GCA_035578905.1). NCBI lineage: Eukaryota > Metazoa > Arthropoda > Insecta > Hemiptera > Membracidae > Stictocephala > Stictocephala bisonia. The sequence continues at coordinate 279,041 of JAQJVL010000317.1, forward strand.
ACCTGGTTTTTATTACGATGTTTTGGGAAAGTTGTTCAATTTCGATGAGTTGATATCTGTCCGTTAGGTAGCTGGTAAGCCATGAAAGTGCTTTGTTTTTAATATTTAGAGTTTTAAGTTTTTTAATTAGTGTTGTTCTGTCAAGGCTGTCGAAGGCTTTACGAAGGTCGATAAATAGGCCTGAGGCTTGATGTTTATTTTCCCACATATTGGTTATGGTTTCGCATAGTTGGGTGAGGGCTGTATTGATGCTTTTTCCTTCTCTAAAGCCGTGTTGATTATTTGAGATTGTGTTGGAGCTTTCTAAAAAGTTTGTAAGTTGTCTGTTAATTATTTTTTCCAGGTATTTAGATAAGGTCGGTAGTATAGAGATGGGTCGGTAGTTTTCAATGCAGTTAATGTCGCCTTTTTTATGCTTAGGATAAACTATGGCTTGTTTCATTTGTTTGGGAACAGTCCCTTGTTTAATTGATGTGTTTATGATATGTAAGAAGGGGTCGATAATCTCATTTTTGCAGTGTTAGAGGATTTTGTTTGATATAGAATCCAAACCCGCCGAGTTTTTGGGGGGCATGGTTTTGAAAAGTGATTCTAACACCGATTTGGTGATGATTTTGAATTGCTGGAGGGAAAGAAGGTGCAATAAGATCGTAGTTGTGCAATAAGGTCTTAATTCTTCAATACTTTCACCTTGAAGAGTACTGGAAGCCCTTTTAAGTACGTTTTTCGACCATAAAAATAACATGGACAGAGATTAAAATTAATCCAAGAGTAACAGCTGTTCAAATGTAAATAGTGATTTTCAAAAAGGTTTAACAGCTGTTGGAATGTAAACAAAACCAGGGATGGATGGTTGTAAGCATGTTTTTATTCACTTTCGATTGTAGGGCTCTGCTCTACTGGACTTAATGTAATGTAATCTAATGTCAGCTGTTGAACAAAAATAAATTAAACTAACACGTTTGAAATAGGCTTAGTTATATCATAGACCTTCTATCAGTGGCGGCTTTTGACCTAGTAAAGTGGGGGTTCACACACCGGGGGTTTTGGGGTGTACGGAGTACCCCGCAAGTAAAAGCGCACAATTAAAATGTTCTAAAAATTATACGTTTAAACATGCATTTTAAAATATTTTACAAGATATTTTAACGTAGTTAAAACCATGCTTAACCAAACAACAGATTTTAAAGGAAGTCGGAGTGGAGCACACGGCAAGTGTGCACCGCTGGCTTCTATTACAAGACGGCCCCACCACCGCCTTCCAGACAGAACAGCTGATTAGGCCTTGCATATACGCTATGGAGCACAACCAGGACTGTACGACAGTACTGCGAGATTAGCGGAAGCTAGCTGAAGGCGCCTCTTTGAGTTTTCTTACGTTTAAAAATCACATATTTCGTAATTTCAATGTGTAAATAATTTAACCTAAACTTTAAATGTGGTTCATTTTCTTTTTCACACAGGGGGTCCACGTGCTCATGTGCTCTTATGGAGTAACCGCCACTGCCTTCTATTATAACTATGTATATCTATGGTATAATAGAAGGTCTATGGTTATATCATTGTGCACTAATAAATAGGTAGCAACGCAAGTGATGTGAGCGAGAAACTGTAAATAAATATAATCTTGTGATTTTAAGTTTTACAGTTAACCTACTATTATTTGTAAAAAATCACAGGCCGAAGGCCAAGGTGGACTGAGCGCAGCGAGGGACGGGATTGGCACGCGAAGTGTGCAGGTGTGTCCCCTAGTATATATTTAATACTGCGTGATATTTTTAATTGTACATATAATTTTCACGTGACTTTAGGTGGTACACTGCCAAAAAGTTTGGGAACCCCTGCACTAGGTAGAACCTTTAATAATCATACAGTGTTAATTTTAACTCATAATACAGTATAATGTTTCTCTTAGTAGTATCCTATCAGCAACACAACCCATGAAAATTAACACTTTTGTTTGCCTAAACACTTTTGTAACAGATTTCCCCTTCACGGCAAGGCATTGTCTAAAGCAAAATTTTCAACAATTGTTAAAACACTAGCTTCTTGTAAATTCCTTCTGTAGTGTAGAAGAATTTGACTGATCAAATGATAGAGACTAGTTAAGCATCGTCAAACCCTTACTTGCATATACCTTATTTTATCGTTATTTGCATTTATCGTTATTATTATTTAATTTTAATCTTGGTTCTTAGCATGCAAGTGCATAAGATTATCGATGTAGTTATCTGGGGCTGCATGTTTATTTTTAGTTTGCATGTAAAGTATTGCTTTTTTAGTATATCATGTATAGTTTGTTTGTAAAATAATGTATTACTATTGTAGTTTAGCACGTATTTAAAGTGCATGGCATGTGTTTTTTAGCTTAATATTTAACTGCACTTGTTGTGCTTAGTATATAATAAGTCTTATTGTATTTTGTTATAATTAATGGCAAATAAATCATTTGAATATTTCTAGGCATTTATTTAGGTAGCACTTAAAATTAATGTTTAGGAGATCGACTTCAGAGAATTAACAACAGGTTCTTGAGACTGGTGGATTTCCTAGCTGGCTACCATTTACTGAAAGCCGCAGTTGTTATTGTTCCTTCCGTGACCACGAGGTGTATCCGTGAGGAAGTATGCTAGGGTCTGTCCCCCTTAATAAGTGACAGTGGTGGCAGCGTATTTGGACTACCGCGACAAGTTGTTATAATGTTATAAGAATATAAAATTCGTTGTTCATGTGTCTTATGTGACCTCAATTTAAAGCTAAAGATTAAATGACACCTAATACATAGTAAAGAATGTAATATTTTCTCTTACTCTTTGACTTGACTCTCTTGTATTAATTAGTAAAATCAGCTGAGATTTTATTCTTACCGTACTGAATTGTATTTTACTGATTTATCATTGTTTGTATTTTTGTTGTGGAACTGACATTTCTTATAATCGTTCTTTTTTTGCACATTTCGAAGAATATTCTATATACTGAAAATTATAAAATTTAATAAATATTTGTGGAGATATTTTTCTTGTCATATTGATCATTTATCCCTTTCTTTGTAATATAAAGGGAAGGACAAGATTTTCTATTTGTTGACAAATAAATTGTGTTTGTAATTAGACCGTATTATGTGAATGAACAGTAAATTGATAGTGAATTTTACAAAATATTAGGTGTATCACTGTATATTATTGTTATTTTTCGTGATCTGGTAATTATCAAATAAGATAAGAGCAAAATATGTGTGGATTAAGCCTAACCTATAACTAATATAGCCTAATACACATTGACTAACCATAAGCTATCAATTAAGTAAAGTAACATCACTAATTAAACCTTATTAAATCTAAGGATTTTTTACTCATTTGCTTAATAGTGCAATACATAATATTAACAGGTTCACTGCAGGTGGCCCAGTACTGGGCCATGGCACGACGTGCGCCGCTTGCGCGTGTTTCAGAACTGGGCCAACCACACTATCCAGCAAAATATGGTCAATGTGAGCTGAGGATCGATCCAGAATGGAAATTATGTTGTTTGTGTCGTTAGGGTGCCTTTAATGTTATGTTCAGCGTGGTTCCAATATCCTTTATATCTGTAAAGTTGTGTTAATTATGTTCGTGTCAGTGACATCGTGTTTTCAAGTTTCACCGTGTTTAATAGTCATGTCAATACTAAAAAGAACATTCAAAAAGTAGCTAGGATAAGGAAGGTACCAATGTCTTAACCTAATAGGACAAGTGCAATAGGCTGAAAACTATTTGTCAGAAAATGGTCCAGGCCTATTTTAACCTTTATCACGTCGTAAGCGCATATATTGACTTTGCTGTAAACACCATAAGTCCATATACGCGTAATAATTGCAAAAATAATATTTTCGTAATAATATTTCTAATTTAATGCAGTAGTGCATTTGGGTGGCCTGTCAATCACTACGAGACTGGTTTTTGTGTACATTTCCCCTGTGTCGCCCAACACCACAAGAGCATATACATGCAGCTACTGTCGAGCCGAGCGGTTGTCATTGTATGTCGTTACACCTCTTTGAAACTGTGTATTTAGTTGTTTTTATCATTACTTTAGTTTAATATATGTTAGTAAAATTATTAGTTCTAAGTGTCAATATGAATAATCCGGCCCATTTTGATTTTGTGGAAGGTACTAAAATCGGCCTATTTTTAGTACATACATCATATTCAAGTGCTTAATGCATTTACTTATTTTTTTATTATATGTGTTATGAGTAGGTCTTGTCTTTATTAGTTTATATACATGTAAATGTACTCAATTATACATATTTTATTAATAGTAATAATATTTTGTATTAATTCATACTGTATAAGTGATCTATGCCTGAGGCTTACTTTCAAGTAAAAGTTTGCTTATTTATATATAAGAAAAAAGGTAACGTAAGCTAATAAAGGTTTCAAAATGTTATCATATCTTTTATTTTCCTGTACAGAACAATACAAAAATGAGCAAATAAAAAATTTAATTTTGATTTTTTTACAATAAGTTAGCACTTAATGGAAAATAGGCATTGTACAAATGGCGCTTTAAGGGTTAAAGATACGAATATAAAGTACTATAATTATCATGCATTACAAACTAAATCCTGTGTGTTAATTAGTAATTATAAGATATAGTCGTCCATATTATATATTTATTAAAAGTTTTGATAGATCTGTGTCAAAAGCTTTTTATTTGAGACATTTATTTAATATAAACAAAACAATCTAGGGGTAACTGTTAGGTGGAACATGACCTGCCAAATTTTGGTTTTGTGAAAATATTGCACAACAGCTTAACTTTGGATTTTTTCATTATTATTCATTAGTTAAACGCCAATCGTCAAGGTAAGAGCGAATATGAAGGGCGAATAAGTTGATGTGTAATAATACTTACAAGGCGTACCTTATGTAAAAACTTCCCAAAAGATGTCATGTTAACAATACAAAAGACATTTATTAATCAAGAAAAATATTGGTATAGGCTATTGATTATGAAGAGTTTAAACTGGAACTAAAAAATGGCTAGTTATCAACATTACAATAATTCTATTTTATACCAAAACAAAAAATAAATAGTGTGAAAATAATAGTTTTATCGAAAAACATTAGTCAATTACCAGCTGTCATTGAATTTTGAAAATAAATAATGTTCTCCAATATTATGCTGTTTGATCTCTCACACCGTATATTTACAGAGTGGCAAAACTTCTGAAGAGTGGGTATCCCATAATTTTTATGTTATAAAATTACATGATTGTAATTTTGCTTAACACGACATTACACAACATTTTGTTACACCAGTGCATGCTTGTAGACTGAGAGTCCGCTACTAAAAACCTCAGGATTTCAGAGAACAGTAACGTTTGTGGACTGTAAGTCCACTAATAAATTTTCTTGCAGTGCCACTTCCAGTGTACAAACATATTTATACTCACATTGACGCCTTTATGAATAGTGTTAATTTTTATTCTGAACTAATTAATGTATTTATTAAGGGTATGGGATTAAGGTACTAGGTACCACAGCCATTAGAAATAATAAGTTTTTATACATTATTAATTATTTGGAAATGCAGACTCTCAGTCTGTGCCGCGTGTACTGGAGGGTCAATTGTAAAGTTTTAATGCTATTAAATCTTTTATTCAGTCTTAATATGAAATCTAGAGCTCTTTAAACGGTTTTCAGAGATGTTAGCGATACATTTCACTGTTATAATGCATACAATTTAGGCCTACTCTAGCTCTCCATTTTAACTTAGATTTAGTGGGTCCAATAGCTCCATTTTATGTCTGGATGGTTAAATGGCAATCTCAAAATATTATGGATTGGTATTATATTATTGTTATAAAAAATAGGGGTAATTTTATTACCCAACCTTGTTTTATTAATTTTAGTCTCCCTATACATATTTGTTCCACTATTACAGTCCCTCGACCATAGTGGTCCGATATAGCTGTATTGACAACTAACACTGATGTTTGAAATATTGGTGATTTAAGCAACGATCTCTGATATTGTTATTGCTATAACCCAAGTTGGTATTTTAACTATTTATATAAGACCAAACATCTGCAATGTTATTTTAGTAGTTGAGTATTTGTTGTCCGGGGTTATATTGCTGAAATTTTGCAACAAGAGATGATTTTGCAATGCAAGACATGAAAATAGTACAAAACTTTATTTTCATATTCGTCAAGAACATAATTTGATTATTGTTCATTCTTTCTGAACTTGATTTTATTTATAAACTTTAAGCTGACCTAGCATGGGGAAAGCTAGACTCACCAGTTTATTTTTTTTAATCTGTTGTTTATCCTCTATGATTAATTACAATTTATTTAATTTTTAATTGATGTATCAGCAGTTTTGATTAATTTTCTGTAAATTTTCAGAGTGTTAGTACAAGATATGTATAAACCGGAATCTCGAAAGGGAACATTTCTTGAACAAACAAAGGCTGCAAGAGAAGAAAGAGCATTAGAAAAAAAGAGAGAGAATGCTGCAATTATCATACAGGCCCATATTCGAGGCTGGCTCGCTAGATGCCAGTTTCGATACTTAATTTTGTAAGTAAAGAAGACATGGTCTACTATAATTATGTATATTAGGTCTTAAATGTTTTTAAGTCTTAATGTTAATATGTTTAATGCCAAAGTATTTAGTAGTTTCCCTGTCAACATTGTCTTATTAGCAATGACAAGGCAGCCGAAGCTTCAACTCTAACATTGACATGGTGCACTTTAAAGGTTAAAAAATTACTTATATATTTGTTAAAATAAATAGCTCATGACTGATGCATAGATAATGAACTACCTATAATTGGGCTGGGTAGAAAGCAACCTACGTGGTGTATTTAGCGCATATAGAAGTTCCAGCAGCAGAGGGGAGGTGTTCCAACCTCCGTCTCTAGTTTGTGTGACTAGAGTGGCAGTGATGGGAGTGGCAGTGTTCACCAACGGACACAATCAGATGGTGAAGCTGTGGAGGGGTACTATGCACGTGGCATTCATCTCCTTCACTCCCTTTGTAGGTTATGTTAAAGGTAGTTGAGAAAAGTGCTTGCATAATAAAAGTCGATATAATATAGTTATTATCTTGAATATTGTCATTTTTATCTCGTTTATTTGTCATAAAACAAAACAGATTATACAAATAATGCTTAGGAATGGTAACAATATATACTATTTCGAATTTCCTTTTAACAAATAGGAACTAACTGTGCAACAGATTTAATTAAAATAATTTTTGACATTTTCTTCTCAGCTTTTCTTGTCTTATAATCATTTGTTTAAATGGTACACTATACCAGATTTGATATTTACTCTTAAATTTATTTTCTTTTGGCACATGTGTATATAACAGAGCTACTTATAAAAGTGTAACTTAATCATCATTATTATTATTATTTTGCTCACTAAAAGTGCTTTCCAATCAACATTTGACAAATCATTGTGACATCACACAAAATTGGCACTACTGAAATTATAATTAGTTTTATTAATATTGATTTCAAAACGCTTAACTGTTCCATATATAATAAGTTTATCAACTAACTCTGGATCATATCCATCAGTTTTTATAAATGGATTATTGTCTTCGATAACAATTAGGTTGGCAATATATGACATTAAATCTAAAGTTTCACCTTGATTATTCAAAATATTGTTTTTAAATTTTAAAGCTTACTAAAGAATAATAATAAGCTGATAACCACCGGCTGTTCATTTGTCATTGGGCTATTAATTAACGAAACTTTCTAAGTAATAATCAGACTTGGTTTGTAACAATGACTACATTTGCTCATCAACACTCATCACACTCATTTGAAACCTATATTCGCCCATATCTTGATGATCGGCTGTCACGAATAATAAAATAAATATCTGCTTAGAACCTCCCATTACCTCTAGATAAATCAACAACAACTTTTATCCTTAACAGCAATGCTCATTTTAAATTTGAATATATCCAGTTTAAGAAACAAATATTTAATGATGATACTGAGGGGACAAAATATGCCATAATCAGAATGAGCCAAAAATTACTATTTCATTTTATCATCAATAATAAATAAACATAAAAACTTACAATAGACAGTCTAAAATTAACAAGTAAAACTTAGCGGCCCACTGCAGTGTTGTTACATTATAGGGGCCTACTAACTAAGAGGAGAAACAGGAATTAAATTTTACTTTAGGATTATAAAAAAAAAAACAAATGATGAAGAGAAAAGTTTTAAATTTAAATACAAATCTGACTTATAGAACAAATTAAAACAATTATAAACAGAGACAGATTTATTATAACAATAGAACAAATTAAGAGATTTATAAACATAGAAACAAATTTATTGTAGTATCACAATTAAATCATCAATATCATCTTTATCAAGAAGCTGTAGTTTTAATTTTATTTGAAATAAATTGACATTTTTGGCATGCTTTAGTTCTTCTGGTAATTTATTAAATATATGTAGAATTAGAAATAAAAATGTTTTTCAATAAATTATTTTTTTTTTACTTTGGGTTTGATAAAAGTAAACTTTGAAGCAGCTCGGGTATAAAATTGAAATTGCTTTGTTTCGTCATTTCCACTTCGAATGAAAATGTTTTAAGAACTTTAAAAATGAAAGTGTATTGTAAGTATTTTGAAAAAACAAAAGAGTGGTAAGGAAGGTTCATGCTTAGATTTTAATAAAATGATTCTAATAAAGTGTTTTTGTGTGAATTCTAATGGATTTAGAACATTGTTGCTGGCTGCACCCCAGAGCTCTATACCATACACTAAACGTGAGTGAATTAAAGCAAAATAAAGCATACGCAACAAATAGTCGGATTGAAGGTTTCTTAAAAAATAGAATGTTCATATGCTATTGCGTAGTTGGCTTTGTAATTGACATATGTGTTGTTTCCAGGAAACATTTTCATCCAAAATTACGCCCAAATATTTAATTTGAGTAACTTGCTTAATGTGAGGACAATTACAAGTAATGTTTGCTGAGTGATTACAATTAATATGAAGCTTTAATGAGTTTTCAAAAAGGTGTGGCTTTAAATCAAAGTTAATAACATTAGTTTTTTCTGCATTTATTATCATTTTGTTGCTTCTACACCATGACGTAAGAGTTTCCAGATCCTGGTTTATATTTTCCCAATTAATTAACCAGTTTTGCTCAACATACTGCAATAGGGAAATGTCATCCTATGAAGGGAAATGTTATCTGCAAAAGCTGTTATTTTCCTTACAAAGGGTACATTCATTAAGTCATTAATAAATATTAAAAACAGTGTAGCTGAGCCCTGGAGCACACCTTTTTAATTACTAAGGTAATTTAGAATTTTAATTTGTTACGTTATACCAATTAAGAAGCTTTTAAACCAACTTAATGCAGGTCCTCTAATTCTTAAGTTCCAACTTGTCTAATATTATTTCAAAATCTACGAGGATTACCACATTCATTCAATGTGGTTCATATTGATTTTAAAAGCTCAAGTGTTTTTATAAATTCATTTCACATTTAGTCTTGAATATTAGTGTTTATATATGACCGTGTAATACATGACTTGCATTTATGTATAGCTATTGTTTTTTTTTTTTTTTTTTTTTTTTTTTTTTTGCAGGAGGAGATAGTTTGAATTATTGGTCTCTCCAGTTTTTATTTATACACACTCACTGTTTATTTTTATTTTTTAGGGAGAAATTTGATGATGAGATGAAAATCATAAACGAAGAGGTAAAACTCACAGATTTGAAATGTTCTGTGCACATGTACCGAATTATTCAACGTTTTCTCTTTGTTTGGAAAAAAGAAAGGGATAAAGACAGGTTTTACAGACTATGCAGGTAAGTCAATTGATATAAATATATATATATTTATATTTTCATTTGTTTATTAGTAGAATTCGATTAAAATTACCGTATGTGACTAAAAATTTATTTAAATTTATAAAATTATTATATTTGGGCATTCGAGAAAAATTAATGTAATGTCTATTGAAACTAACAATTTTTTAAATTGGCATATACATAACCTCAGATATCTAGTCACTCGTCAGTTTTTATGGGTTAATTTTCTGGTGTTTTAACATGTTCATTGCTAACCAAATTCTATGTCCTATGACATATGCGGAAGCTATTTGCGCAATTCCTTATTAATAATGTCTTTTAAATAGTAAAAACGAATACTCCTGTAAAGTCACATAACCTCCAAAGATAAATGTAACGTACACATAACATCACACATTTAACAATAAACCATTACTTGGTGGCAATAAGCTGGTATAGTCCATGACACAAAAGTGCGTCACCTACAAGGTCAACTTGATGCACACACGCATTTCCTGCAGTGAACGTGTTGAATATCCTAAACTGTTTGCTACTGCAAAGTAGTGTAAGGAAGTATTGAAGGTGCAGCGAGGGAAAGCATTATAAAACAATGAAGTACAATATCTGCCTGAATAGTCACTAGATTCACTTTTGAATTGAACTTAACAAACATAAACAATAGCTGGTATTGTAAAGTTTCTGCTTCTCTACTTACCTCAACTGCTGAGCACAGGATGTTATGGACAGTTAACAAATATCTCAAGTGCTATCACTATATGGTCTCCTAACCAGGCAATTAACCGCAGTTGAGATGTTTAACCCTAGGACATTAAATATTTGTCTGTCAGACGACAAACACCTTAGGTATTTTTAGGTTTGGTATGAAAACATCACACATAGCAAAAGATAACTTCCGAGAAATCCTCGTTCTCATCATTCTGGATGACATTTTTATTACATAATTGGTTTTCATTATCAATCTTGGAGACATATTTTTCTCAAAATTAGTCCAACAGATGAATGTTTATGATTAGTATAATGTTTAATTGCTTGATAAGTTTTATATATATAGAATTTTTTTAAATGTCTTAAATTCTATATTTGAATTAGCTTTTTATTTTAATAATAACATGAAGATTCAGAGACAATATGATAAAGTTTATTATTCAATAATTTTTATTAATTTATTCAGATTTTTTCTCACATGCCTCTAATTCAGAAAGACTCTCAGAAAATGGACCATTTCTTTAAATTAACATAATTTTTTTAAATATCTAACTCAAAGTTTGTTACATTGGTTTTAATAGCAGTGGTATAGTTCAATATAAGAATAAATAGTTATAAACACCTTTTTTTATTTGTATTTTCTTCAGTAGTCTGTCAGACGAAAGTTTATGATTAGTGTTACATACCAGATAGTTTATGATTCTAGGGTTAGTATTTTTTTTCATTTTGTTTGTGTTGGGCATGTTTATAAATTGAAGTATAGATTATATCATTTATAAGTGTGAGGGTTGCAATGGTTAAATGTTTATGGCGATGTTGAAAAATATGAGAATGCCAGATGAATGGGGAAGAGGTGATATTATAAAAATTTTCTATAAAGGCAGTAAGAAGAAGTGCGAGATTTATAGAGGAATAATGTTGATGAGTCTTGTTGCAAAGTTGTTCGGAAAGATTATATTAAACAGGATAAAAGGTAAAGTAGAAGACCAGGTAAGTGAAGAATAAAGCGGATTTCATAGAAATAGAAGTGGTAGCTTTAATTTTTGTAGTAAGACAATTGATAATCAGAAACTTATCCTTGTACTTATACATATATAGAAGGCTTATGACTGACTGTTAAGAGATGTGTAATCTGGGAAAGTTAGAGTCAAGGAAAAATATGTTGAAAGGATGAAAGAGTTGTACAGAACACATGAATGTCGAATAAGGACTACAATGGGATATACAAAGTGGTTTAAAGTGATGAAAGGACTAAAACAAAATAGTATTTTGTCACCAATATTGTTTAATGCGGAAATGGAAGTTATGTTGAGAGAAGTAAAAAATATTAATTAAAGAATGAATGGTATGATTTTTTCAGATGACGATGTGGGGTAAAGATGGTCAGGAATTACAAGAACAGTTGAATAATTGAGCACGAATAATGAAGGATTATAAGCCAAAAGAAGAGTGAAGTAATGGTCGGTAGAGCAATTAATTGGTATGCTGGACAGGCCATTGTTACTGGAAGGAACTGCGTTAAAGAAAGTAGAGCAGTTTACACACTTAGGGTCAGTAATATCAAGTGACAGTGAAATGGAGCAGGAAATAACAAATAGAATAGGCAAGGGAGCAAGTTTTTACCAAAGTATCAAACACTTAGTGTGGAACAATGACATAATAAAGAAAGCAAAAGTTACCATGTTCAAATTATATTTTAGTCCAATAGTTACCTACGGATCAGAAACATGGAACATAACAGAACAAGAATGGAGCAGAGTGCAAGCCAGTGAGATGAGATTCATAAGAGCAATTAAGTGAAAGACGAGAAGAAATAGGATAGGGAATGAGGAGTTGAGCAGGGGAGTTGTTGATGATAGTTTGAGAGAAAGGGTATAGAAGACGAGATTAAGGTGGTTTGGCCATGTAAAAAGAATGGAGGAGAGCCGACTACCTAGGAAAATGGAAGAACTAATTTAAATTGGAAGAAAGCCAAGAGGGAGACCAAAAATACGATGGGCCGATGATGTGAGAAGAGATGTAAAAAGACGAGGAATACAGTGGCGGATAGTAGTAGAAGAAGAGGAAAGATCGTCCCCGTTGGAAAGGTTCAGTGAACATTCAGACACAGCAGTAGCTGGAATGGAAGAGGATATATATGTATCCATCCAATACATACATGCATTGTATGCATCAGACATGCATAAGTATTTTTATAGTAAGTTTGGCACGTCAGTTGCTGACTTCAGAAGTTACTTCTAGTTGATACTTAAGTCCATCAGTTGAAAATGTTCGGGTTTTATTGAGCTGAAACTTTTTATGAGGTTTTATCTACAACATGGCAAAAAATTTCAAACGATTGATAAAAATATAATTTTATACTCTAACAATGACATTGATTGTAAAGAATCTTGTCTTTGTAGAGTCATATATAGGCCTAGTAATGTTGTATAAGGAACATCAGTTTATAAAGTCCTCTTTTTGGCTTATAATTTTTGTAGAGTGACCTTTTGTCCTTAAAAACACTGATCCTAGTGTACATTGAACAAATTTGTTGAGTGCTGGTATCTCAATTGCTTGCAGGTACTTGGTGCTGAGTTTGGAGGCAGAGACCGCTCGGACGAGCTACATCGGAGTGGCTCTGAGTAAGGAGCATGCAATCTCTTGGATAGCCCATATTAAGGTATCATGTAGTTCTTGTTAGCTGTAGATCTGTTGTCAAGGCCATTATTGCATCACTGGTTTAATATAAGTTTCCTCCAAAACGTATGAGTGAATAATAATAATCAAATACTGGGATAAGTTGTGTACAAACATTTCTTTGGATGATTGTTTTTAAGGAAATACAGTTTATTTTAATGACCAACACCAAGTATTGAATTGACGTTTGTTTTATTTTACATTTTACCAGAAGTTGTTGATTAGTTTCCATGTATACTATTTAAAAATTGTGCCCAAGGTACAGACAAGAGAGTTCACATCCAGTAGTGCACTGAATGTGTGTCGAGTAGTTATTTCTCTAGTTTGCTGGAGTGCAATAGCAGGACCAGCACCTTATCAGTCCTTCCCTTATTCCCCCCAAATCCTATAGGATAATCATATACATTATCAAATCTATAGTAAATGTACCTTAGGTGTAATATATGTATAACTGCTACTGAGGCGTTTGCTGTGGCTGTAAGAAAGCGACCTGTGTTTCTTTTTTCCCTGTGGCTTTTTTCTTATTGAAAATAACAATTTATAATGTAAAAAACACACATTGTTTATAAAAGTTGTAATTTAAAAATGAAAAAGCCCTGTAATTTTCAATACTTCATGAAGACTAACTTTTGTATATGGACAGTAAGAACTACATAAATATAGTTGTTGTCAGTTACAAGCCTCCAGTGTTTAGATGATTGTATCTTTTTAAAGAGATATGACATCAGCAAACTTACCTTAGAAGACAAATCCACTAACACCAGAGTAGTAGTAAACAAATACAAAAGAATGACATATTTTCTGTACCACTAGCACTTTCTTCAGGTGAGTGAGAGAGAGAGAGAGAGAGAGAGAGAGAGAGAGACTCGCCTGAAGAAAACAAAAGACTGTGCTAGTGGTACAGAAAATGTGATTCTTTTGTATTTGTTTACTACTACTCTGGTAATTAGTGGAATTGTCTTTTAAGAGGGCTCTAAAGGGAAAGAAAATATAGAAGTCATGCGACACTGGCGATAGAAGTTGGAACTACGTCCAGTTTAATCCGCCGGACGAAGTGCAATATAGTCCCAAGAATCATTTCCTGTATAGTAGGTTTTCGTAGTATTTTCAACCGGAAACCCCAATTACCCCTTCCTCCCGTCGGCCGTCTCGTCAGGTGGCTACGCCCTGAATGTACGTTCTTCTCTGACTGAATGTATGTTGAGCCGAAAGACCAATTCTTTTCAACTATTGTCAATTTTCCAATTTTTCTACCGGTTTTGCTGCTGTATTTTATTTCTTAACATTTTTTTATGTCATTTTGTTTTTATAAAAAATAGTAATATTTGTTTAGAAAAGTAGACTTTTTACAGCGAAATCAAGTTATTCACTGATCAAATAGGAGGGTCTACTAAAATATTGAATTTCTACTTGAAACGTTTTCCAAAATCATAATTCTTTGTTCAAATCTTGTTATTCTCAAAACGGTTAAAATGTAACATAGTTAGGCATAGGCTTACCATACTTATATTCTACAATTGAAGAGTTTGATTTATAAACATAAAGATACGCTTTACTAAAAACTAAGTAAATTACGTTACAAAGCATGGTTTTTGTAAATATTCCTTAAAGCTCTTGGATTGTGATCTAAATATTGGTTTTTATGTGGTTAAATATTTAATAAAAGGCATTAATTTGCAAATAAATTTCTATTTCGTATCTTCTTGTGTTCGTTTGAAGATTAAAACAAAACAATATTAAATGAACGCCACAACAATTCTCAACATACGCTTAAAGCATTAAAGGTTACGCTTTACTGAAAACTAAATAAATCACGTTAAAAAGCAATGGTAAAAAATACCAACCGTATATTTATTTTACGTTTTATAGTTTTGTACGGTTTATTAATTATTTTTAATAAAATAAAAAATGATTTCACATAAACTATCATAGTGTTATGGCAGTTACAACATAACACACTAATTTCCAAACATTAAAAAATAATTGAAATGTGGCCACTTTTTTTATTTGCTTCTGAAGTATGCTGAATGAATTACTACAATACGGAAAATGACACTACGGGGACAATTTGGTTTCAAAAAGCGAACATTTTGTTACAACAAAGATTTTCGCGGACAGAGACGAAAACCGAAGCGAACCGTATGAATGATATCAATTATAATTAAAATAATATATTATAATCTTGCTCAATTTTCCCATTGCCATGAGAAAAGCAATTATTTTACTTCGACAACAGTTCTTACACAATTGCTTTTCAAAAAATTTTAGTTTTACTGATAAATATTTCACAGTATTTCAGGAGTTATTAATTTAATACTATTCAATTAGGCATATAAAAATTACTAAATATGACGATTTTTTTAAAACACGACTGTTAAAAATAACCAACAATTTAAAACAGAGAAACTGCTTCGAGCATATATCAATTTCGAACATATAACTTTAGACGTTCAAAGCAGATTGGGCTCATCTGCCTGACAGTAGTTTGGCCTCATAAACATGTATGTTCGGCGTAGTTTAGGCTTACTTAGTCTACCAGTTTGACCTCAGCAATTCATACAGTACTTTGGTCTCAGTTTTTTATATGAGTACAGTAGTTTGTCCTCACCTGTCTAAGCAGTTTGGATTCATCCATTTTGGCACCACAGTACATAAGTGCTAAACACTTATTTACCAATGAATGTATTTGTCATTTATAGGATATGATTTAATTGCTTGGATTAAAGATGATGTTAAAACATATTTAGAAACAAATCAATGTTATTACTAATAAATATAAAAAATGCTTGAAAAATTAATCGATGATAAATAATTACATTTAAATAACCAATTAATTACCAGAGTATTATAATATACAGATACATGAGTAAGCTGAGTAAGTCGCAGTTTTATAAAGTCACTGTTATTTGCAAGTATAATATAGTAATAAAATAATAATATAATATAGTAAATTGTTCTTTTAAGAACTGTTACATACATTCAAAACGTGATCAACATGGGTTGTACATTGGGTGCCACCCGTGATTAACTTGGGTAGTATCTGTGATTATTTTGGGTAGAACCCATGGTCAAATTGGGTAGTACTTGTGATTTTTTTTGAGTAGGATAAGATCTGTGGTGGACAGGACTTGGGAAGTCACCTGTGATTACCTTGAATAGACCCTGTGGTCAACTTAGGACCTGTAATTAGGACCTCTAGGGTAGTACTCGTGGTCAACTTAGACAGTGCCTGTGATTACTATGGGTAGGATCCTTTGTGACTTGGGAAGACACTCATGATTACCTTGAGTAGAGCCTGTGGTCAACTTAGGTAGGACCTATAATTATTTTAGGTAAAACATGCGGTCAATTTGGGTAGCCACCCATAATTACGATGGTGAACTTGGTTAGTGCCTGTGATTACCTTGGGTAGGACCCATGGTCAACTTGAGTAGCCACCCCTTATTACATTGGCTAGCACTAGTTGTCAACTGGAGTAACCACTAGGGGAGAAACCGCAATTAATTTGAGTAGCCACGCCTAATTATCTTGGGTAGTATATGTAGTCAACTTGGGTATTATCAGCCATTACGTTGAGTAGCATCAGTGCTACAAGATAACAAGTGTGATTATTTTGGGTAGCACCCATGGTCAACTCGGATAGTACCTGTGATTACTTTGCGTAGGACCCATGGTCAACTTGAGAAGACACCCGTGATTACTTTAAGTAGAGTCTGTGGTCAACTTAGTAGTAGGACCTCTAATAATCTAAGATATAACACGGTCAATTTAGGTATCCACCCATGATTACTTTGAGTAGCACCATTGGTGAACTGAACTTGTGTAATCACCAGTGATTACGTTGGTTAGCACCTGTGGTCTACTTTACTAGCCACTCATTATTGACTAGCCACGAGTGCTAGCCAAGTCTATGACGGTGGATGGCCAAGTTTATTACGGGTACTATACGAGTTGATCATTAGTGTTAGCCATGTTGATCACGAGTGCTAGCCAAGCCCATTACGGAGGCTGCCCAAGTTGATTCCGGGTACTACCCTAGCTGACCATGAGTTTTAGCCATGTTGATCACGAGTGCTAGCCAAGTCCATTACGATGACTACCCAAGTTGATCAGTGTGGCTGCCACAAGTTGATCACAAGCTCCCAAATTAGGTCAGTTGATACTCAAGTAATTGAACATGCATTAAATTAATACAAAATCAAACCGATCAGAACATCTTATTTGAGCAATATAATAATAGTTGAACAATTTTACTTCAATACACAAGTAACGTAAAAAAATGCAAATTTCATACAGTATAATACTTATACTGTATTGATAAAAAATAAGTGCAATATGTAGGCTACGAATGTTATGGTGATCGATTTCGGTAAAGCTTACCTTACCGTTATATTTGTTCAGTTTATATTAATATTGTATTAAATTCATCTACCAACACATACTATGCTAATTAGGAAAACTTTTTAAATTAGTATTTTATTAATTCTCTTCGCATTGCACAATGTTTAAATATCACTTATGTCAAGTTTTACCGTCCTAAGTCTTCTCATTGGCTGTTCAACGGAATACATCGGGAGTGGTACGAGCCACGAGGTTCCCAAACACTACCTCGCCCCATGACTTCAAGTTCACAAAAGGATTGCCGCTCCGCCCCGCCCCGCCCCGTCCCCCGGCTGTCATATTTTCTGTCCTTGTTACCGTTTAGGTAAAATATTTGCTTCAAAGTTACCTTCTTATAAAATTACAAATAAATGACCTAGCATTTATTCTACCACAACATTAATGAGCTATGATAAATTAATAGTTACGACTTAACATTACTGTATTTATATTTTTAAAATAAAATAAAGGCCAATAGTGACAGTGACTTATTACAGAATTACTTATTGCTTTGGTCAAGCCGGAATTATTGAATTAATATTTTTATTGTACGCATTCGTTAATGTAGTTTATACGATTTATTTCATAGAAATGTTGTATATAGATTAAAAAAGATTATTATTACAGTATTTTTCATGGCAATAAATATTGTGCACTGTCAT
Organism: Stictocephala bisonia; assembly: GCA_035578905.1. NCBI lineage: Eukaryota > Metazoa > Arthropoda > Insecta > Hemiptera > Membracidae > Stictocephala > Stictocephala bisonia. Next base: position 297,315 of record JAQJVL010000317.1, read on the forward strand.
TACGAATAAAAATGTTATGATTTACTTTGTGGTTAGATTATATCAGGAACCACATGGGAACGCACATTTTAATTTAAACGAAATAAGCCATTCAAAAGTAATAAGACTAACTCTAAGTAATCAGTCTGTAAAATAATACTGATATCAGTCGTCGTAGGCCTACATTGCATCCATCGATGTTAAATTAAATGAAGAAAGGTTTTTATGAATGAAGTAGTAAAATCCATCCGCGACTAAGAAGTTCGAGGTTTCGCCACTTGGATCTCACGAATCACCGCATTTTTTGGCAATAAATTACCATGCAGGCATTTGCGCGGTCCTACATTGCGGCTACAGCTTTAAAGATATCGATCTAAAACCAAAACTAACTTGAAACCAGATACATTTCTGACTAAAATCGCTTTTTAAAATTTCGATAACAGCTCTAGTTTTATTTTGGCACTAGTTTGAATATTGGGTAACTTCAATAACCTATAAAATCGAAATGAAGGAGAATTCGAAAATTCTAAAAAGCGATTTGAGTCAAAAATGTCTTTATCTTTAAATAGATTTTTCATTTATAATTTTACGACAGTAAATAAGGGCAGTATCTTGGACCGCGCAAAGCAGTTTTTACGCTTCTCAGCGCGGGGGTTTAGAGCCCTCTTAAGGTAATTTGCTGATGTCCTATCTCTCCAGTATACAAATTCCTGGCCTAGTTTCGTTTAACCTAACCTGAAATTTGTATCTTTTAAAGACATTCTTCTCAACCTCTCTCTCAGCTTCTATGTATTTTCCAAACTACTGAAAGATTGATATTTGTACTAATTGTTAGTTTTGTAAATGACTTAAAAGGACTTTTGATTATGGAATCCAACAGGATATCCTGTGGAAGTGTTGTGAATATCTGGATGACCTTCGGCCCGATATACCGGCAGATATCCGGAGTATCTTGCTGCTGTTACACACCCTAGTGGCTTTCACCGCCACTAACACCTGGACTCTGCTTCGAGCCCCCAACATGGCACCCCTACGTGCTGGTATGACTCAGCTGTGTGCCAACATCGTGGGCCATCTCTTCATGAGAGGTTTCTACATAACTCTCAAGGTACAGTATATTATTTCCACATAGACCATCCTCCAAGACAAGAAACTGGAAAGAAAGTAATTTATCCTGTTATAGCAGCTTTTATTCTTGATGAACACCACTAATTGGCAAAGGAAATAACACTAAATCTTGTCCTTGAAGCTGCTCCAGATGTTTCTTCAACTAAACCTGTCAGATGATCTGATAAACTAATTACAGGAAAGATTATATAAGCATGCTTTTTATTTTTACTGTTAATTTTATTGCACCCTTATTCATATATCTTAAGAGCCTTCTATACCCGGCATATTGCATTTGATTCTCCATTAGCCCAATGTTAAACCCAATTTTTAAAGGTAAAACAATTGTCTAGAACCCCCCCCCCCCCCGAAATCGTATTTCAGTCTTATCACTTCATATATTTTCTAAGTAGCTCAAACCAGTTAGAAACAGAATAAATTTATTTCAGAGAACACTAGTTACACATGTCTTAAAATGCATGTTAAAATTTAAAATACATATGTTGAAAAATTTTAGCGTGAAAAGTGTTCAAGTGAAGTAATATCGACACAGACAATACACAAACTTAAGCTACCGCCTGACTCTGTATGGTAGCAAAGCGGGGAAGGAGAGTGAACTGCCATGACTGTTCAAATCATACAATGGTTTGGGACAGAGAGGCAGGCGACTACCGGTCTTATGATAGTCCGGTGATGTTGAAGTCGTGGCACTGGTTACTAACAGTTATGTTACTCGCTCCTCGGAGTCAGTGTTATTGCTGTTACAATGCGCCCATTTGTTTTGTGACGCTTAACTGTCTGTCTCCTTATCTTATCTTTGTTACTTTTTCCTGTTCACTGTTGTCTCGACTACTTGATTTGTTTGAGGAATTCAGTCCTTGCGTACGATCTTATCGTTTTGTCATTTGCATGATTTCCAGAAAAATGGAGGATAAATTGCGATCGTCCGAATTATATAGACTAATATGGTCATTGAATTGTTTATGTAACATAAACAACAACAAAACGCGTAGAATTTGCGAGTGAGTTAGGCCAGCAGAGCAGGTAGTGCCGTGTTGAAAATTTAATTTGTATTGTTAGGCCCGGGTGCATGCAGTACCAAAACTTGATCGAAACACTAATCAAATCTGCCGTGTGTTGCCTCTAGACTATACGATTTAAGTGATGACATCGCATGAAAATATTGACTTGTTCATTCGACGTGCGATCATCAAATTCCCTTCACACTATGCGATTGTCGTACAGATCACGGAATTTTGCTGAATCTGTTCGATGGTTGTATAGTCTGTAGAGGCCTTTGCAACACACAGTAGCACACTAAAACGGTATCCAGTAAGTAAAGGAAATGACACTAAAAATACTGGAACGGAAGGAAGAGCTGGATTAAGGGGAGCTAGATGGTTCTCACGGCCACTGCCAGCTAAGGCAAAATTCACTTAAAAGTTCACATTCAAATATTTGTTCGTTATACGGAGTCTGTAAGAGGTACATTTCGTCATATAAAGGTTAAATTCGTTATGTAGAGGTTGATGGTTACAAAATTCGCAATACAGAGTTAAACTGACCTACGTTTAGGAAGATAGAAAATACATTATATTGAGTTATTGGGCATGATTTATTCATATTATAGAGGTATATTTACTGTTAAGTATTATAGCTAGTTTAGGAGAATTTTCAAATATTCGTTACATTAAGGAATTTGTTAAATTAAGTTTGTTATAACAAGGTTCTATTGTACAATCAGTGTTTGTATTTATTGAGCAGTTATTTAACTTTTCATTATTTGGAGTTGTTATTCCTAATTATAATGATGAAGGGATAAGCCATATTTGTTAGTTTAAAGCAAAATAACATTTATAATTTTGTGGTTCCTATTATAAATATATATTTTTTCTTTCACATATTTTCACTTCTCAATCTTTTCACTTGTATGTGTGTGATAGTGATATTATCTTTCCATAATATTATATACAGATACATACTCGCTCAACAGTGAGTAGGGTATAAAACTAACTTTTGTATTGAAAATATTTCAACGTACAGTAGTTTCGCTTTTCCAAACTAATTGGGACCGAACCATTTTCGGTTTAGCGGCAAGTTTGGAATAGGCGGATTAATGTAAAATAAAAGCATATTGACTGGATGAAGGCATAAACATCTGCAAAGTTGAAGCAGATACAATCGGTGGGTTATGGTTACGTCCTCTCGCCCCATTTCGAATATCCTCTAAAGACGTCCGGCCTACTACTAAATAGGCCTACATGTGCCTTGTTATCTATCTGTTCTAATGCCATAACTTTATACCAAATCTTGATTCATAACAAGTGATGATTCATTTAGGTTTTTGTTAATTTTTTGTTAAATCACAAAGTTCAGTATTGATATTTTAAGGAGAAAATACCATTAATTATTTTTTAGATTTATAAGCAATCTAAGAGGGGATAATATAATGGGAAATCAAACAACGAATTGAATATCCATTTTCTGTACTTTAGCTTCAACTTAATACTGATTGATCAGACTGCACAGATTAGTGAAAGTCGGAAGAGGAAGGCAGTGACATTCGATGACTAACGTTGAGAGAATGGTCAACGACGATCAACAATGGCCAACAGGATTACGGAAATGAAGATTTTGTAGCAATTGTGCAGGGCTCACAAGATGAGATTGATTCGGACGAAAGTGATGAAGAAGAAGTGAATGCTCAAACTGACATTATATCTCATGCAAACGCGGCAAATGATCTCGATCTAGCCTTAATGCTACGTTGAACAACACGCTTCATCAACACCAAGTGACATTATGTTCAAGCGAAGATGGCGGAACATTGCATCTTCAAGTAGATTTAGTGCTCTTCGTCAGAAAAACATCACTGACTTTACTTCGTAAGTGTGCAGTATTACTCATTTAGTTATTTCGTGTGTTCATATCAATGATTAAAGCTTATTCTTCAGATTTATTTAAATGGAGACGATATGAATTGTAAGTAACCAGTTTTTTATTTATTTATTTATTTAACGGTAATAACTATTTACAATTTGATACCTATAAATAATGTATAATATTATATAACCAATTACTATGAGAAACTTTGATGGTAAACGTTCAATGTGGTTTAAGATAATATAAAGTCAAGAAAACAATTTGGACAAACAGTAATAAATAACAGTAATAAACAACAGAAATAATAACAGTAATAAATGGAAGTAATAATATAACAGGAAAACATAAGAGTAATAAATAACATTAATAAATGGAAGTAATAAAATAACAGGAAAAACATAACATTAATAAGAACAGTAAAAAATAACAATAATAAATAGAAGTAATAAATGAATAGACACATAGTAAAATAACAAGCAATCAAGACATTTTTATCTCCTGGCTAAGTTAACTAGTTTTTTTGGACCTTCTGGACAATTTTTGGAATATTATTAATATATTTAATTGTTAAGTTGTTATCTCCGCCTTTGGTTCTAGCTTCAAGTTCTTTTCTAAGTTCGCTAAGATAATGCCTCTCCTTCTGCGTCCTATCACGAGAAATATAGATCTCACTCAGCTCTTCATACGCCTTCGCTATATCTTCAGATGAGAAATTTTTTAATAAATTAAGTGCATCTTCCTGAGTTTTGAATATAAGTTTAAGAGGGCGGCATCTATCTCTAGATTTTCCTATTCTGAAGTATGAAACTTGATTGGGTAGCGTCATCTTTAGGGATGAGTATATTTTAGTTATAATATTTAGATCTTCAATTTTTTTATCATTAGGGAGTGTTTTTTGTGCTTTCAGGTACATTGTATAGAATGACGTTGTGAAGCCTCCTTGAGCGATCTGAAATCTCAGCTATCAAATCTTCCTCATTGTTCATAGGCGGGTTTTCCATCAATTTCTGCACATCGGCCTGAACTTTAATAATACTTTCTTCCGCTGTAGTTAAACGGGGCTCGATATCCGACAGTTTATCAGTTAACTCTACGACCTTTTGACTCAGTTGAGAAATGCCATCTGTGACTGCCTTGAATTCATCCTTGGTTGCCAAGTTAGACATTCTATCCAATATAAGTGACATTTTATTTGACAGATCAGTTAGGGTAGAGAGATTTTCGGGCTTACAATCTGCACGGCTACACTTCTACTTCAAAGAATTATTTGCTGTTAACTTTGTATACTCTGCTTTTGTAATCTTCATACAATTACGGTGGAACCAACGGTCACACCCACCATCACAGCTTATGCCCTCATCGTTCTCTATTACCACCCTTACACACACAGCACATACATATTCTCTGTTATCCCTTTTTCTAGCCATGATATGCTTGTTATATAACAACTGATGTTGTTGAAGTGTACTATTAAATATATTGATTGGTAATATAACTAACCAGCTGTTAAATATATGAGCTTCTATTTATGATTGAATACTTGATATTATTCCTAACCTATTTAACCCTTTCAGTGCTACCGAACGATATATCGTTCCTCGTCTTTTCCCCGAAAAGTGCTATAGAACGATATATCGTTCCACGTCTTTTTCTCGAAAAACGCTAAGGAACGATATATCGTCGTTCGGAACTTTTTTTATTAGAGCGCTGTTAGTTGTAATATTGTAACGTGAGTTGCATCAAATGAAAGATAAATAAATTTTCTTTCAGAATATAATATAATGTTTTACATTTTATATAGTATGGCTGTCTTATTTATAGCTCCAAAATACCGAACGCGTTGGCCGCTAGCGCCAGCTGACTAGTGCGCACGGAACCGCTCGGCAGCTGTTACTACTTTTTTTAGTAGAGCGCTGTTAGTTGTAATATTGTAACGTGAGTTGCATCAAATGAAAGATAAATAAATTTTCTTTCAGAATATAATATATTGTTTTACATTTTATATAGTATGGCTGTCTTATTTATAGCTCCAAAATACCGAACGCATTGGCCGCGGTAGTGCCAGCTGACTAGTGCGCACAGAACCGCTCGGCAGCTGTTACTACTGTTATTGTTTGTGAATCGCCTTATTTAGTTGTTTGGGGTTATGCAAATGCTTTTTCAGTGCTATTTTTGATAATTTAAATTAGTTATGAGTAATGTACGTGCAAATTCACCCGTAAGTGGAAACACATTAGCAAATTTCGCGAGAGAAGCCAGGCTAAATACCGGACTAAAACCGCAAAGGTAATAATTTTCAATTTTTCTTATAACTATTGTAAAAATAAACCAATTTATATGAAATTTTCAGGACTAATTCAATATAAAATACTCTTTTAGAGAAAAATGTATTTATCAAAAAAATTTTGTTATTTGTATATTGTTTACTGTTTAAAATAGGAATTTTTTATTTTTTTTCCATTTTTTTTATTATGTACGCTCATATAAATAATTAAGTTTTTTACAACATTTTCTTAAACTATATTGTTTTAATAGGGAATATTGTTCTACACAAAACAAACCCAATTCCAAGTCATTATCTCATATAATAAGTAAAATATTACCTTTTTAGTAAAACCATTGATTTTACTATATAAAGAGATACTCCATCCATATGGGAGAGTTGTGGCGAAGCCCCAAAACTGTTTTGAGGCCCCACGCTGCGCTGCGCATAGCCCTATTTCCTCTTTCTCTCTCGCACGCTCTTCCATCTCTCTCTCACTTCCCTCCTCTTAACCCACTCTCCAATTCTCCAGACAGCCGCCCCGCCCTCCCCTCCCCTTAACCCACTCTCCCATTCTCCAGACAGCCGCCCCGCCCTCTCCTTCCTCAGGTCACGCACACAAACAACATCCTGCTTAGATAATTGTTTACGTTATTCCATATTGCCAACGTTTATCCGGGTTCTCTGTTTTTATATTTGCTTGCATCTCTTTCAAATAATAAAGAATACTGTGTTGATACTATTACAGTAAAACTCAGTTGACATTCAAATTGAATAAAGAAATATTTATAACTGAATAAATGAAAACACCATGTTGATTTATATGATTAACACACCTTGTATTTGTAAATAGACAAACTTGAATAGACCACTAACTTATCGGCAATGCTGGCGATAATTACTGCTGATTTAAGTAAACATTTTCATATTATATAGCCCATCTGAAAAATCTTTATTCGTTGCATTTTAACCATCGATTAGGTGATTAAATCGACTGTTGGACTCAATCATTATTTTTTTCGTATTCGGTAATTGATTAAAAAATAAATTGTTTTCAAATCCAATCAATGACTCCCATTTCAATTAAGAAATTAATCTGCAAATATTCCAGGAATATGTAATATAGTGAAATATTAAAAAATATGACATTATTTATATCTTTGGCAAAATAAATATTGAAATAGGCCTATGATATTTATATAGAATAATACTGGGCAAAATATAAAACCCAGGTTAGATTCAAATGTCGTGATAGGGTTAGAAAAAATCATAACAAAACCACTAATGTACTTCTATACAAGATAAAAATAGCTTTCATCTTATGGCCTGACAATCTGTGTATAGGCATTTAATTTAAAATAGCATTATTTATCTTTTTACTATAAACGTCTGTTTTATTATTACTGTCTTTAACATTAACATATTTTTTTGGTTCCAAGTAATTACATTATTGTTTGTAAAATATTTCATTGTTTGGTGTTACTACAGAGTCTAAATAATAACAAAATAAACTATAGCCGCACTCTGTGGCATTTTTAATTATAACACTTCGAATATGACTTATTTACACAAGTGAGAATATACAGAACAAACAATGCCAAGAATAAATGAAGAAATGAATTTATTTCCAACTAATAATGACAATTATCCATTTACATAGTACTTATTTGGAAATTAACTGGCCACTATATCGAGTTATGTGACCAGTTTTATTAAAGAAAAAAATATATATTTAAAACACATTTAAACATATGAGTCTAGCAATACATATAATTGCATAATATAAGACATACAATCACCCCCTGCAGTGTTTACATTCCTGAAAATATAATTCAATTAAAGTATAAAAATAATCTAAGACTATAGACACAAATAATTCAAAAACGTGAACAAGAGAGTTGTACATGTGTTTTATGACAATGGCTTTTAGTCAAAAACAAAACAAACAAAAACATCATTTTATATTATATCAATATTAAAATTCCTGAAAATATAATTCAATTAAAGTATAAAAATAATCTAAAACTATTGACACAAATAATTCAAAAACGTGAACAAGAGAGTTGTACATGTGTTTCATGACAATGGCTTCTAGTCAAGAAAAAAAATCATTTTATGTTATATCAATATTAAAATTCCTGAAAATATAATTATTTTTTATTAATTAAATTAATCTTTAAAATTAAAGAATTATTTTTCTTTAATATTGGAACAACTGAACTTAACTTCAACATTTCAGGGAAAATGCCAGTACTAAAACTGACGTTAATTACCAGTACTGAAGCGATTTCGTCTATAATGAATTTTAATAAATGAACACAAATCGTATCAAAACCTGTTCATTTTTATTTTTAAAATTTTTCACTATTTGTTTTATTTCATTTACAGTAGTTGACTCTATAAAGAATGATTGTGGATAAGAACGAATAGGTGGGAGAGTCGATGTGGGAACTGTACGAGGTCGGTCGGCTTGGACAGCGATAAGGTATTTGTTTATCTCGTATGCGATAACGCTGGGTCTGTCGTGATTGTTCCGTCTTGTAACTCAATGCGCTCTATGTTCTTGTTTGAGGCATCTCCTGTCAAACTATTTATTACTTTCCACTGTTGTGATATGTTTCCATTGAACTAACAACTATATAAACAACTAACAAAACAGAACTAACAAAACTATATAAACAAATAACTATTACAAATTAACAATAATATAGTTAAAAAATAATACGTAACTTTGGGTTTTGTGCATAGGCCTAACTGTAATAATATGGTTTCAAACTGAAGCCACCACCAAATATATATATTAATGATAAGCATACACTTTCAAATAAGGTAAATTAAATTAATCCTTCTTCCTTCAAGTTATTCCATAGGAGAATGGTTGAATTGAGGCTGTGCTCAATGCCATCGAAACTCGGGGGTCGTCTTGTACTGTTTTTTATCTTCCAAGTCCTCACCCACAATAAACCACTTTTTAAGTTTGCCAGGGGGACTTTAAGATGGGCATTACATGAATTTGAAATACTGCATTTGTTCGGGTTAGGGTGAAATTTGCCATAGCTGTTCATCGAATCAAATATATTGTTTAATTTGTCAAGGAACATTGCTGTATTCTTAGCTTCTGGTGGCAACTGATTTGTTTCTGCTGCTGAAATCATTGCCGAGCTCACAGAATGACTGAAGACTTGAGTGGCAAGTTTTACAGACATTTTTTGAAACGAATTTGGATGTAAATGTCTTTCTGTTAGTCGTGTTGATCTGGCAGTTTCCGATGAAATGTCAGTATTGTATAATAAAACAACATGTCGCCAATCCGCTGACCCGGTAGTTGTTTTGTCATTATTGGCTTTTTCTTCAGAAGTTTGAAATTGAATTACTCCTTTCATAAAATTATTTCTAATACATTTGATAATGTGTGGGAAATCGTAGATGAAGTAAATGTTCTGTCCCTCGGTGGTAAAATAGGGCTTGGATTTTGTGATGCCAAGGAGATATAAGGCCTTCCGGTTGACAGAACTTTGGTCACATACAACTGCCCTAACTTTCAACCCTATGTCTGTTAGTGTTGTAAGGTTTTGCTTAATCAGCAAGCAAACTGAATTGGCCTGGACATTGCTGTTCGTGACAAAGTATGTTATGGGCATCTTCCATTTATTAAAGAGCCCGCGTGCCATGAACAGAAGAATGTGAGATCCAGGCTGTGGTTTTCTTCCCATTTCTCCCAGATCCAACAGACCTAAACATCAATTCAATTAGCGTTGTTAATAAACACAGTTTATTTCCTTTATTCTGTTAATATAGTTTAAAACAATAAAATAATACTTTTTACAAATTACAACTATAGCCATTGATTTTACTATACAGACAATATATCTGTATATTAAATCAATGCTCTAACTTGTTGATAAATTATTATTGAAGTTAAGGGGGTGGGTGGTGTCCAGTTCGTTGGTGTTTTTGGTGTCTTCAAATTAACTGTCTGTGCGCGTGTACGTGCGTGTGTAGAGTAGATAATTTAAAGGCTGTTTCATATATGACTTAAATATGAGAACATAATGAATATCATAGAATGATAGTTAATTTGAGTTACCTTCCACTAAATCCCTTTTGGAGTCATATTCAAGGCTTGACTTAATACACATTTCATCAAACATGATGACTGTATTCTTCTCCCATGAGGACATATGTTCCACTTTCGATTTGAGCAATTGGAAGATTTCATTGCACATTCCAGGTCTTAAGTCCACAACCTAACAATAAAATTGATATCAAGTAGCAATAATTAAAAAAACATAGACATGTTACGTGTAAAAAAATGCAAAAGTTAATACAAGAAAAACTTTAATTTAACATTATTTAAGTGCCATGGAAAATATTTATTGATTGACTTCATCGCTTTTAAGCTTACCTGCAACCAGCGAGCTATTGTTGTAGGACTTGGCAGAGAAAACCCATCACTCCTCATCTGATCATAAAGGGCCGGAGACTTGTACCTAAGCAATGAACTAAGTTTAAAAATAAATTTCTAAATTAAGATTTATTCAAACTAATTATAATATAGTCTGTGCACATTTAACTGTAACAAGTAAATGTCTGAATAACTCTTATACTGTTTGTCATTGTTTGGAATAAAAACTACCAAGGTCAATAATAGGATTATTAAAATTATAAGTGCTTGGTAACGTTATACATATTAATTATGTTGTAGAGAAACAAAGGTGAAACATACAAAAACCAATAAAAATATAAATTTCATTTTATTGTAAAATTTAGCCACTCAAAAAATTTTTGTCAGGGTTGGGATAAAGTCTGGAATGTATTTATTAATTTTAAAACTATTAAAAGAAAGGTAATGAAACGTTGTAGTTATGTTCATGTCGCTATACTAAACACATGGACATATTTTACTTGTTTTTGCATATCCAGGGGGATGGCACATGAAGGAAGTCTTAAAAATGTTAAATGTAAGCCTATCTCGAGCTATACCTCATTTTAAAGGTCTTTGTTTGTAAAACACAAGAGTGCAAACCTGAGATCAAAAGGATGACTCAGTCAGAAAATATAGCCTCTCAAAGAATGTAATGTTATATAACTAACACTGCTGAAGACTAAGGCAAGATCTATTGCTGCGTAGAGCTATAATTTATCTAACTGAATATGAGAAATTAAATTTGACAAAAATAAGTAACAAATTATTATAATAATATTATTAAACTATTTTTAGGTAAACCTACTGTCAAAAGTGTTTTTAATAAACGTTTCTTATTTTTATCTTAGTTAAATAGCATATCTATTTTTATAACGCAGTCATTTGTTACGATTATTAACAATCAATAACATACTCAGCAACAGGGACCTGAAACTGTTAAATAAATAGCCGTATAACTGATAAGAATTAGTAATATGACATTAAATTCTTTGAATCGCTGTATTTTGTGAATGGGTCATCTTTTTGACCTCAGGTTTGCACTTTTGTACTGTAAAAACAATGACCTTTAAAATGAGGTATAACTTTTAAAGGTCCAACAATATATTTTTTTTTATTGAATGTATGCGTACCTCATTGCTAGGGCTTGCTTCTTTTCTTCCTCTGTCCATGGAACTTTTTTTTCCGAATGCTTTAACTGCATTGAAACAAACAAAGCCACTTTTTCAGGCAAACGGGACTGTATTGTCCTTAACAACAAATCGGTAGGTCTGTTTGGCGATTTTTTTTCAGTTCTTTTAAGTGCCTGCTGAAACTTTTTTTTTGATTGCAAAGCATTTCTCAGCCTTTTCAAAAGCTTCTGTCTTCCAGGTGACCTATTTTTATAAGGTGTTGATTTTCGACCTTTTAAACTTTTATACTTTTTGTATATTGGAGTACTAATGTCTTGAATCGGGCTTTTAAAAAGAGACCGCTTTGTTTTGGTTGGTGTCTTAGCAATGGGGGAAGTTGACGATGTTTCAACAGAATGAGCAGGTGTTGATACAGGGGTTACTGGTGAAGAAGGGTATGGTAGACGCGTTGGGATGGCATTTAATTTCAGCCTTGTCTTCAATGTACTAGTGAAACTGTCTTTCGTAAAGTGTTTTTCACATACCACTTTAGCCCTAAGGGCTGTTTGAGGGAGTGAATCGAGTGCTTCATTGGCACAATTCACAATCCACTGTTCACAAACAGCTGGTCTAGGGACGGGGAATTTAAAAAAGTGTAGTCCAGGGAACCGTGCTTGGTTGACATCACAGCCAGTCATAGAGCATGTCTTACGACAACCAGTTTTACGTTCCGTAATAGACTCCATAATAACCTATAACAAAATCATGCATTTGCTTTATAGGTTCGACCCACACCTTTCAATCACTTCTCTAGTCAAAGTGAAAATATGTTGGTAATGAAAGGTTATATTTGAGATGTACAGTATATATTAATTTTGTCCCACATGTACATGTTATGTACAAAATCAATTGTTCAAAACATAATACTAGTGTTGAGTTGAAATAATAATAGAAATGTTTATTAATTTAACAATAGGCCTACTCTTAATTTCATCTACATCTGGTTGAGTTATAAAGAAAGAATGTTGATAGTAAGGACGTAGAGGTGGAAGGGTATTGGAATGTACAACATCTGGACGGCTAGACTTGATTGCGATAAGGTGATTGTTTATCTTATCAGCAATGACTGAAGGCTCACGCATACACCGTTTGGCAATTCAATTAGCTGAACTATTTTCTTTGACGAACCACTTGTTAAGTTATTTATTACCTTCCACTGCGCAGTTACATCACCTTTACAGTTCTCTAATAATGTTGAATAATACATTTTTTTTATTGATCACATTTTTTAATTTAATAGTATATTTTGCAAAATAATTCTGAAAAACTGTCATATGGTCTTAGAAATTTTATATATATTTTTTACGTCTCTTAAATTTATGCAAAATGTTTGGTGTTATCCAGGGACTTAACAATTTAGAACTACCACCATTTTTCTTGCTACTTCTAAATATATAATTACTTAAAATATCAATAAACTTACAATACGCAGTATTTACATCATTTTCTGAGTAAACATCGTCCCAATTATCTTGGTGCAAATAAACATTTAATATATTATAATCAATAATATCTCTTTTAACTAAGTTACTGGCAGAATCGTTGTAAGTAAACTTATCAAGTATTTTAAATTTATTACTTTTACAATAAAGACCAACTATACAATGATCAGTGATGCCAAGATCAAAAACAGGACTTTTAAAACTATCTATTTATCTATATCTTACAAAAATATGATCTACGCATGATTCTTACCCTCCACGTCGTCCTTGACGCATTTCGTGTGAAAAGCTTTCCCACATGTTCCGGCACAATTCAGAACATCTCCCTCCGAACACAGTTTACCACTCACACCACAGTTAGATGACATTGTTAAAGTAACAAATTTATTAGCATAAATTCGCAGAAAAAATGTACCAAACTATACACATGGCAACAAGAATTGTCGTGCAAGAGCCTATAATTGCTGAGCTACGAGACAACGCGTCTTATCTATTCGGCGGCTAGAGCCAGACGCGAATCTAGTGGTATCAGTGTAATATTAAAGCTGTTTAATAAATAATAAACGAACAGAAAACAGTTTATGAATACTGTATATGACATTTTTAGTCGTCAGCAGGCGCCAGCATCTCTTTAACATAATATATGGGGTATTCCTATGCATATCCGATACGTATATGAATGGAATTACAGTAATGAATTATATTTATTGATTAATTTTTTTACATAGGCCTAAGTCGTTATACAAACGCAAACTGCAGCCCTACTATAACAATAAAACTTAAAACTGTTCGTGATCTATTCTGCCAAGTTTTTATACAATCTAACATATGTAATTAAATATGTAGGCTGTGCTCTTACCTGTTATCAAATGCACTTCAAATTTTAGATAATGCGTAATGTTTTAACTAAACATCTTTAACACACTGTTATTTACATTGACAAAATAACAAAAATATGACCCCTAACATTTTTCATATACACAAAGCCCTAAGGCCTAAATAAAAGATCGCGATTCCTTTCCGTGTAAGATAAACAAACCACAGCACGGAACAATATCCCACTTTGACCCACTATCAAGGCCAATCGGCCACACTGACAGTAGACAGATGGAGGGGGGGACAGTATACAAGTACTTCCCCCCTCTCGAGCGTCCCGAGAGAAAGAGAGAGAGAATGGGGAAATGAGAGGGAGTGATTAGTTCCTTTACTGCTCACAGGCTGTGCAACCGAACAGTCGAAACTGGAGGCAATTTCCGACAGGTTGCAGCACGGTCGCTCCCATTTTCCGTGCCTCAATATTTAACATTGAATGGAACTATCTTCTATGTATAGTAAAATCAATGGTAAAACACTGCAAAAAAGTCACTTTTACCCTAGCACTTTTGGGGTGATTCTTGTAAAAACTCCTAGCACTTTTGGAACGAAATCCAAAAAAATTTTTAGCACCGAAAGGGTTAACTCTATTTCAATATTATGTACACGTTTTACAAATTATAAAATTATTATAGTTTATAATACCTTGTTTTACAGTTAAAGTTAGAGTTCAAAATGTTCTTTTCCAATCTTTAAATATATATGTTTTCAAATTTATCACTGAAATCACAAGAAAAAAACTCAGATTAAAATTTCACTGTTTGTTTATGAAAAGTCACAGCTGATGGTTTTCATTTTCATGTTTTCATTCCATATTCATTTTTGTCTTTTTAATTAATACTTGTCTCTGTTTTTAACTAAAACTTCTTTTTAAACATAAAGTTATACAAGAACTAACCTTTTGTACTTTTGAACTGTAGTTAACATTTGAATTTATTTTTAAAACTACTTTGTATATCAATAAATGATCGTTATTTACCAATAATTAATTCTCTTCATAATTTTTCCTGTTTTTAACTACTGACAAACTGTGTTCAGAATAGGGGGGAATTTTCAGTATTGTGGGGTTCGGAATAAATTGCAGGACTTTACTATAAATAGGAGGAGGAAAGACAAACTATAAAAATAACTTTGAGTAGAGGTGATTAAAATAACCTACAATTGCTTTGTTATCATTGACAGTTGCCCTAACTCTAAGAACAAGTTTTGTCTGCCAATCGTAGACAGTCTACAAATAAATAAATAAGTGACAAATACTAAATTCTCTGTGCTAACTAGTTATGTGTTTACCTAGGCTCTACTAATGAGAGGCCTAGCCCGGTCCAAAGTGTGCTTCAAACATGCCTCGCTCTCAGCCATACTGACACTAGCAACTCGTCCACTCATCCTGACCGGACTCTCTGACAAGCTGGTCTTCATGTTCCTCACTCACATCTTCAGCATTCCAGCACTAATAAAGCACATGCACAGTTTAGCCCCAGAGGTAACCAATTAGAATAGTTTATAAAATGTAGCCAATAATTGTCCTCTCATTTATATGTACAAGGGCTGTAGTATAAATGAGACTTCTTAATCTCTGATGTAGTATGGAAATAAAACTAATGAAAATAATGAAACAAGTTTACCATCGAAAGTCACTTACATGCTTGGTTACTTTTCCACATAATCATCATTTAAATTAAGACATTCGTCATGACGGAGTACAAGCTTTCCTCCGTAGAAAGTTGCCACCAGTGATTTGAGATCTGTTTCCACAGTGTCTCAGAGCGTGTTGTCAGTTTGGAAGCTCTGTCTTTCAGTTTGGAAACAACTCTTCATTCAGTTCAGGGAACAGATGAAAGTTGCTATTGCTGGATCAGGACTATATTCCGGATGTCCAATAATGTCCTGTTGAAACCCATCAAGGAGCCATTTTGTCGAAGTGGCACTGTGAGGACAGGCATTGTCATGGATGAGCACTCCAGAAAAGAGCATTCCTCTTCTTTTATTCTGAATGGCTCTCTGCAATCGTCGTAATGTTTCACAATACCTTAACTGTTTGGGTTTAGTGAGTTGGTATGCATCTATTGAGTTGTTGTGTCTGTGGGATCTATTGTTTTGTTTGTGGAATGTCATACATAACCCGTGTCTCGTCTCCTGTCACGTTTCTTTAAAAAAATGATTAGCTTCATAACAGCCAAAAAAACAATGCTGCTGCCATTCGTCACGCTTTGTAGTTAACACTCAACATCTTTGGAACCATCAAGCTCAGTTTCGTACAGCCTAGATGTTCCATGTTGGGGCAAATCTTGCAATTTCAGGAAATTTATCAGACAATTCACTAATGGTGACCTCCAATTGCCTTCAACTGTTTCAACAATACGTTGAACAAGATTCTCTTTTGCAACAGTCATGAACATAAACTCGTTGATCTTTAAATTTTTAATACAACTCACGCAATATACTGACACTCATAAAGTTTTCACCATATACTCGTGACATTCTTTGATAAATTTACTATGCTGTGCTTAGTTCTTCGGCTTGGAAGAACCAAATAACATTTTGCACTTGGCAGGAGAATTAATTGTAGTTGCAATATTTATGTGACGCTAGATCAACATATAATGGCGCTGGCTGCTCGGTTATGGATGAGGATGTTGTAGGAGGGGTACACTATTGACTATTACACATTGTTACGTCATACCCTTCGACTGGCTGTTTCACATTGTGATCCAAGGTTGAAAAATAAAATAGCCCTTCTATAGAAGTGTGTTTTTCTGTTTAGGGAGCTTTGTCATTCTGTAGAAAAACAAAAAGAAAAAATAAGAACCTCCATCACAAAACCAAGTCCAAACCTCTCAATCTATTGCTCTTCCGCCATGTTCAGACCAGCGATACTCAGAGTAAGAACATTGTGAAGTCGTTCACTAAATGTTCCTTGGTCTAAGAAACACATCATAATTATATGACTTGTCTTGTGTCAAGCCCCATGTCTGCCCATCCCAGTTAAAAATCAGTTCTGTAGAAATCATTTCTTCCAAGTAAGGTCGTAAGCCATAGGCTTGCTTTCTTTGTGTCAGAAATCTGTGTTCTATCCAAATAATTCCTAGGACAGTATCTAGTTAGTATTGGACAAGACTAATATCAACCAGTTACCAATGATGCTTTTTGTGGAAAATGATTGACTTAGTGTACATTTCTAAATCATTTTATAAATTGATTTTAACACCTGTCACTTAAATGTCCTGAATACACTAAGTAACATACTGAAGTTTGGTTCACATATTTGAAGATTGTATTAAGTTTCTTTCTTAATTGAAATTTCAATATTCAGTTTAGATACAGCCTAAATTTGTTTAAATGGTGTAACTGATGCAGATTGAGGCAAATTTTAACTATGAGAAAATTTAAAGATTTTGCAAGATTATCCAAAACTAACTAATATTGAAAGAAAACGTATTTGCAACTCATTATTATATTATTTAACAACATTTAGTTTATATACATTTTTCAATTGCTGTAATTTTTTTTTCTTCTATCATACATTGGTTCTGAGCTGCGTAATCTTGTTAACAATTGAGACCATTAATTCAGCCGACAGTGTCAGGTTGAATTATAAGCTTGTTCAGCTGTGCCGTAGCTTCCGTATAAGTCATGATTTTTTAGCTACTGTTGATTGTTCTGTACAGGAACTATAATTAATTTTTTTTTAAATATGTTCATACTATAATTGAAAATAGTTTTGAATACATTTTGTAATTTGTATTATAAGGTACAGATTATAGTTTATTTGTCTGTGAATTGGTTAAAAAGCCTATTGTTTTCAAAGGAATTTAAGTTGTTACAAATATCAAGATAAGAGGGTTGAGTTAACAAGATAAGACTGTAAGCTTCAACATGAGCAGATGAAAAACTAATTTCAAGAAATCTTTTAGAAATTGTTTGAGCTAAAATTGAAATACAACCAAATCTGGATAATTTATCATAAAAAACTAATCTTGGATTTTGTTATTATTAACATAAGTTTAAATCCTCACATTTAGAGTTTTTTGTTGAGTAGAACTTTACAACAAAACTGTATTTAGCTTATAATTGAAAATGCAAAAGATTTTTTAAAATCTTTTTTATGTTCACTTGTGTTCATACATTTTCAGTGCTGTCTGTTAATATGTTTTTGAAATCTCCTTAGTGTTTGGGAGTACTTGAGACTTCAGACTTCTTGTTGCGAGCCCTAGAGTTGCTAAGTGGCGAGCAAGACATGAGAATTGTGTTCAACACCTTAGAAGGCAACTATGCACTTTGTCTTTTGGCCAATGTCATCCATTTGGCATATTTGCAAAGGGACTCTGCTTTCAAGGTCGCTCACTTCCCAACATTTACGGTATACATTTTTCATTTAGGTTTTTATTTCTTTATACAGCTACAACACTTTTGCATTTTGAAATTTTTAAGTTTTATTGCTGGTATGTCAAAATTTGTTCTGTACTGAGGGAGATACTGTAGGTAAACTAGCAAATTAGTTAAACTAATCTCAGCTATTAATCTAATGAATTTTCCCGGCCTTTTATGCTTAAAATAATAGAAACCCAATTAAAAAAAAAAAAAAAAACAAATGTGAATTTTTTCAATGTAGGTTCTTTACAGAGAAAAAAAGAACAGCGGTTCTTTCTTATGGCTGCAACAAATTCTTCAGTAGCAGTTATAAGTATATTACAACTACTTCACAATTTTTATACTTCAATAATAATAATTTCGTCATTTATTCTTGAGGATATGAGGAGAATAAGGCAGGGAATGACAATGTGCTGGCCCTGTAATCGCAAGGAAAACTGAAAAAAATAATTACTCGACACACATTCAGCGCACTCTATTGAATTCAACCTCTTGCTTCTTTCTTCTCTGTAGATTCTTTAACTAAATGAATAATATATATGTCTGCAACTCAATAGAAAAACAAAAGGGGTATATAAATAACAACAGAGCTACATAAAATTGCTCAATAATAATGAATAGATGCAATAGAAGCAGCTAAATGAAATTAGGGGTGAAAGTCTTCGGGGACCAACTCAAAGCAAATATAAATAATTAAGACTAATTAATTAGTTTAACTTGGCTCTATATGTAGGAAGTGCCAAATTTGATACCAATTAAAGTTAAAATCCATTTTCAATGACAGTGGTATTAACCCACCTGCTCTTCCATACATGTACAGTGGTATATTGACTCACTCACCTGCCTATACATGTACAGTCATATTGACCCAGCTGCCCACCCATAGAGGTATAGTGGTATCAACTACGGAGTAGCTCGAAATTTGAGTTTTTTCCAGTTTAAAAGAAGCTTGACTCAAGATTTAGAAAAACTCGAAAAAATCGAGTCGAGTTTTGCCACATTTTTTAGCGTAAAATGCTATAATCAAGACAAAAGTCCCATTTGTTTTGTAGATTATATAAAGATAATCATTTTATATAGGTAACTGTAAAATGGTTTTACAGGATTTTAAATATGATCATAATATCATATTCGTAACCGGAGATGTATTCATATTCGTGATTCACACAAAGTCTCGATCGTACTATCATGGCGATTACGGCAAAAAAGTATTCTTGTTATTTATAAAGAAGGCACGACCAAATAAGCTGTTCCAAATAGCCGTCACTAGTCATTCATATAAAACTGATCACAAAAAATTAGTAATTGAACCGTTTCAAAACTTCGTTACATACCTACTTTTACCAACATTTGAAATTTACAGTTGCATTTATTTCGTACTTTAAAAGCTCATGACTAACACTATTATAATACTGACAATTTCGGACAGATTTAAATAAATTGCGTTCAATCTGTAACATAAACTAAGCATGGAACGTAAACTATTGAAATTGAAAAGCTATAATAATTTGAGATAGAATGCACCGTGACTAATAAAATAACGATTAATGTAGCTATTACCAGTACATCGCCGACTCGACTAGTCACAATATAAAATGTACTGCTAGCCGTGGATTCGATTTGTATCCATTTTGTTTTGAGTTTTTGTTGACGTTTACACTAGATGGGAATTACTGTTACTTTTTTGATAACCTGTTACGTAATTCTATTATGTTCTGATAACATTTTTAATTAATCTGTTATTTTTGTAACCTGTTACTCCCAACCTGTTGACGTTCCACGTAGTTATTCTGTTTCTGTTATGGCCTGATGTTACTTAACAGCTCGAAGCCTCATTACGACTGGTCTAGATAACGTTCCAAGTTACCAAAGGTTATGAAGTTGAAGCAGAGATCAAGTAAGTTTATTATGTTTGGTATGTGGTTGAAGTTATGCCTTATGTTACGTTACAATGTCGATAATGAGTTACGGTCGTTGCGGCTTTGCTTGCCCATTGCAGAGTTACCACTCAAAGTTTGTTCTGTTATCGATAATTTAACTAAACTGCCTTATGCTAAATTATGATAATGAGTTATGGTCCTTGCGGCTTTGCTTGCCCATTACAGAGTTACCGCTCAAAGTTCATTCTGTTATTGATAATTTAACTTTAAACTGCCTTATGTTATGATAATGAGTTACGGTTGTTGCAGCTTTGCTTGCCCATTACAGAGTTACTGCTCAAAGTTTGTCCTGTTATCAATAATTTAACTGTAAACTCTAAGAGTATTAAGTTTCTATTATTGTTAAGTTACAGTTCTGCTTTCTTCTTAGCACGCTATATTTACTTTCCATTACCACCATGTGTTACAGTTTTATAAAGTTCATTATAACCCTATCATGCATCATGACTGGGAGTTACAAAAATAACAGGGTATTTCGTGTATCTTGTTAAATCTATAACAGGTTTCGTTAAATAACCTGTTATAGATAATGTTTCGTTAAATAACGCCCAACTCAACTTGGTATATGGAAAAATGAAATTACAAATAGTACGATGAAAACTAACACAAGGTTAACCTTGATCAGTTAGCACGGCAATTGTTATCGCTAGTTAGTATTGTGTTGACATTAATTATTTTCTTTTTGTTAATGGAAACAAAACATTGTAGTCAATGGTGAAATTGAGGTTAGCTGAAAAGAACATATTATTGTGTGTTTTCATTCTTGAAAATTAAGGGTTAAATACTCAACTCGAAAAAAACTCGAACTCAAAATGATGTCTAAAAACTCTACTCGAATCCTAAAATTGCTACTCGCACACCACTAGTATTGACTCACCCATAGACGTACAGTGGTATTGACCCACCTGCCCTCCCATACAGGTATAGTGGTATTAACTCACTCCTCCACCCATGCACTTGCAGTAGCACCCAAACAAAACATCTCAATAGTAATAACATTTACTTTATTTTTCAAAAGTAAAACTATTACAAAAAATTTAATGGTAGTATTTTTACATATGGTAGTATTTACATATGGTAGTATTTTACATGGTACATTTTAAAATTTTTGAAAGTAAGATTTAGTATTATAGGAGAGATAGGACATCAGCATCAGATTTGTCAGCTAACACAAGACCACTATCAGAAAGTAGAAGAATACACAAAACACATATAACACACTTGTCTTCTCGGCTAAGTTTACTGATGTCCTATCTCTTTCACTATACCAATACCTGGAATATTGCGCTTTAAGCTAACCTGAAAATAAGATTTGCTATTCTTAGGTGAACAGTATAATAGTTGCTTGTATAATAGTGTATCAACTCATATATAAATAAGTTCTTTCTCATTTGTCAAACTTAGCAACAGTAATATGTATGTTATTGAAAATATTTTAATGCAAATTGATATTCAGACAGTGGTAACACGACTGATGGAATCGTGCCAGCATTATGTGTCGATCAAGCAATCTAAGCTGACACACTGGCACCCTGTACTCGGCTGGTTTTCCCAGTCGTTGGATCCGGGATTGCAGGACTCTATCCCACATGTCAAAGAACAGCTGTTCCTCCTGTGGAGCCAGCCTGTGGTGGCAGCACTGCTTGGCTCTGCCCTTGATCAGGCCCTGGAGCTATTTCCTGATACGCCGCCACCACCCATCCCTCCACCAACCAGCAACATATTCAAGTACGTCCTGATTACAGTAACATTTACAAAATGTTACTGGATAAAACAACACACTTTTTAATAATATAAAATTTGAGTTTGTACTATCTTAAAGCCCTCATTTATTGCTAGGAGGTCCTGTTATGGCAGCATGATATGACAACAAATGGTAATGATGTAGATGAGAGAAGCGGAGGGTGGCATTAACAGTGAAATGTGTTTATTGTATATAATCGTTTTTACCATTGACTATAGAAAAAAAACAGACAAACCAAATCAATGCTTTTGTTCTAAACACACGCCTGTTCTGCCATAAATGACTGTGAATGGCCTTAAATAAGTTCCTGGATGACTATTAGTAATACCATTGATTTTACTATATAAAGAGATACTCCATCCATATGGGAGAGTTGTGGCGAGGCCCCAAAACTGTTTTGAGGCCCCACGCTGCGCTGCGCATATCCCTATTTCCTCTCTCTCTCGCACGCTCTTCTGTCTCTCTCTTTCACTTCCCTCCTCTTAACCCACTCTCCCATTCTCCAGACAGCCGCCCCGCCCTCTCCTTCCTCAGGTCCCACACACAAACAATGTCCTGCTTAGATAATTGTTTCCGTTATTCCATACTGCCAACGTTTATCCGTGTTCTCTGTTTTTATATTTGCTTGCATCTCTTTCGAATAATGAAGAATACTGTGTTGATACTATTGCAGTAAAACTCAGTGTGATATTCATATTGAATAAAGAAATATTTATAACTGAATAAATTAAAACACCATATTGATTTATATGATCAACACACCGTGTATTTGTAAATAGACACACTTAAATATACCGCTAACTTATCGGCAATGCTGGCGATAATTACTGCTGATTTAAGTAAACATTTTTATATTATATAGCCCATCTGAAAAATCTTTATTTATTGCATTTTAACCATCGATTAGGTGATTAAATCGACTGTTGTACTCAATCATTAATTTTTTCATATTCGGACTATGACAAATAGTCATATACATGTATGACAAATAGTTCAATTTACTTTTAAACAAAAGAATATTCATTTATAATTATACAATGCAATATTGACAAGAAGCTTTAATTACTTGATATAAAATGAATAATGATTTCAATAATATAAAGGGTTAATTCTAGTATTACATGTAAACTATATGACAGATGATAAGTTAATGAATAATTAAACTATTATAAATTATTTCTGATACTTCTAAAAACACATCCTCAGTTGACTTTCCTTTGATAAAACCGAATTGACGTGGATTAAGAAAATTTATATTTTATAATATTTTACAGTAAATGTACATTAATTTGGTCAGAGCCAGTTAATTTTTTATTTTTTAAAAGTTTAACAATACTCTTAATTTCATCTACATCTGTTGGAGTTATAAAGAAAGAATGTTGGTAGTAAGTACATAAAAGGTGGAAGGGTATTGGAATGTACAACATCTGGACGGCTAGACTGGATTGCGATAAGGTGATGTTTATCTTATCAATGACTGAAGGCTCACGCATGACTTCATGACTTCGCCATTTGGCAATTCAATTAGCTCAACTATTTTCTTTGAAAAACCACTTGTTAAGTGATTTATTACCTTCCACTGCTCAGATACATCACCTTTACAGTTTTCTAATAATGTTGAATAATAATTGTGTTTTTTGTAAAATTGATCACATTATTTAATTCATTAGTATATTTTGCAAAATAATTTTGAAAAACTGTCATATGGTTTCTCATAGAAATTTTATATAATTTTTTACGTCTCTCAAATTTATGTAAAATGTTTGGTGTTATCCAGGGACTTGACAATTTAGCCTTTAACAATTTAGAATTACCACCATTTTTCTTGCTACTTCTAAATATACAATTGCTTAAAATATCAATAAACTTACAATACACAGTATTTACATCATTTTAGATAATGCATAATGTTTTAACTAAACATCTGTAACACACTGTTATTTACATTGTCAAAATAACAAAAATATGTCCCCCTAACATTTTTCATATTCACAAACCCCTAAGGCCTAAATTAAGGATCGTGATTCCTTTCCGTGCAAGACAAACCACAGCACGGAATAATATCAATATCCCACTTTGACCCACTATCAAGGCCAATCGGCGACAGTAGACAGGTGGAGGGGCGACAGTAGACAAGTACTTCTGGACAAGCGTCTCAAGAGAAAGAGAGAGAGAATGGGGGAATGAGAGGGAGTGATTAGTTTCCTTTACTGCTCACAGGTTGTGCAACCGAACAGTCGAAACTGGAGGCAATTTCGACCTCTTTAACTTGATTGACGACAGGCTGCAGCACAATATTCGCTCCCATATTCCGAGCCTCAATATTTAACATTGGATGGAACCATCTTCTATGTACAGTAAAATCAATGGTAATACCTTTTGTAGCCAATTTATTTTCTCATGGTGAGTATAATTTCTGTTAGAATTTTATTTTTTGGCATTGGAGTGTTCATGATTGTTAAATTTGTTGGAGATTTTCATTGTGTGTAGTGTTTAAAAAAACAAACTCAAGTTAAAATTAACTTCAACGACAAACTGAACATTCGTAAGAACATTCGTAAGCATTTCAATAAGAGAATATCTTAGTCCCCACTAAATCTTGAACTCTCTTTCTACTTTTGTTTGATGACAGTTTCTGTAGAAAATATTGCTTCAAACAGTAAGAGTTAAATATGGAAAAATTTAATTATTTAATTGAAGGGTAAATATTCTTCATCAAGATTTTGATTTATAGTGAAAAATGTTGTCAAAAAAATTTTTTAAAATTAAATTAACTTGAATTTGATTGATCTTTACTAAAGTGTGATGAAAAAAAGAACCTGTGATTTCAAAACAGACAAATTTGTTCAAAATATAACATCTTTGTAATTGAAAAGCTTACGGTTACAACATTCAGAAGTTTAAAAAACATAATAAAATGGTCATTAAAATATTGGTTAGCTGATACTGGGCTGCTTGGAAGGCAATTTTTTAAAATTTATTATTTTTTCTTGGTTACCTATTAGATAAAAATTATGGTTTATAAAAAAATGTTACAATACAATAAACCTTGTTTTATCCGGACCCAAATCATCCGGATTCTGGTTTGTACAGATCAGTTGACTAATCCGATGGACGGTGAATATTTGTTTTCTAGAGTTGTTACACCGCAGTAGAAACATTAAACGTCTCTCTCATGGCAGTGCCGGCGATAAACTCATTACAGATGCGTTGCTTGCGTAGTATCATAGACATACACGTGTGCAGGCACGGTTCCCGGTACACAGCAAACTGTACATACTGTATTTGGATTTGTTCTTGGGTGATCTACACGGAGCGCTAGCTGTCATGCTGTGTGCTTTTTATTGTTTCTATTAGTATCCACTGAGTTGCGTACGTAAACGTTTAAGGTTATAGTATGAATACTAAGTAGTGCTGAATAAATATTTTCTAGTGTGACAGTAAACGTTATTAAACTCTATTTTTTATGGTATTCAGCTGGTTTATTCATATGTCCTTCCTATCCAGACGTTTATCATTGTCCAGACCATCATAGTTACAAGACTAGCCAACAAAATGTAGGCTATTGTATGGATTGCATCCTGTAGATTCGGCTTTTTGTTGTTCATTTACATCTGACTTTGGTAATGGTAACGCATTTTTATTGGGCGTTCTTTCAGTTCCCCAAATTCTCACGCTAATGAAGCAAGGCCGTGCGCTTCTGTGAAGCGTACATTGCCTATAGTAGGATGTCTTTTACCGATATTTACCCTATTTTTGTCTTGCATTTTTTCATCTGGATCGGGATACCACCACATTAGTCCGGATAAAACGAGGTTACTGTATATTAAACATCCATTGAAAAATATTTAACAACCTTTATTCAATGTTCACGATTATTTTTTCCTGTAGCTTCTTGCTTTGATAGACCCCAATAATGCTATAACACTAAATTATTGTACATTTGTTTACAGAATATTAATACAATTTAGTTTGATCTGATATTTATTTTAAATTGATTTGTCATAGGCGAGCTTTAGAAGTGAGAACTAATCGAGCCAATGTATCTAAACAGCTGCGCAACAAATTAGGCAGTCCAGAGACTACCAAAGTAGCACTTATATGTACCCTTTACTACACAGCTTTGAACACACTTACGCAACTGCGGCTTGATATTCTCACAGGTATGAAGTCAAACATAGAATTATATGCACAGGGAAACTAATATAGTAGTAGAGATTTTATGTTGTTGAATCTGTCACATTGCTGATTTTATTTAGTTAACTCATTCATTTTTCTATGTCTATTAACAATTTTGTGATTTAGGGCAATCTTTTTACAATATCTTATTTTATGTTGATTACTAAATTATATAATATCTATGTAGTATATAATTTTTATTAAATTATTAATGGTGATAATCATGATCCATAACAAAATTCTTATTCAGAATTATATCTAGGTACACATGATAGGTGGGACAGTGTCAAGACGCACAATGGGTAGGTCCATTGTAACGTAGCAGTGGTTCTAACAAGAAATATATGTGGATATGTGGGTGGGGGTGAATATGTGGAAACAAGAAGGATATGTGGGTGGATAGGTAGGTCACTCAAGAAGTACTTGAAGTGGAACAGTAGGGACCCACACAGAAGCATTAAAATATGTGGGTGGATAGGTAGATCATTCAAGAAGTACTTGAAGTGGAACAGTAGGGACCCACACTGAAGCATTAAAATATGTGGGTGGATAGGTAGATCATTCAAGAAGTACTTGAAGTGGAACAGTAGGGACCCACACAGAAGCATTAAAATATGTGGGTGGATAGGTAGATCATTCGAGAAGTACTTGAAGTGGAACAGTAGGGACCCACACTGAAGCATTAAAATATGTGGGTGGATAGATAGATCATTCAAGAAGTACTTGAAATGGAACAGTAGGGACCCACACTGAAGCATTAAAATATGTGGATGGATAGGTAGGTCACTCAAGAAGTACTTGAAGTGGAACAGTAGGGACCCACACTGAAGCATTAAAATATGTGGATGGATAGGTAGGTCACTCAAGAAGTACTTGAAGTGGAACAGTAGGGACCCACACTGAAGCATTAAAATATGTGGATGGATAGGTAGGTCACTCAAGAAGTACTTGAAGTGGAACAGTAGGGACCCACACTGAAGCATTAAAATATGTGGGTGGTTAGGTAGGTCATTCAAGAAGTACTTGAAGTGGAACAGTAGGGACCCACACTGAAGCATTAAAATATGTGGGTGGTTAGGTAGGTCATTCAAGAAGTACTTGAAGTGGAACAGTAGGGACCCACACTGAAGCATTAAAATATGTGGATGGATAGGTAGGTCACTCAAGAAGTACTTGAAGTGGAACAGAAGGGACCCACACTGAAGCATTAAAATATGTGGATGGATAGGTAGGTCACTCAAGAAGTACTTGAAGTGGAACAGTAGGGACCCACACTGAAGCATTAAAATATGTGGGTGGTTAGGTAGGTCATTCAAGAAGTACTTGAAGTGGAACAGTAGGGACCCACACTGAAGCATTAAAATATGTGGGAGGTTAGGTAGGTCATTCAAGAAGTACTTGAAGTGGAACAGTAGGGACCCACACTGAAGCATTAAAATATGTGGGTGGTTAGGTAGGTCATTCAAGAAGTACTTGAAGTGGAACAGTAGGGACCCACACTGAAGCATTAAAATATGTGGGTGGTTAGGTAGGTCATTCAAGAAGTACTTGAAGTGGAACAGTAGGGACCCACACTGAAGCATTAAAATATGTGGGTGGATAGGTAGATCATTCAAGAAGTACTTGAAGTGGAACAGTAGGGACCCACACTGAAGCATTAAAATATGTGGGTGGTTAGGTAGGTCATTCAAGAAGTACTTGAAGTGGAACAGTAGGGACCCACACTGAAGCATTAAAATATGTGGGTGGTTAGGTAGGTCATTCAAGAAGTACTTGAAGTGGAACAGTAGGGACCCACACTGAAGCATTAAAATATGTGGGTGGATAGGTAGATCATTCAAGAAGTACTTGAAGTGGAACAGTAGGGACCCACACTGAAGCATTAAAATATGTGGGTGGATAGATAGATCATTCAAGAAGTACTTGAAGTGGAACAGTAGGGACCCACACTGAAGCATTAAAATATGTGGGTGGATAGATAGATCATTCAAGAAGTACTTGAAGTGGAACAGTAGGGACCCACACTGAAGCATTAAAATATGTGGGTGGATAGATAGATCATTCAAGAAGTACTTGAAGTGGAACAGTAGGGACCCACACTGAAGCATTAAAACCTTACCTTTGAGAAAAGTTGTATACATGTCAACTTTTCTTGTGGGTCGTATACTATTGAAATAAATATTCCAATATTAATTTTTATATATATTGATAAGAATCTCAACCCTTCCTAAACTTTTCACATATTTTATACTTAAACACTATTTTGTGAGTTGAAATACCTTGTTCAATTTTTTTCTTATAAATTAAAACTGTATCTTCAAGTTTGCATTTTTTAATAGAACACCATTTTTGTATTTTTTTTTCTGTACTTAGTGAATGGCTTCTATCAAGTTTATGACATTTCAACTCCTTTTAAATAAATAAAATAATATATAGACCTATGTTTATACAAACAATCACCTGATAATTTAAATAAAATTTATACCTATTTATAATAATTCATATTTACCATATTTAATTAGTATTGTAATAAAATTATTTATTTCAATCACTAATAAAAAATTCTAAATTTATATCTAAAGTTATATTAAAAACATTTGTTATAATATAACTCAAAATTAATTTGCAATAATTTTCCAAATACCTATTCAATGGCAAATATTTTCCACCAATGAAACGCCAGTCTAGTGTTAAAGTGATTTACCAGTATAAAAAAACATGATATAATTAAATTCTTCTCAACAGTCAGCTTGAAAGAAATACTATCTCTCTTCTCCCAGGAATGGAGATGGAAGCAGAGTGAACAGTTTACCATAAAATAAAATAATAAAAGTGATTTAACATATAGAATTAAGTCTATACTTTTTATATCAGTGAACTGTAACTTTGAATCAACTAATATTTAGAAAATATCTAGAAGAATTTTAATACAATCTACTTGAGTAGAAACACTGGGTGAGACCAACTCAATCAAAGCAATATTAGGTCTATCACACACTCTAAACATTAATCACATATTTTTATTTCTCTTTTCACTTATCATAAATATTATCAATAATACTGGTTTTATAAAATAATTTATGAATCCATAAAAATAAACTAAGTCCAGCACGAATATCCATGCCCTATTGCAAACTAGTCTTTCTCTATACCTAGCCAAAATATGTGTATTAATTCTAGGGGTGTGCGAGTAGTGATTTTTGAGTTCGACTCGAGTAGTTGGCATTTTTTTCGAGTATCAAGTATTTTCGAGCGAGTATTTACAGAAGGATTTCCTGTTCACCCAAGACAACTCTAAAAGGCAGACAACATCCTAAGCCTATGTTTAAGTTTTGCCAGATTTGTAAATATATACATCTAAACTGAACACAATTATTTTGATTTGTTGTTTGTAACTGTAACATTTGATAAATAAAACGTTTTACTTCTTGCCTTCCTACATTTTTATGTGGGATTGTTTTGTTTAACCTTTTTCCTTTTTTCAGAGCTAATATTATGTAAGAAATTAAGAAGGTATAATATTAATTGAAACAACGTGGATTATAAAGATATTAAATATACTCACTTTCATTAAATTAAAGATAAAAAATTTTTACTTTCATTTTTCCATGTGCCAAGTTGAGTTGGGCGTTATTTAACGAAACCTGTTATAGATTTAACAAGTTACACGAAATACCCTAATATTTTTTTAACTCCCAGTCATGATGCATGATAAGGTTATAAAGATTAACTGTTCACTCATATCACAGATCAGATTTTCTATGTAAGCCAATTATACTGTTTCACAGCCGGCCGATATGTTAATCTGGTGGTTCATTTCAAAGTGTACAGCGAAAACGTAGCGAAGCTTGTTGGCAAAAGCTGCATCCAACCAAACTGATGCTAAAATTCAGTCGTCATCGCCAAATGCAGTCATTTGCTTTCAGAATTACCTCCTCTCAACAAAAAATTGATTGTGTACACACGATGAAGAGTGGATCTGTATTCTGTGGGTATTTAATTCAGTAATAACAACGTTACACTAATCGAAAATAAGCTCTGAGTAGTAGTAGAAATTGAGAGACTGTAGTTCAATCGATTGATGATAATAATAACTAAGCAGGTTTACTAAAATAAATGTTAAAGTCGCTTATGATGAATTAATTTTTAAATTATGATCGGTAATGAAATGTGTGCAACTTTAAACTACTTTGATACATGAGGCTGCACTGAACAACAGATAAATTATTATGTCATAACGAGAAATTCATGAAAACCTGGTATAATCGAATGAAAACCATAGACGTATTTGGCTAATATAATAGGTCTAGCCGATATTGGCGACGAGATGCAGTCTGAAATATCAGCTAAGTGCCAACTAGTGATACAGTGAAGAGTTAACGCAGCCAAATTATAAAGTTTTGAATAAAAAACGAGACGTTTGATAAGGCTTCGGTTCAATAAAAATTATTTTCAGAATCTCTAAATTCGTCATATTTTGTTTAGAAAAGGTTTTCCAACATGTTTCTCCCTCACTTGGATTGATTCGTGATTGTTGTACAGTTTACTTCGACGTCAATATCAACAGGGGACCGTTAAGTGAGTTTACGAATCAAAATTATCGTACTTTACCACCTTTTACACTCCAACTGTATTATTGTCTAACCTAGTCAGAAAACCGTTCAACAACTTGACAGAGAAAAATATAGTATACGCAAATATTACATACATACAAATATTACATCTGATCTGAGACCCATTAGTATTCTCCCTGCTCTTTCCAAATGTCTTGAAAGAATTGTCCATACGCAACTCTCATATTATATTGAGGAATTTAATTTAATATCTAAATTTCAATCTGGTTTCTGTAAATTTCATAGTACTACAAAAGCTCTTCTTAAAATTACAGAAGATATCCGTGCAGCTATGGACAATGGAGAGCTTACATTGTTAACACTTTTTGACTTTTCAAAAACTTTTAATTGTGTTTATCACCCTCTTCTTAGAATAAAATTAAAAAAATATGGTCTAACTGATGGTAGTGTTGGCTGGGTCGAGTCCTATCTATCTGGCCGTAGGCAGTGTGTAAAAACTAATGATGGTATGTCTGAATGGAGACATGTTTCTAGAGGAGTTCTTCAGGGTTCAGTATTGGGTCCACTACTGTTTATTCTTTATATAAATGATATTACAGATCACATAAGATATTCCTCCTATCACTTATATGCAGATGACTTGCAAATCTATCAACACTTCTCTATTACTGAGATTGCAAGAGCTGTTTCTAGGACAAACAGTGACATCGATGCACTTTCTTCTTGGGCCGTGAAACATGGATTGAAGCTTAATGAACAAAAGACACAAGCAATTGTCATTGGACACCCAAGACTAATTTCTAAAGTTAATATTGACACATTTCCTAAGCTTCATCTAAATAACTCAACTTTAGATTATTGTGACAAAGTAAAGAATCTTGGTCTTGTCATGGGTAGGACTTTGAATTGGACTGATCAGATTAAGACTACGTGCAATCGAGTGTTTGCTGGCATTTACTGCTTGAAACGCTATGCATCTTTTCTTCCATTTGAAGTTAAAGTGATGCTGGTCAAGACACTTGTTTTGCCTCATTTTAATTATTGTGACATCGTAACTAGTGACATGACTGTTAAGCTCTCGGACAAGCTTCAACGTGCGCAGAACTATTGTATAAAATTGATTTTCAATCTACGGTTTGTATTGAAGCTTAAACAGCTTCGTGAGTGTCATTTACTATTACTGATTCACAAGATTTTAAAAACAAAAAATCCCAGTTACTTGTCCGAGCGTTTCAGGTTCATGAACGAAATAAGTTCTAGAAATACTCGCCAGGGGCATCAATATTATCAGTCCCTGTACATCATACTACTTTATATAACAAATCTTTCACTGTAACTGCTTGTCGCCTATGGAATGCGCTCCCTGACAGCATCAAAATAATCGAAGATTACCCTCGTTACGGGGTGGAAGTTGAAGGTCATTTGATGCGGGATCTGTAGTGGCGGTGGGCTGGTGGTTTGCGGGGGCTATGTGGGGTAAGATAAGATAAGATAAGAATGTCTTTATTCATAAACATATACATGGTATACATGAATAGTGTCGATACGTTTACTTATTCTAGCTTTACGAAAATAATGATCAATACATCAATAATAATAAAAATTAACTACCTAATTCTAATTCCAGTAAAATATTTTGTATTTAATATATATGTATGAATAAAAATAAATTGAACTAATAATAACATTATGTAATCGTTAGTCATGAGTGTGCATGTTTAAAATTGATTTATAACGTGTTGAAATTTAAAATACTATTATATTTTATTGAAGAAATTCCTCTAATGAATAAAGTGCTAATTCAGTCAAATAAGTTGATAAAATTTTCTTAAATTTTAATGATTTTAGCTCTGATTTTATATGATCTGGTAATTTTGTATAAAACTTAAGTCCCATGTAGACTGGGCTTTTTTTGTAAAATTCAAGATTATGTTTTTTTAATATTTTATATCTGCAATTTCTAGTATTGTATGGCTGAGTAACTTGGTCTGAGCCTTGCACTGATTCATTTGCAGCTACTACAGTAGCAAGAATATACAGAGCAAAAACTGTAGGAATTTGAAGTTGGGCCAACGCATTTTTTACAGAGTCCCTAGGTTTTAGATTCAACATTATCCTAGCCGCTTGTTTTTGCAGTTTTAAAATTTTGTTGAGATTAGCTTTTGTTGTACCCCCATACAAACTTATTCCAAAATTAATATGGGAATGAATAAGTGAAAAATATATAGTTTTTAGAGTTTTAAGGCTGCTAACCTTTGACATTCTTCTTAGGGCAAATAGACCAGATGATACTTTAGAGAGAACCTTATTCACATGGTCAGTCCAATCTAAATTTTTGTCAATAATTAATCCGAGAAATTTTGTGCTATCAATTTGGTCCAGTTCATAATTTTCCAGTTCAATTCTTAAATTTGTAGCATTATTTGTATTTTGCTTTGTAAAAAACTGCATGAGCTTTGTATTTTGATAATTTACTAACAGATTATTTTGGGATAAATTTTGAATTAAGTAGGAAACATTTAGAAAAGATGATAATTCAAGTTGATTTATATTGTCTTCTGTGACAAGAAGATTAGTGTCATCTGCGTATAAACATATTTTTCCACATGGCATCACTACGGAGGGTAATCCCTTTAAGTAGCATATAAATAATAAAGGGCCCAAAATGGACCCTTGAGGAACACCATATTTAATTAATTGCATACTTGATTTAAATTTGTTAATCTGTTTCCCATTGTTTTCAACTATCTCAACATATTGCTTGCGGCCAGTCAAATAAGATTGGAACCAAGCAGAGGCTCTTTTATCAACACCAAGTTGGTCAAGAGCAATTACCAATTTTGGATGGGACACACTGTCAAAAGCTCGGCTCAGATCAAGAAACACAGCCGCAACTTTTTTCTTTTTATCAATATTTTCAATAATAGACTGAACAAAATCGGTTGCAGCAGTTACCACCGATTTTCCAGACCGAAAGCCATGTTGTTCTTTATCTAATAGATAATTTGATTCTAAGTAAGAAGCGAATTGGTTGAATACTACACGTTCATAAACCTTAGAGAAAACTGACAACTGTGAAATTGGGCGATAGCAAGACAAGTCGTGGGTATCACCTTTTTTAAAAATCGGAGCTATCTTGGCTATTTTCATTTGATCAGGAAACATGCCCGAAATGAACGATGAATTCAATAAATAAATGAGCCAAAGGTTTACTGATAGCTCTACCACATTGTTTTAGTAATGTAAGAGGCACATCATCATGACCAGATGATAATTTATTATTAAAAGAATCAATAACGGAAATAATTATGTTTGCGTCTATTGGTTGAAAACGAAATGAATTATTTATTTTAATTTTTGTATCAAGAAACTTTTCCTTTACAAATGAGTCATTAATTTTTGATAAATTTGGTAAAATCAATTTTTCGATACTTGAAGAGAAAAAGTTATTAAATGCTTCAGCCGCGTATTTAGGATTTGAAATTTGTCTTTTGTTCACATTTAAAATTATCCCCGAACTTTGGCCTGTTGTTTTCCTACCCAGTTCATTATTAACTATTTTCCAGGTTGATTTCATAATGTTATTTGAGTTTTTAATCCTACAGTCAAAGTAATTCTTCTTTTCTAGAATAACATTCCGCTTTAGTTCTTTTCTTTTATGTTTTAAAATCTCTTTTGTAACAGTACCTGTCCTTTCCCTAGCCTGTCTACTTAAACTAACTAGTGTAGCTTTATCATCTCTTATACTATTGGTTATCCAAGATTTTTTATTTTCATTTATTTTAATTTTTACTAAAGGGAACCATACATTGAAGTGGTACATAAAAGTAGTGTAAAATGAATTAAATTTCTCCTCAACAGAGGCACAATAGACTTCTAACCAGAGTTCTTTTTCCAACATCCTTACAAAACCGTTGATATTACTGTCACTGAACTTCCTACTAAATTTATAAACACTATTAGGCCTACATTTATTCTTTATCCTAATACTAAACAGCTTTAATAATTGGCCATCATGGTCGGAAATTTCTGTCACTATACCAGTTGTCTTTGTGAGTTTTATGTCTAGGTTAGTTACAAAATTATCTATGGCAGTTTTAGAGTGCTCGGTCACTCGAGTTGGAAAATCAACAAGGTAACAGAAATTAAATGATTTCAAGATATTTACAAATTCACGGTATGTGTTATTGTGATTAAGTACGTCAATGTTAAGATCACCTCCCACTACAACATTAATTTTACCATAATTATTAGCTATAATTTCAAAAAGAGAATTCAACTTTTCTAGAAAGGGTTTGTCATGGTGTTTTGGTGGGGATCTGTAAATACAAATTAATAAATATAAATATTTTTCATAGGAAATTTGTGAAAGACAACATTCAAATTCTTTATCTCTAAGTAAAGACTGAATTTGAGGTTAAATAATTGGTTTTATCTTAAGAGTACTGTTTGAGTGAATTAGAATCATTGTGCCCCCACCTATTGTGCTTTTCCTACAATAATAGCTGCTAATTTTATAATTTGGAATATTTAAATATACAATATCATTTTCGGAGCATGTATGTTCAGTTAAAAATAATATTTCAGGTTTAGGATGGAATTCAGATAGTGTTATGTCTAGTAAATCAATACGGGATGGCAGATGTTGAATATTTTGATGAAATATAGAAATGTAATTAAATTTGTTTCTAACGGTAGGTTCCTTAATCTTAAGGCGTGATTTCGGCTTAGAGCTACAAATTAAATGAAGATTATTTCCATGTACACTTGGGTTTACTTGAGCTCTTGGTGAATTTGACTTAAATCTAAAAAATTAACACTGTCATTAAAGAAACTAGCATTACATGCAACAGCATTACTACCAAGGGTGCGAGTAAGGTATGAATGGGTGTGTCTTTAAAGCGTTTTTTTTTCTTTCTTTCTTTTGAATTTACTATTAAATTTGAATAGTTAGTGCCAATTTATTTCGTATTGATTAGCTTTATTAGATTAGTTAATCTTTTAATTTTTGTTTATTTTTACATAAAATTGTCTTATATTGCATTACGTAGAGTTTAATATGATTTTATGTTATCTATTTCAAGTTGTATTATTTACCTGAGGTTAAGTGGTAGAGAGGACTCTATAGTCCTAACTTCGCCTCCAATAAAGCCATTTTTCATTTCATTTTATTTCATTGGCGGACCAAGGCGTTTTCGGAATAATAAGTAATAGACTTTCGCCGCGGGTATATATATATATATATATATATATATATATATATATATATATATATTCTATTTGACGGAAAATAAATCAATAACGTTGTATCACACGCTGCTAGAACACCATTACCATATTTTATATGATTAGATCTTACGTCAAATCATTGGACGATTCCCTGCTCAGATTAAAAAACAAAATAGACAGAATCGAATAGTAAAAAATATAGGATAATTTTAGTTCCGAAAAGGAGCTGAACGGTTCCTTGCACGTACGTATACTACAACCGAGATGACTTTCACCTAGAAAAGATGGGAAGTTCGATTCTTGAGATGTAAAGTG
This sequence comes from Stictocephala bisonia, assembly GCA_035578905.1. Lineage (NCBI taxonomy): Eukaryota > Metazoa > Arthropoda > Insecta > Hemiptera > Membracidae > Stictocephala > Stictocephala bisonia. The sequence goes on from JAQJVL010000317.1 coordinate 333,809, forward strand.
ACCCGTTCTCGAGACCCTTTTGATTGAACGGTATTACTGATATGAATGAAAATATGCATAATTTCCACGGTATACAGACTATTAGATTTGTATCGGTAACTGGTCTTTTGGAGCATCTTGAACCGGATCTCTCGTCCCGTTTCTTGGGTCATAAAGTCACTAACCAGCACTTCTGTTTTATTTATGCTATTTTAGGTTAGGTTACAAGTGACTAGTGACTCGGACAACTAACATGTGTGATCGCTTCCTTCCCAGCTCTGTTGTTCACTTTGAATTGAACTAGTTCAAATCATAATGAACGAGCTCATTCACTACATCAACTAGTTCATTTGACTGTCGTCGTGTACTGCCTATTCTTAGGTGTATTGTTTAGTTCATAATTACGCGTACCAAACTGATAACATATGATTAAGGGTAAAATAAAACACAAGGAAGCGCACATGTTTTTTTCATAACTTATAAAACTGTTTACTCTTAAAACTAAATTAAGTTGTAAATATGATATTTCGTGAAATACAACTACTCGATCGAACTTCGAGCCAAATTTGAGTAGTAAAATACTCGATCAAATACTCGAAGTTCCGAGTACTCACACACCTCTAATTAATTCCTATTTCAAATTTGTTTCTCATACTAAAAATATCATTGTTCATGTAAATAACATTTATAAGCATTCTTTTTAATACATATCTAATTTTTATCAGTTTGTTATGTGAACAAGTGTAAGTAGAAGTCATCCACAAGACAACAGAAATTCATTTTATATATAGGCCTAATTGAAAGGCAGAGTTGTTAAGCAAAGTAAAACTAATTTATGACATTCCTTATTATTATTAAAGTATTCATAGTTTATGCACAATCGTCAAGTGTTTTTTTTTTATGTTTAGGCTTGTGTTACCAAGACAAGATCCTGTACCAGCTGTGGAGATTTCTGAACTCCCTTGGGCCTCAATGTGGTCTTAAAGCGTTCCTAAATCTACTATCTGTTAACACCAAGGGCTCAGCCCCACAGTTCAACGTACTTATACTGTTTTGTGACTGCATGACACACTATGTAACGTATGTATATGTATTTTTATAAAAGTTACAATAGTTACATATAAAACCTGCATTTTTCATCTAGAATTTAACTCTCTAACTGCCGATAGGTCACATTGTGATCAAAAGAGGTTGTGTCAACTGCTTATAGTTAATACATTGTGCGTTGGAACTACATTTGTTATATATTATTTTAAAGCTTACATTCCAATTTTTAATTTGGTATACTGTGAGCCACTCTATCCCTTAATTTTTTATATATGGGCTTTGTTTTTCCGTAGCATTATTTCTCGTCAATGACGACAGCTGTTGAGCGTTAGACTGACAGTTGCTCAGTCACAGTCTCTGTCACTATGGAAATAAAAATAGTATATGCATATTTTATGGATAATATCTTATATATGAAGGAGCAATATTTTATGAAAGCAAGTTTTATAAATATATAGATTTGATAACTCGTAAGATTGAGTTCCTTATGCTTCCAAATGTATATACATTCTGAGAGAAACTCTGGAGTTTAGTGTTAGGCTGACGGTATATCATGCTTGTTTTAGTTATCTACTCCAATATGGTCTTAAATTATGGGGTACCTCAACTGATATATCAAATATTTTAAAATTCAGATATTGTACATTTGCATTGTGATATTTATCTACCATAATCAGTCATGTAAATCTTTATTTAAAAAGCTGAATGTTAAAAAATGTATATCTCCAAATGTTCAATATTTGTACATAAAAATATAGATTTAATTTTTTTTTTAGTTAGCACAGTCATAACTACAATACAAGATTTAAAGAAAACTCCAGTATCCAATTCATAGGCTGAAACTTTTTGAAAATACCCCTCATTAAGTTAGTCTAAATTTCCATAATAAAATACCAACTCATGCGAAAATCCTAACTGTCAGTAAGTTTAAAAGTATTGTCCAAAACTTGCTGATTTAGAAAGATTATTATATTAAAATAGATTTTTTTAACAATGACTCTTTGATTTTTAGTTTTAAAATAGTTTGTAGGGGAATTTAGTTTTTATGATATTGACATTTCACCTGTTTACTTACATAGTTTCAACTGTAAAATGTCAACGTAATGTGAAATAAAACATATTGAATCTTATCACTAGTTTTGCTCAATTTATATACTTTAAATGATAGCCTATATAATGTCTTATTTATACTAAGAAAACAAGTTAAGATAGCTTATAATAAACAGCTCCCACAATAATGAAATCTCTTCGACTAAAAATCAGACAGGAAAAGGTGATAGAACTTGCTGTGTTTTATGAATAATTACATCAAAGTGATATAAAATAATGATTTATTCTCTGATTGAAGCATGATGTTAATATTTGACTGTTAGATATCATATACAGTACAGTCCCGCTAATCCGAACACGGCTATTCCGAACGGCTCCGCGGCGAAAATTTTATAATTTTAAGGACGAAAATCGGTGAATATTTCAATATAAAACAGTGTAAACCTTAGTTCAAAACAGTTCTTTATTTAATATTTACGCACTATACATCAAGTTATGGTACAAATTTTAAAATGGAATAAACTACAGAACACTAATGTTTAGTATGAAAAGTTGTACAACATAAGATTAAATATATATTTTTAGCGTGTCAAGGAGTGGAAGTACAGTCCACACGGCAAAAAAGCGGGCACATACGCTCACATTAGGACACAATAGACCCGTACTCCCGGTTCAAATAGTGATTTCGCTGTTACTCCGGCTAATCTGAACAATCACGTAATCCAAACTGGGGTCGGTCCGATATTGTTCAGATTATCGGGACTGTACTGTATTTCATTTGAAAACATAACATCCCCTTAAATAAGTAAGAGAAGTACTTTTGTTTACAGGATACTCGATGACATCGAGATGTACGAGCAGCAGAAGCCATTTACCCTCAATGACTACATCACGATGTCAAGTTTTCTCAATCAGTTCTTATATACTTATATTATGAATAATCACTTTGGTAAGTTCTCATAACTAGTTCTAGCAAATTAAGAAAAACAAAAATTTATTTGTAATTTTACAAATGCTAGTACGATTGCAGAAAAAATATTTTATTTGTTGCACTTAGTTCTTGTGCAGATGTATAATTTTTAGAATTCAAAGCCTTATTATTAGAGGTAATTCATAATGTTTTACATGAAATTGATAAATGTGAAATAAATAAAATAATAGTGCTGTACGATTGTGACATCTGTGTAGGCTTACCAGTGTTTCTTTAAGACAGATTTAAAAAATAAGGTTAAAAAATTTATAAATTCTAGTTCAATCATTTTTAAAAATCAAGATCATTAATTGGAGTTTTTTATATTAAATAAAATAAGGCTTAAAATAGCGAAAGTTATACCAGTTTTCAAACATATTGATAGAGAAAAAGTCCTTTTTGTTATAGACCAGTATCTTTACTCCCAAAATTTACTAAACAATTACAAGCAATGATTTGTTACACTACTTAGAATCAAACTGACTATTTTTGTCAGCATATTTCTGACAAAGAAAATCAGGGTTCCCGCAGGAAATAATTTCACTCAATCAGTAATCAAATTTATTCCAGTTAAAAGGTTTAAAGAGTTTTTCTGGATATGTTGAAGAGGTTTGACAGTGTTCTATATAGTTAAAGATAATTATGTCGAATACTGTCCAATAATAATTAAACATTGGGATAAAGAGTTTAACACTTAATTTATAGAATCAGAAACAATTTGTTGGAGATTTTCAAAGCTTATAGTGCTTAAAAAACAACCTTTTTAAAAAAAACACTAGTAGCGTCAAAAATCTCGGACAAATCATGAACAATCCAATACCAACAATAAATTTCAAAAAATAATTTGTTTAAATCTCCTCTTCTGTAAAAATTAAGTATAATTTTGGATTAAATATAATATAATTACAAAAATAATACCCAGAGTCTGACAGGAATCTATTCTGAGAGGCTTGCCTGAAAAGTACAAGGAAATATAGGCTCAGACTGAATTTATGCTGATGACACAAATAATATTTTACCAAAGAAAAGTATAATTTCTTCTTGTATTAACCTTTCATAGGATATTCAAAAATTCAGTTAAAAAATCCAAGTAAAACAACATCTCTATTGAACTTCATTAATAATGAAAATTTACAAAGAATAATTAATATGAAACAAGTGAGTGTATAACAGTTTAAAACAATATGTAGAGAATTTGTCTTGGAATAAGCACATTGAAAGCATTCAGAAAAAAATATCTTCTGCTCTTTATGCCCTAAAAATAATGTCATAGATGTGTAAAATGGATACGTTAAAAAAAATGAGTATGCATCAAGTCACCTTTACTTAGCCAACAACATTATTCATAGTGCAACTTCAAAGAAAAATTAATGTCTGTAATTAGTTATTGATTTGACTGATTATTTATATTACAAAACAGGCACACATTCAGTAGTAGTTCTCAAATTAAGAGAATAATTTAGAGATTATTCTAGACAGTCTAAAATGTTCACATTATTTAGGCTTTTGAAACTTTTTAGCATGTCAAGAGAGTCCTTTAAATCAGTATTAAAATGTATAACATTTATATATACATTATATTAAAAATAATAATAATCTTTTATTTCCATCATCATCAAAACATACAATGGTACAAAAATAAACTAGGAAATTAAGCTAATCACTTTCACAGTTGTGTGATTAGCAAGAATATTAAATTAATTACAATTAGAAAACAAGCGAGTCAGTCTACTAATATATAAAAACAGTCAACAACGCCGCTCTCCATGGTGTTGCATGCTGACGCTTATAATAAATAATAATAATGAAAATTGTGATAATAATTAAGCTGTAGATATATGTAATAATACTAAAAAAATAATAGTTGAAAAATCAAGACACAAAATTTGTATATATGCAATAAATGATAAACAGAAAGCACACGAAACTATATAAAGACTCAATCATCTAAATAAACAACCAGTATAAAAAATAATAGATTATCTTCAATATTTGAATATTTAAAATTAACTATACTAACACAATTACTGAAATATACACCCTTATCCTAAGTAAAAATTATATAGTTATATAACTAAGTATTTTTGTATTCCCTTGATGAATAACAGAGAAAAATGTCTTATATTTCATTTATATATCCTGCCTATCTGTGGGTGTGAGTGGGTGTGTGCTAACGGCCAAAGAAGTATAACTTCCCCCTTCTGGTCCGACGCAGACAATGTTTTTTTTAAATTTATAAGTAGGAAGCCCCATCATTTAACATGAGTGGGGTTAAGTTAACAAAAATATAATAAATCTCTGCACACATCTGAAAACATGACTTAAATCATAATGTTTAAAGTTTATTGTGACTTAAAATACTTAGATAAAATGTTGTTACATAATTAATTGGAAAAAAAGGTTGGGATGGTCTAGTTACAGTAGATGATCTCTTAATTGGCCGTTAATAAACGATGAGTCACCGAGAGTTCGCCATACGCTTGGCTATTTTGGGTTTGTTTACTTCAATCTGGTCAGTTGAGAGGGGTGACTTTTGCATGGTACAGTGTTGCTTATTGTAAATAATATACAATTTGTTCATAGAAGCTGTAATATCTGTACAACACTGTGAAATGTTTACTGTACAATGTCCTTAACATTTTAAAATACGTAGTACAGTAGTACACATCACACAATACAAAATAATAATAGACACTTAAAATAACTATAGTGTTGGTCCTAACATTTTTTTAATTACAGTACTGTATCTCTAAGAAACCAAACTTAATGTCCAAACTTTCGTTTAAGTAAGGTACCGATACTGTACCATTATCCGCGGTTTCAAAAGCATTATCACAGTAATCCTCCATGACGTACCCTTCGCGGAAATGAGTGGTTACTGTAATTCCACGTACTTTGGATTAACTGGCCAAACCCCTGTCCAGAAGGGGGTTCGTTCCCGTAGTGGCCGGTTAAGAGAACGTCTACTGTAGTTATTTCATGTAAGAAGATAGCAAAAATTAAATTATCACCCACAAAAAATCAAATGACATTTTGTTAAGCTTTCAATGCATTTATTACGTACTTTGCTCATATTATCTATATATATATATATATATATATATATATATATATATATAAAAGCAAAATAACACAGAATCACTCACTCATCACAATATCTGAAAAACCACCGATCGGATTTACACAAAATTTTAAAGGAAGTTAGTTGTAGTATCGAAGGTATCCACTAAGACAGGATTTTTCATAATTCCATTCCTAAGGGGTATAAACAGCCCCTTAAAATTTCCTTTTTTTCTTTAAGAATTACATTGCGTTGATTTTAGTAAATTCATAACAGCTGTTTTGTAAATAAATAAATATGTTTGTTTTGTACATTTGGCATTATACTATTGATGCATTTAATATGAGTTTAATCTTCAGCTGATAAGCAAAAACAAATGAATGAACACGATTGAAATAGGCTCAGTAATACCACTGGGTATTTATACTAATAAATAGGTAGGAAAGTAAGTAGTGTGAGTGTGATACTGTAAATAAATTTAATATTCTGATTTTATGTTATACAGATAATATACTGTACTATTATTTGTAGTCAAACTCACATGCCGAGGCCGAGGTGTATCGAGCGCAGTGAGCGTGGGGGTTGGCATGCAAAGCGTAAAGGGGTGTCTTCTAGTCTACTAATATTTTAGACTTTCAATAACTTTATAATATATAATAGAAATACAATATGATATTCCAAAGTTTCTTTCAGATCACTTAATCTGCTTTGTTTTAAGTTGTGAAAGCCTAGGGTCAGTTAACTTACGTAACTTGTTTAAATTAATTTAAGTGAATAAGAATGGTTTAAATAAGCTTTAAAATTTTAAAAATAATTTTTTTTTGCATTTAGAGCCCAAGAGTATACATAGTAATGGGCTTTTCCATTCCTGTCACACGTTGCTAATGGTGTTGTACCGGAGAGACAGTCGACGAAGTTATGCACCACCTGGCCACTGGCTCATCAGAGAACTCCGCACTAGTGCCTTCATGACCGACCTTGATAAAGGCAAAAAGCCTAACCAGGTATCTCAACTTCTTGTCATTTATCTTATTAAAAGGCAAAGATATAAACTAAAAATCATAAACTAAACCAAAAACCCAATAATTATTCCCTAGAAATTCTTGTTTTAACTGCTAAAAGATACAATTCTTAATGATACAGTTGAGTATACTCTATAGTAGCTTGGGCAAAGTTAACATTGGTTGCCTTGCATGTGGACACTACTTGAGAAGTCTGTTTGGGATGGTTGCTATTATTAATGATACAGTTGAGTATACTCTATAGTAGCTTGGGCAAAGTTAACATTGGTTGCCTTGCATGTGGACACTACTTGAGAAGTCTGTTTGGGATGGTTGCCATTATTAATGATACAGTTGAGTATACTCTATAGTAGCTTGGGCAAAGTTAACATTGGTTGCCTTGCATGTGGACACTACTTGAGAAGTCTGTTTGGGATGGTTGCCATTATTAATGATACCGTTGAGTATACTCTATAGTAGCTTGGGCAAAGTTAACATTGGTTGCCGTGCATGTGGACACTACTTGAGAAGTCTGTGTGGGATGGTTGCCATTATTAATGATACAGTTGAGTATACTCTATAGTAGCTTGGGCAAAGTTAACATTGGTTGCCGTGCATGTGGACACTACTTGAGAAGTCTGTGTGGGATGGTTGCCAGTATTAATGATACAGTTGAATATACTCTATAGTAGCTTGGGCAAAGTTAACATTGGTTGCCTTGCATGTGGACACTACTTGAGAAGTCTGTTTGGGATGGTTGCCATTATTAATGATACAGTTGAGTATACTCTATAGTAGCTTGGGCAAAGTTAACATTGGTTGCCGTGCATGTGGACACTACTTGAGAAGTCTGTTTGGGATGGTTGCCATTATTAATGATACAGTTGAGTATACTCTATAGTAGCTTGGGCAAAGTTAACATTGGTTGCCTTGCATGTGGACACTAATTGAGAAGTCTGTTTGGGATGGTTGCCAGTATTAGGGTGTTGTGTAAGGAAGAAAATTGAGTATCAGGCCCAGAGTTACCTTTTGTTGCTCCAATTATTCCGTCGTTTGTCCTTTCATATGACAAAAATAATTCATAATCTGGTATGTTAGTAGTGTTTAAAATTATTTCGACGTGTTATTCGGTGATTGACAATACCACTATACTTGCCTGGGTCGGTGGAATAACATAGTCACTTATACAAAGCCAAATTGATATATAATTCGTACTATTTAATATTTTTTAAGAAATGCTGCAAAAAATACTTTATGGCATAAAATTATGAATATTAATTAGTTGTTTCAGTTAGTAATAATGATGAAATGACAAATAATGGTTGATAACTGAATTGAAGACAGGCATTTAAAAACAATTAAGTTACTGTAGAGCCTCATTATCTGACAGAGTTATCCTACATTCTTTTTTAACCAATGTACTCGTTCCAAAAACAATACTGTGATGAAAATTATCTGAAAATAATTAATTGGATTGTTGTTTCATAATGACTAAAACTTATGTACCTGGTGAGGTTTTTCCAAACAGTGTCCTGCTTTGTTGCTTACTTTACTTTATCTTATGTTGAGCGGGGACTGTACTATGTGAGCAGACTTCATCACTTTTGTCATCTGTGTAGGGTACAAAAGTTTTAGGACAGACATCGCTTGCAGGGAGGGGGAATATACGAGAGTCCAGTCTCCTTTTTAACCTTATTCTTGCCCATTCCCATAGGCTATTGATCTGTTCAAGAAACTTATTCAGACAGAGTTAGGGGGTGAACTAATACAGTAGAAGATGAATATTACTGATAAATATTTCTGTGTAGGCCGGATTTGAACCAGCGCTATCTCTAATCCAGACTCAAAGTCCTGACACCCTAGAGCACACGGCTACTGGCTCACCCAGAGAAAGTTTGTTAATTCGTACATTACTGTACTTTTATTGACCTTACTTACTCCTGGGGCCACACAAATCCCAAGTGATTTTTAACCTCGCCAACAATTTGCCTCCAATGTTGTTCTGTCTTCTACCATGTCAAGATCCGCTCCTAGTCTCCTTAGGTCTTCCTTTAATTGCTCGCTCCATCTGAGCCTTGATCTTACTAGTGGTTTTCTTCCTGGGGGTCGTCCAGTCCATACTCTTTTCACCCCCTCTTTGTGTATATGCCATCTGTTTTAACCTTTAGCTTTTTACCAGTGCTATTATGTCCGGATCTGTATAGTATTCCCTCAACTCAAGATTCTTCCTTATTCTCCACAGCCCGTTTTCTCAATCGGACCAAACACTACGTAGAATCCTGTTTTCAAAAACTATGAGTTTTCTCTCATTCTTCTCGGTGAGTGTCCATACCCTTGCTCCAGATAAGAGTACAGGTTGTATGATCACCTTGTACATCTGGAGTTTAGTCCTGCTGGTCATTAGCCTGCTTCCCAAGAGCTTTGATAGACTCCAGTAGCATCTTTGAAATGATGCCAGTCTCCCTAGTATTTCATCATTTGTTGATCTTAGGCTTAGTGAAATGGCTTCCAAACGTAAATGAGTTGTAGTGTTTATGGAAGTTAAATGTAATATAATTTTTTTCACTATCTGATACACTATCTCTACTATCTGATATTTTTAGTTATCCAACATCGTCACAGCCATTTACATTAGATAAGTGAGGCCATATTGTACATTAATTGTAAATATGAGTAAATTTCATTTTAATCTTCAAATTTTTCATTTTATTGATTTGTTTACAATTTTGAACTATTGTTTTTTAGTTGCTCCTACAGAAAATGCCACATGTAATTCCTCATGAGGAACGAGTACAGCTATTTCGCAAGTACGTAGCCAATGAGAAGTCTGTGTTGGGACTCACAGAGTCAGCCTGCGTTTCCACTCAAAGCAGCACTCTCATAACTGTCCACAGGTAATTTATTACCTTAAAGTCAATACAAACTAGTGAGTATATTAAATATTTTATCTTTGTACATTTTTGTCAAGTCACTCTGTACATACATGTATACACACAATATCTTAAATTACAGGGAATTTGTAAATGTTCAGTCCTTCTTTTTCTAATAGCATATAAGATACATATACAAAAATATTTTTTACAATACTGTTCAAATAACTGATATTTTTTATAATTAATATATTTAATTTTAAGAATCAACTATATAAATAGAATTTTAAGTTCAACTGTATGAACAGTGTTTTTTAGAATTGACTATAATTTGACACATTTGAATCTAAAATAAAAAATACAGCAAGAATTTAAATATTTATTCTATTTCTTGCTACAAAGAAAATCAAAAACTGAATATTTGAACTTTGCCATTTCTGACATCTCCATAATGTCTATGCCACCATTTTTCTTTACCTGTACTTGCTGCTAGGTACTGATGGGTATTTTTAACAGATCAGTGATGTAAATAAATTCATTATAAATAAATAAAAAATAAATATAGAAATAAAAAATAATATTAATAGTTAAAGATTCAACTGAATAATTATTTTTAGTTAATCCAAGATGTTGCAACATTTATTTAACATTATTCTGAAAATTAAACAGAATATTTTTAAGTTTAAAACTTATTTTGCAACAACTTTTGTTTCAACACATCAACATTTGCAACAAAGAAACAGATAATTAGCAAATCTTATCAATTAAAATGCATTCTCATGTCTAGTTACAGAGTTTGACATCCATGTCTAGACATATCTGTTTTAGAGACACCAAAGTAATTTGTTCATACAAAATGTGTGTTAAAATGATTTTAAATTCTTAAGAATAAAAATGTACTACTAGGGTAAGAGAACGTTCTGGTCAGGAAACTGATCGGACTTGTATTTAATAATGTATCCCAATTAATCAGTAATTTATGTCAAGAACAGGTAGTTCATTGATTAAGACATAAGTTCCCATAAGTTCATGTAGTCCGCATATATGAAGTAACTTGTTTGTTGAACATTTAAACATGTTGAATAGTACAGTAACAATATCCTGGAGTAAGTGATGCCAATATCATAATTGTTACTGAACGTTTACTTATTTTGTGTACTACTGACATTAAATAATAATTGTTGAGAGGTTTGCTGTAAATGACTAGTCATTTCGGTTGGCGTGTGCGCAGTAGGGTGGTGCGTAAAAACTTAAGTTGGAAAATCAGAGTCCCTATAGTGCGGAAAAGTTGCGATTGGTATTAACAAGAAAAACAAAAAAAAAATTTTTTGAAATCGGAGTTCATCTTCCGATCGCGCAATCGGCCGAAAGTTACATAAAATTATAAAAAAATGAATTTTTTTGAAAAATAAAATTTTTTTTATTTTGGTATTTTTTGTGTTCCTATAGCAATTTTTTTGTACTTTAGGCTTTGAAAAACTATAATAAAAATTATTTGTCGTCTAGAAGTATGTTTTCTGATCGCGTAACTACATGAAAGTTTAACGAAAATTGCCCTTTTTGAATGTTTTTGATAGGCATTAAGAAAAAATCAAGTGAGGCATAAAGGGTGTTGATTTTGAGTTTCGTGCCAACCCAGAACTCACCACGTGGAGGTGGCTGCACTTCGAGTTCCACCCACCCACACCCTTCCCATCCATCCAACCAATGAGGGCGGGGTTTGTTATTTACATTATTTACAAATCGCATTTTAGGTACTTTCTTTGGTTTTCAGTCTATTTTGGTGAACATATTTCTTTGGCCCTGTTTACTCTGCACTAGCACTTGGTTTAGGAACCACTCTGTATTTTGATTTACTCTCAAAATTGGGCATGAGTGATCTGGATTCTAGTGTGGCTCTGATATAACCATCTCTTGATTGGGACCCACACACTTTGAGCGACGCTTCGGTGATGAGCTTCACGCACCTTTCAACGGCTTGTGTATGACAGGGAAAGTTTTTTACATCCCAGTTAGGAATATCACCACACTGAATCGCCAATGAAATTTCGTCATCGGGTACATTTCGAAGAAGAGGAGGAGAAAACAACCTTGTTTTAGCCCAATCAATTAACTCCGAGTAGTCACAAGCATTGAAGTTTAAAGTAGGCGTGATAAAGTTTCTGATGGTTTTACCCTTTGTCCGTGTTTGTCTTGCTTTCAAGACTCTTCTGAGACCCAACTCTCGTATATGCTGTCTCTTATCAAAAATCATGGCAATCAACATGTTCTCAGGGTGAGCGAAAAACGCGTTCCTTTCAATAACTGGATGTACTATTGCCTTTAACTTGTCAGACAAATATCGAGAGGTTTCAATAGCTCTGTAAACGTGATGTGGCCCATCTGTTATGTACTTACTGCACTTTATCTCAAACCAAACTGGCATGTAGGATCTTAAAATGTACATGACTAATTCCTTTAGAGCATCAGATGGCTCTCCTTCGCTCACATACAACCGAAGAACCCTGTTTGCGCACGTGAGCCATCTGGCGTGCGAATTAGGGCCCGGATCTCGTTTCGATAAGTCCATTGGAAATTCCCCAGTCTTTATGGCTTGACTTATGTCCCAAAGGTACTGTTGGTCTTTACTTAGCAGTTTCCTGTCCACTTGAGGTATATCGCAATCAATAGGTTGAAAATTAATAACTGGTAGTTTGTCGCAACTATTTAACTTCTGCCCAATCGGCCCACTAAATGATTTTGGACCTGTTGTGTTTCCGTCCAAATGTTGGAAAAGATGACGGAATGGTAATTCAATAAAATGAAGCATGCACACTGCCCACTGAAGGGGTCGTCCAAGATGCATTTCAAGATGTTTAATTGCACCACTCCTCCACCCTGTATTTGTATTAGTACCATCACAACCTACAAACATCTAAGGATTCTAAAAATGATATCTGATTTTAAACAGTTTTGTTTTTTGTAAATAGAACTTGACTTTTTCACAATACAATAATATGTTAAAAGTGGCAATTTTTGTCTAACTTTCATGTACTTGCGCGATCGGAAAACATACTTCTAGGGGACAAATAATTTTTATTTCAGTTTTTCAAAGCCTAAAGTGCAAAAAAATAGCTATAGGAACAAAAAAAATACCAAACTAAAAAAAATTGAATTTTTCAAAAAAATTATTTTTTTCATAATTTTATGTAACTTTCGGCCGATTGCGCGATCGGAAGATGAACTCCGATTTCAACAAAATTTTTTTTGTTTTCCTTGTTAATACCAATCGCAACTTTTCCGCACTATAGGAACTCTGATTTTCCAACTTAAGTTTTTACGCACCACCCTAGTGCGCAGTGCTACATACTAGTTGTCATTCAGTACTCATAGATAGATAGATAGATAAATGTCTTTATTCAGTATTGTACAAAATATACAAATGAATTGTGTCATGACGTAACTTACTATCCTAATCTTTAACCTAGTTAATACAATGTAAATTTACATGATGTATTTTGATACTCGTATTTAAAACATAAAAACGATTTTAACAAAACAAGATAGATAATTTACAACTACAGTTAACACTACAATTTGAAGTACTCTTCAAAATTGTATAAAGATTTACTTACTAAGAAATCTTTTAATTTTCTTTTAAAAACATTAAGAGATAATTCATGTTTTATATCAATTGGGAGGTTATTTAAAAATTTTATTCCAGCATACTTTGGGTTCTTCTTATACACTTCTTTGTTATGACTATTAATTTTGAAGTTCCCTTTGTTTCTCGTATTATAGTGATGGGAATCTTGCTGTCTGGGTATAGTATTCTCATTAGTTTTTATGAGCATAATGGTTCTATATATGTAGATACCATAAACAGTCAATATGCCAGAACTTACAAAGTGCTCTTTACAATGGTCGTTAATTTTCAGATTTAACATAAGTCTTATTGCAACTTTCTGGAAGTGAAGAATTTTGTTTAGATTTACAATAGAAGTTGCTCCATATATTTCTATTCCATAACTGATATGGGAATGAATTAGGGAAAAATAAACAGATTTCAAGGTTTGTAGTTCACAAAAGAACCTTAATTGTTTTATAACAAAAATACCAGAGCTCAATCTATGGCAAACTTTGTTAACGTGACTTGACCAATTTAAGTTTCTGTCTATGTTAATGCCTAGGAAGTTAGTTTCATTGACAAAATCTATGTTTATCTCATTATTCAACTGATTATTTTTAGAATTTTTGCAGCTGAATTTCATGTAAGTGGTCTTGTTTGAATTTAGAAGAAGATTTAGATTGGAGAGAAAGTAGTTTATGTTATTTATATTATCGTTAATTGAATTTAGTGCTGTGTTTAAAGTTGTGCTAGATGCAGTTAGGCTAACGTCATCAGCATATAAACAGAGAGAATTTTTTACTGACCCATCAGTTGCTGCCAGAGTTCTAGGCAAACCTCCAATATATGAAAGAAACAAAAAGGGTCCTAGAACCGACCCTTGAGGTACTGAATAGATGACTTTATTAACTTTTGATTGAAATGACATAATTTTGTTATTACTTACATGTTTTATTTCTACATATTGCTTCCGCCCCTCAAGAAATGTTCGAATCCAATTTAGCTCTCTATCTTTGATTCCAAAGTTGACAAGTTTATTTATGAGCTTAATATGACAAACACTGTCAAAAGCCTTAGTCAAATCCAGAAAGGCACTGACTTCATGATCCCCCTTATCTAAATTGTCAATAATGTTTTCAACAAAATCAATTAATGCTGTTACAGTTGATTTGTTTTGTCTAAACCCATGTTGTTCGGAATCTAAAAAGTTATTTTCTTCAAAATATTTAATTAATTGATAGAGCATACATTTTTCAAAAATTTTTGACAGTGAAGGCTGTACTGCAATTGGTTGGTAATTCAAAACATCTGATCTGTCCCCTTTTTTGAACACCGGGATAATTTTTTAAATCTTCAACTCATGTGGGTAGACTCCAGATATGAGTGAAGCATTGATTACATGTAGCAATGGCTTTAGAATTGCCCACTTGGCGTCTTTAATGATTCTGGTGGGGATTTCATCATATCCTGCAGTCCATTTAGGTTTTATTGAGTTAATAATATCTATTAATTGGCTTTCGTTAATGGTTCTGCAGTTGAATTTTGTTTGAATGATAGGTGCTTCTGGAAGTGTCTGGTTTTTGGTTGGCAAATTTGGAATAACGTGTTTTTTTACAACATCCGAGAAGTGGTTGTTAAAAATGTTGGCAATTTCATTAGGATTTGATTTGATTTTATTGTTTTGCTTCAAGATGATTTCTATAGGTATAGGTTCTTTACCTCTGTTAACTTCAGAATTGACTAACTGCCAAGCAGTTTTAGAAACATTATTTGAAGCAGCAATTTTGTTTTTAAAATAATCCTTTTTTTTATTAATTATAATTTTTTTATACTTTTTTTGTTTTAGTTTTAAAGACTTTTTTAAAAGTATATTTTTGGTTTGTCGAGAGTTATGATAGCTGTTAATAAGATTTTCACGTTCAATTTTAATTTCACTGTCTATCCATTGTGTTCCTTTTGGCTTGATTCCTTTTACAACTTTAGGAAAATTTGTTTGAAAGTGAAACATTAAAATATTATAAAAATATGAAAATTTATTTTCAATTGTACTAAGGTACATTTTAGTCCAGTCTTCAGTCTGTAGGTCATCTATAAACTTATCAATATACTCTCTTTTAAAGGTTCTTACAGATTTATATAATTTATTTGAATTACCTTTGGATTTAACAAAATTATTTAGAGTCAATAGTTGCCCATCATGATCTGACAGTGCAGTTATAAATGAAGCGACCGTGGAGTACTTCCTATCAACATTTGTAACAAAATTATCCAGTGCTGTTTCACTGGTTTCAGTAACTCTTGTAGGTATGTTAATCATATAGTACATATTATGCATGTTGAGTACATTAACAAAGCTGTTTTTTTTGTGGTCATTAACCAGAACATCTATATTGTAGTCTCCACCTACAATAATACTACTATTAATTTGTCTTAGCCTACTCAAAAATACATCAAATTTTTGAAGGAACATATCAACATTATGGGATGGTGTTCTATATATACCAGCAATAATTAATTTACAATTGTTTAAAGTGACCTCTATGGCACACGATTCAAAAATTTTATCTACATTTAAAGCATTTAGTAGCTCCAAAGATATTGGGTTTACATTTAACTCATTTAAAGCAAGTATCAATACTCCACCTCCTTCATTAATAGTTCTTGCGTAGTAACTGACTAACTTGAAGCCAGGAATTTTTACTGTATTTATTTCATCTGCTGTTAGTTTATTTTCACTTAATATAATGATATCAGGTTTTAACTCATCAATTGTAATAATTAAGGAATCAGTTCTAGTTGACAAGTGCTGAATGTTTTGATGAAATACTGTTAGGCTTTTAAGTTTGTTTGGTGATGCCTTTACTCTTGTTGAGTTAGTTACTTTTAGTCTGGGTGATTTTTTTGGTTCACAATATTTAAAAAAGGCTCATTATTTTGGATTTGAAGTGATTGATTAAGTTGTACAATAGATTTATCAACAAGAGATTGACCTAGCTCTAAATTTTCTGGTGATGGTTGAAATGTTTTATTATCTATACTAACTATATCTAACTGTACACTATTTACAAAATCAGCTTTAGTAGGAGGACCTTCAGTTCTTGTTACATATTTCTCTTCTGTATGAACAATGGTGGTTTCCGCCTTCTCTGGAGAGGGGGTAAGCAATATACTCGTTAGTTCATCATTTTCCGTACTGTTTGTCAAGTAAAAGGTCCCAGTAGAGTGGGTTTTCAATCTGTTAATAAATTCATCAAAAGGAAGTCCATTGTAAAGCTGTATCCTTGATTGCTCATTGTAGGACATTATATGTACGGAAGCATCAGTTCTCTTTTGAAATTCTTTTATTTTTGAGGTAAAATGCTTTATGGGAATGAGATCTCTTACACATCCCATTGGCGAGCAAATGAGATGTGTTAGACCTCGACTTTTAAAATCTTTTATAAGTTCAGCAAAGGCCGTGTCATAATTATTTAATGTTGGTTTACCAAAGTATTCTTGTTTTGTAACTAAGCTATACACTGATGCACCTTCTTTAGTTTTTTGATAAGCTAAATGATCATTTATAAAGTTAGATGCTTCTGGTTTGCCAAACTGTTCCTTAAAGATAGTAGCCACCCCTGCACTCATATTTCTGTTGTTGTTTATATCTGCAGTGTGCAAAGGCTAATTTGTTATTACTGCGTAGAGTTTTGATTATGTTCCTCATGTTTTCTTCGACCACACTGATTTGTCCTTTTTTCCCTTCAATATTAAGTTTAAATGGTTCATTCTCACCAGTTGGTAAGTTTTTATTCAGTTTTGTCCCATTATTTTGTACGTATATGTCATACAGTCTATCAACAATAAGATGAGCCAGTTTAGTTTTACCACTGCTGTGCAAGTGCAGCCCATGCCTGCTATAGTGGGACCTTTTGAGTTGATCAAGATCGATTAAAAAGGTTTTATCAATTCGGGCCACTAATTCCCTTAAATAGTTGTTAAGTAAGGATACTTTGTTGTGAATACAGTCATAGTGACCTTTATCAAATCTATGTGGTATTGTAGATATCAGCACGGTTTTGGTTTTGCTTAGTTCAGTAAGACTATTCTCCAGATTTTTGTAAATAGGAGATAGGTCACCCTTCAGTGTGTCATTAGAGCCTCCAAGTATGAATAGAACCTCATCCTTAGAGTTTTTTGCCGAGTCAAGCACTTGCATGAGACTGGCGTTTGGTAGGACCATTCCAAATGAGCTCAACTCCTCCTTGCTTATTTCATCGAGCTTTTGCCACACATCTCTGCCCTGGCTGTCTGAATAGATAGACAGGTTGATCTTCTTTCCGAATCTCATGGAATGTTTTTTTAGTTTGACATTTTCTGGGGTATTTTTGTAGTTATGATTTATACTGTTCCTTGAGTACATTCTCTGTTGATTTTCCTTTACTTCCTCTGTATAATCAATATCCCCTTCTTCTTCATTTAATATTTCAAAGTAGTTTGTAGTAGAAGTAGGTAATGCTTCATAGTTTAATGTGGGTGGTCTCCAAGTTCTTCTATGCTTTCTACTGGTTTGTATTGTCCATTCATTGTACTTTCTATTTTTCGTTACTGATTTGTCACTGCAGATTTGATTTTGTTGAGTACAGCCAAATGTGTTCGTATTTTTGGTTTTATTTGGGGCAGGTACTTCATTATTTCCCAGTTTACGAATACTACTGAAGATTATTTCTTTTATTGTATTTGTCGTTAGATTCAGATATTGGCCTTTATGCATTAACAGAGCCAGTTGGCTTCTTTTAGTCAGGATATCAGCTTCAGAAAGGGGGTGGAGTAGACTTTCTAAACAAAACATATTTAAATTGGTCTTGTCTTGGATGACTTTATTAATAATATTATCAACAGTGCAAAGCATGTGTATTCCACAGTCATGGTTGTTGTTCTGTTGTGGAGTTTTTACTTTTATTAAAGTTGGTTCAACTAGAGAGTTGATAGTCTTGTTTATTTTCTTTGAGATAACTTCTGCATGAGAAAAATTATAGCTATTCAAGGAATCAAAGTGATAGAAGGTGTTTTGCTTTACATCCCATAGAAGTAAGCTCCAGTGTGTGCCAGACCCACCAATATCTTGAATTTCAGAGGAGTCATTCACGGGAATAAATACAAATGATTTTTCTTTTAATGAAATGGGCACAAGGGTTTCATAATCCTGAAGATTTTTTATTGCTACTGCGACTACAGGCTCGAGGAAATATGCTTGTGGTTGGATTTTCATATGATTAAAAATGTCAAAATAATTTTTTACAACATCATCCGAAATCCACCTTGACTCAAGAACTTCCACAATTTTTTCCTTAATTTGTGAATCTGAATTACCATTGTTCATTACACTATTATCTGTAGTGTTAGTTAATCTTTTCCCTGCATTTTTATCATTTACCTCGTCCTTTTGTGTGTCTAGTTTAGAGCTATCGGTTGTTTTATCAGTGAACGAACTCAGTGACAGATCATTTTGGTTAACCTCCACAGGCGTACTACATAATTTTTTTACAGTTGTTTGTTTTGCAATTATACTTTTAGGTGTTACATCATTGTTATTGATTACTACTTCTTGTAATTTGTCATTTTTTTCGTTTGTAGAAACTTTATTAAATAATGAGTTGTTATTATCTGGGGGTGAGTGTGTTATTACTGAACTCATATTCAATTTTAACTCATGCTCATTTTTTTGCTCACTTGAGATTTGGATTCGTTCTTCAAGTGAGGAGCTTTTACTTGGGGTTTTAGTTGGTTTAAAATTAAAGTCATTTATGTCTAGGGAAAGATTATGATCTCCAATATGCTTCTCTACTTCTTTTTTTGACCTGAACATCTTGCCTTTTGGTGAATAATAATATACATCCACCCTTTTTGGACCTTTTTTCCGAACAGATTCAGTTCGTTTCCAGCCGGTTAGTGTTTTTTTTACATTGTTTACACCCATGTCTGTCCCTATATTAATTGTTAGACATTAGTTATAAATTAAAAAGTAAAGTATTAAAATAGGTATATCGAAGTGTGGGCTGTCTACAATATAATTCCTAAAAATTGCAATACCGTCGTTATATAGTTATGACAGTAATCAAGATGTCAGTTCTACAGTAACATACAATAATAATTTAGTTAAAATATACAGTTATGATATACAATATTTACAAAAAATCCACAGCTAGATTGAACATCTAAAATAATATATGAGCTATTAAAATTAAATATTTTCTTTTTTTTCTTCTCTCTCTCTCTCTCTCTCTCTCTTTTATTTATATATATATTTATTTATTATTTTTTTTTTCAATTGAAGTTGATTTTATAGCAGCAAAAAGTGAAGTCTCACGCTGGATTTGAACCTGGGTCAGTTGATATGCAATCTAGTTCAAGTTCAGCTATCAGTGACCTTGACCACTAGTCCATGCTTTCTATGAGATTAGTAGTCTGCAGACTGTTGTACTGTTATGTCACAATGTGCACTGTCCTGTCAAGCTTCAAGTCAATTGTAGTGTTTCAACATGAACACAACGAATTTAATATTTAAACAAAATGGAATAAGATGTATTTGTTCTTCTAAAATAATAACTTTAGTCTACTATAGTTTTGTAAGTATTGATTTAGAGTTAACTTTGGTATCAAAACTTAGTGGAATTTATGCAACTAGTTTTAGGTTATGTCAGGTCAGTTCATAAAACGTTATAAATTATTTTTTAAATACAAAAATAAAATATGAAACTCACTATTCAAAATATTGCTTAAGTCTTAAGCTGCTGAAGTAGCCTTACCAAATTCACTTTTCTGTCTGTTTTATTAAGAAATACACATATTTAACAGCACTTATCAAAGAGCCTGACCTGACTTTCCAAGTTTCCAAGATCAAAAAAAAAACTCACTAAGCAGTGTGCTGCTAACAACTGAAGACACTATTGATTATTTCTTTGCAATAATCACATCTGTGAGAGATTTTATGAACTGCGAGGATTGTTTCAACAAAATGATTTTCATTTCATTTTTCAACTGCTGTCTGCTTGTTGCTTACATAGTGTCTTGAAGTGGTTTCAGACACTTGTTATAAAACAAGAAATAGATGATTTACTAAGCAAAAAAGATAGTTTGGGTGATTTATTTTCTTAAAACAGCGACTAAAATGATTCCATGCATAATTGCCCTGGCTATTGGGCTATTAATAAATAGTCCTTTCTGAGCTAAGTCAAACTTAGATAGTAACAATGACTACACTCGTTCAACTACACTCATTCACTCCTCATATTCACCCATATCTCTACGATCGGCGTCTTAGAGGTGAATAATTAATAATTATAATGACTGTGAAAGCACTAATGAGAGTTGTGATCCACAACCTCCTCCAGCCAAACAAAGATGTAAAGAAGAAAAAGGTTGGCGTAGATTAAAAACAGAAAAGTATAGGGTAATTGATATGTAGATTGAAGACTCTTTTGACCCAGTACTATATTATTTTGATTCATCAAATAAGGTATTATAATAGTTTTAGTGATATTTTTGTGAAAGTCATAGTGCAGTTGAAAACTCAACACAGGGAGGTAGGCAGACTCAACTAACCCAGCAGTTGAAAGGTTAAGGCAATATGAATATTTCTTTGTAGTTATAGTAATTACAGATTAAATCAACTTTTTCAGTTTTAAAAAGATCAAAATGAAAGAAAAAAAAGCACTCGAGTTAAAAATATGCGAGTTTGATTGTGATAAGCTTATGAACAATGATTATTTATTATTACTGTAATTCTTATAAGGTTATTGTTGCATGTTTAATATATAACATAAATTTAGAATATTTTGATTAATGGATGTTCAATTAAATATACATACAGATCACTTACTATAGTTGCAATGATAAGAAAATCATAAAAGTACCATGAGATCCATATATTATAGAGCACAAAAAATCATGATCTGTAATAGTCAATCAGAATAGTAAATTATTTATCAATATTGTTTGTAGCCTGCATGATACGTATGTCTGAAAAAAATCGTCCTTGATTAATGTGTTGAAACGTAGGATTTTCTTTGCAGAAATCGTATTGTAGAAGATGGCTATAGGCAGCTAGCACTCCTGCCGGCGCAGGCTCTCAAGGCAGTTATCAGGGTGCGGTTTATTAATGAGCAAGGACTGGATGAGGCAGGCATTGATCAAGACGGTGTCTTTAAAGGTTAGTTGAAAATTCTTACTTAAAAGTTCTTCATAAAGCATTAGATTTATGATTAACTGATGTTTCTGTTTTAATTGTATTGTTAATTTAAATGTATTGGCTCAGTGGCTAAGGTGTCACACTCCAAAGTCCAAGGTTTGTATCCCCAACTGAGCTGATGATCGCTACTTCTTCAGTGAATAAATTTAATATAATAATATAATTTTCTGATTGTTGTCTGATCAAAATGTTATTAAATTCATACCTTTTCTATGTAGAGTTCCTGGAAGAAACAATTAAGCGAGTTTTTGATCCTTCCCTCAATTTGTTCCGAGTAACGTCAGAGGAGAGGTTGTATCCATCACCTACCTCATATTTACAAGACAACCACCTCCAGCTGTTTGAATTTATTGGCCGAATGTTGGGAAAGGCAGTTTATGAGGTAAGTGCGTAGTAACATTTTATTTGGTAGAAAATTAAAATCTCAAGTTATAATCAGTTTCAATCAGTTATGTACAGTACGAGGCTTGTCCAAAATTAAGGTTCCCAATGTTTTTTAACATAGCAAACATCATTTTATTGTCAGATTACAGTATTAAAACCAATTACAGATTCTGAAATCTTAGCCATTTAGCCGTTTTTCAGTGTAGTTCCCATCATGATCAATGCACTTTTGGAGTTTTTCCAGGAGTTTTTCATACTTGCGTCATCCCCATCTTCTGCTGACTCGCGCAGGAAGGAATCGTCATTTGAGAGTTTCATTCCCTCAGGTGTTGTTTCAAGTTAGAAACAAAAATAGGAGTCATTGGGTGCCATATCAGGGCTCTATGGAGGATGGTCAATCATTTACCACCCAACTTTGGCGATGAGCTCTAGGGATCCATCATGATTCGGGCAAAGTGGGGGAGTGCCAAATGAATGCCCTTTGTCAGCCAATCTCTCCTTTTGTTCTTTAAAGTCTAACAAAACATTGTTTATGGTAGTCTTCTTCTTTATTCTCTGTCTGTTCAGCAATCTCTCATACAGTCACACGCTGATCCGCAAACAAAAGCGCCTCAACTCATACCTGAAACTGACGGACTGCTGCAGCCAGCCTCCATACATGCATGTTTGTTCGGCTTTTTACAAACTCCCTACACCATTTTCAAATGTTTTTTTCTCTATACACTTCTCTCCATACACATTGGTCAACTGGTGATATATTTTAAAAGTTGTTGATTCCTTAAACCACAGAAATCTAATCATAGATTGCAATTCACACTTGGCGTGAATGTCAAATTTCCATTTCATTGTTAATGGCTGCTAAACCAAGACTAAGCCTCGCAGAGGGGTAGGGACTAAACAGTGCAAAGTCACTGTTGCTAGATTTACACTAGCTTGCTCTGTTGCAATAAGAGCTCGTTGGAGACCTTAATTTACCGACAACTCTCATATATAAATATGTTTTATTTACTCAAATAGTTTTATATTCAGTTGAATTTTAATAATAACAAGTTAAGTATTTTTTAATGTATTTAGGTCTTAGTTATATAATTTGTTATTATTGCTACAATTAAGAAATATTTCATGTTGCTGTGAATTTGTAGCTAACTACCCCTTTATATAAAAAAATGTATTCAAATCAAAGTTTTTTATTTTTTATATTCATTTTTAAAAACTATTTACTCAATATTAAATGTTAAGATAACGTTTCAAACACAATAATTAAAAAATAAAATGTTCAATTTCAGGAAAACTTACAATAGAGACTCTTTAGGTTACAGATTTATATTACTTGAAACATTATTATACTTCTTGATCCATATAATCGTAGTAAATTCATAATTTGCAACATATTCATTTTACACAAAAATGTGAAAGCAAGCATTTGATTGATGTGTCAGGGCATTGTGGTGGACGTGCCGTTTGCTCTGTTTTTCCTGTCACAAGTTGCTGGTCAGACACAACAAGCTTTATACTCGTGCATGGACGAGCTGCCGTCTTTGGACAAAGATCTGTACCGCAGCTTGACATACATAAAGCACCTGCCACCAACCAGTGAAGAGGTGTCTGAACTGGACCTTACATTCTCTGTGGATGAGGATGTGCTGGGACGGTTGGTCACTCATGAACTGGTTCCCGGGGGACGAGCTGTGGCTGTCACCAATCGAAACAAGTGAGTTTCAACAGAGTATTGACATAATGCGTAAACAAGTAAAATATTTTCTTAATAAGAATGTTGTGGGATTTTGAACTTGAACGTAAATTGTTTTCTGCTAACAAGCTGTTAAGTATAACTTAACCGTTTAGTATTTATTGATTTTCAGTAACAATAGATTGCACTAGGCCTGAAATTTATACAATTGGAAATATATACAACATCAACTACTTTCAAACAGTTGACACAAATCATAAAATAAAATAAGGCACAAATTTTTCATGTAACGGAAATCTTTTCCAGATGTATTTCTTTTCAAGTACCTCAAATTTCAGTGACATAGAAAATGTGTATGTTATTGTGTCTAATGATTATGTGTTGTGGACATATATGTTTAGGTAAGTTTGCTGTTATTTTTTTTTTTTTTTACATAACAATATTGTTTCTTATTTAGTAATCCCATCTTTTTCATATAATCTTTATTTGAATAAATTATTAAGGTACATTAGTTCTGAACATTTTCATAATAAATGTTATGTGTGCTAAGTTTTAATAGATAAAAGATAGAACAGTTGACGTAGTTTAGTTCAATAATCAAAAAAGTCTAAGAGTTTATGGATATAAAAAACATTTTAAAAAATAGGTCTGTTCTGATATTTCATACCCCCTAGGGGCCTGCTCATAATAAGAAAAAAATGCTGTTGTAAATTTTGGTTTTCAAACTTCTAAAAGAGGTACCACTTTTTCAATTTTTGTATCCACATAAATTGTTATAAGTTATATTGTGACTGGAAAAAGTCTGCAGTAAACAATTCAAGAGTTTCAGATGTCTGTTAAAACTCATATTGAAGAGAATCAGCTACAGTAGACTCTTAATACTCCAACAGATAAATGACCAGAAATATGTTGGATTAGTAAAAATTTATGGATTACCGATCTGAACCTATAATGCAAAACCATGTTTAAATGTGAGAAAAATGTGTAATTTCTATCATTTACTTAATATTGCTTAATCTTAGTATAAAGTGTTGACTACCAGTAATAAAAAATATAGTCTAAACACTATTCAACTTTAACATTTTTAGGAAGGTTATATTATGGCTTGAAATAATCATTGATAGTCTTTTGTGATTTGGATTTTAAAGAGCTTTTCATAAGTTTCTCTTGAGGTAATTTTAACATAAACAAATTATCCATTCCAATATCTCTCTTTGCACATTGAAGAAAATTTGTAGCAGCCAAACATTGCTTCATCACAGCTGACAGAAAATGACTAGCTGGCAGAAAATGACAAATGGCACTAGCTATATAAAAGATATGGTAGTGATTATTAATCACAGGAAAACAGCACATATTAGTGATGCTAATTCTATGACTAATAGAAAAATAAATATTCTCAACAATTAAAAATAAATAACCTCAAATATATTCAAAGAACCTAAATCAGTATTGCACTGTACAACAAAAAATCTCTTCAAAAGGCGTAAATCTGCCTGATGTGTCACGAATGTCACTGAATGCAGTGTCTTAACAGGTGGCCATAAGAGGGCTAAAATAGATTTCATTGTTATCTGCGATGAGTCATAAGTCAATGTTAAATGTTCTCTCGTAATTCGCCTCTCCACTTGGCCGCACAAATCATTACTACTGTCGGACTGCCAAATTTTGGATTATCACAATTCTACTGTACTCTGCTTTTTATAAATTGGTCAACAATAAAGATATTCTTAAAGATATCTGTGAGGGATCGTGAAAAGTTAAAAAACAAGTTCAACAAGTTATTACAGCTAAATAATAAAAGTGGAAAAAACCTTATGTCATCATCAATTGTTACAATTATATTTTTTACTTACACTTGCTAATACAGTACTTGTGTTTAATCAGTAAACATATGAAGTTAATATGATTTTTATTTTAATAGAATTAACTATATCCACTTAATGGCCCATTTTCGGATGCATACCCAAATCCAGAAGCAGACTGCGGCATTCATCAGAGGGTTTCGTTCAATCATCAATCTGGAATGGCTTTCCATATTTTCAACACCAGAGGTAAGTCAAACGCAATTTTGTATATGAGCTTTGAATACAGTGGAACCTCAATAACACGAATCTGAAAAAATATTCGTGTTATCAAGGTATTTTTGATAGCGAGGTTCATGGTAGTGAGGTTGCAATGGGCAAAATTCGTTGTATAGAGGTTGGTTTTCATATGAAACAAATTGTTAGTTTAATTACAACACAGCACGACAAACCAAACTAATGTACGTAGACTCAGATACAAATGTACACTCATAGGTACCGTCTAATTCCAGTTTGGTATTGTACCAGTAGTCGCTCCAAACGGGTCAGGCTTCCCATTTCGACATGAATAAAATAGAAATTTTCTTTCATCTTTCTGAGGTTTGACCGTGGGAATTCATCTTAGAGAAGTAGAATTTGTGGTATAGAGGTGTTTAGCAATTGCTCATTATGACTATCATCATGGTTTAGCAGCTCCAGTCTCCCGGGTGTGCGGCTGCTTCCATCTTCTCTTGTCTATGTATATTCTGTCTTCCTCAATTTGTTGTAGCTGCTGTCCTTTGAGTATTATGTCTTTCTTTATGAAATCCATCCATTTCTTTCGTAGTCTCGCAACTCTTTCCAACATTAACATCTCTTTCCAACCAAATTTTTGCCAATCTTCCTTCATTCTTCTTACATGTCCAAACCATCCTAACCTTGCCATTCTGATCTTTTTTCCAACTGTCCTATTACACCCAAACTGGTCTCTTATGTCTGTATTTCTGATTCTATCTTGTCTGGATTCTACTACAGTCTTTTTTATTTAGAGTGTAAGTTTCTAGGCTGTAAGTTAAGTTGGCTATTGATATTAATGCTATAGAGGTTTTGTTTTCGTGCTCTTGTTGTCTTTAAAACGAATAAAATTCGTGTTATTGAGGTAGTTGGTCGTGTTATTGGTATAACTTTCATGTTATAAAGGTTATTTTAATCTTGAGTGTTTAGTAGGTTTAAGGGGATTTTAAAAAATTCATGCCATCAAGGTTCGTGCTATCAAGGTTTCACTGTAGTAGTATTTAAATAAAATAATGTAAGGATTCAAAATTGTGTGTTGTTTGTAAACATTAGATTCAATTAGAGCATTCCATGATTGAAAATATAACGTATACTTTACGCTCTATGTGTAAGAGTGGGTTCATTGTTGTTGATTGTTGACAGTTGACTTAAATATTTAATCTACCTAATTTTATGTGTTGATCTATGTTAATTTTCTATATTTTGTTTCAGAGACAAATTTTTCAGTAGACAATTCAGTAGAACAAAAGCGGGAAAGACCATATCTTTGTTTAAGTCCTTATCAAGATTTTATTCCAATATTTTAGAAATGTCTATCTTAAATTTATACTTTTGATTTATTGTCAGTTATTATTAGAGTTTTTAAACTCAGGCCCTATGTAATCAAAGGCAAAAAACAAAATCTTTGTTGTAAATTTTTTCATAGTGCTCTATATTATAATAATTTTGGTAATACTGCTTATAGGGGACAAGAAACACTCCAATACAAATATTTTTGGATAGCTGTGAGGGTCACTTTATGTGTTGTTATACAGTAAAAACCTTAAGGAAATATATAGAACCTCTCTTGACATATGTAATCATTCAAAAGAACTAAATACAGAATGACCCATTTTTAATACTCATTTAAAGGTAGTACTTAATTTAAAATAAAATATTTTAAGTGCAAGTACTTGAATAGCAAGCTAAAATGAGTAAAACTGTTGCGGTAACTGGTGCTGTTAACTGTATAGTCAACATTACATTAGAAGCATCCTTCTGTCATGTTGCCACACCATTCTCCAACGTACGAGCCTGAGCCTTGTCAGGCCATGTAGGGCTGTATCTGTGGAAGGATGGTTCTAATGCAATTGCACCAGTCACCTTTTAGCATCTCGACTGGGATTCGAACCCAGGCCCCGCCAACTCCCTGGCCATTGGAGGCGACGATTTTAACAAATAGACTACCGAGGCGTGACGCGGCATTGGCCAAAACCAGTTCAAAACAGGTAACCTCTGAGTGGGAAAATTTTGTACTGCGATTTTGAAGTAAATGGCTGTAGTTCTTCTTTTTGCTACTGGTTCTGCTCATAACAAGTAGTGCTATCTAGTGAAAATGTTGTCTTTCAACAATTCAACAATGCTAATCACAGAACGAGTCCAGCTTGTGGTTCGACGCCAATAGGATAACATTCAAATTCATGGAATATTTTTGTTACTGTTTCATGACAAACACACTATTTGATTACTTCTTTCCTGGTGAACAGTTCACAATCAAGCTTTTATTTTGGTAATTGATTGTAGCTTCAGCGACTCATTTCTGGTGACAATGTGCCTCTAGACCTTGTCGACCTTCGCCGTCACACCCAGTACTACGGTGGCTTCCATGATTCACACCGCGTTGTACTCTGGCTCTGGGACATCTTATTGAGGGACTTTACAGAGGACGAAAGAAAGCTCTTCCTGAAGGTAGGTACCACAATAATATTTTAGATTGTAATAGAAACATAGGTTTTGAGTTATTGAGAGTTTCCTGTGACTCTTTATTTTGAATTTGATTGATAATTTAAAATAAAAGTTAGTACAAATATTAAACCATTTTTGAAATCTTAATTTATTTATACATCTGAAGACGGCAGGAGTTTGTTATACCTGTCGTAACGTTGTGTTTGTTTCTTAAACACTCAAGCATTGGAAATCTCCAAATATCATCTACATATCATGAACAATCCAATGCTAATAAATAACTTTACCAGGATTGCATGGCAAAAATTTTTGCATGTACAAAAATATCTCATCTTTGCCTTTTCTATTTCAACTCTCATACATTCCTGTTTCAGTTCTTCTCTGTTTTCCAAGATTATTCTATATTTTAATGTTTGATAAAATCAGAAAGAACTGAGTAATATACATTAGATTACCTCTCGTTCGGCTTCTTTTAGTTCAGCCGGCCACATGACAGTTAAATATAACGCAAGCGTGCAGCTGATCTGAACGTCGTGATAGGTCACAGTAATGAGTAAGCACTTAGCTTAGGCCTTCTTAAGTTTGTTTAGTTTAAGTAGTACATATAAACCCCTTAAAACAACAGTAGTAAATATTTCCTAAATAGTTACAATGTTTATGACACTCTGAAAGTAGGTTTAATGTAGTTAAAATGGTCTTATTTTAAAAACTTTATTAGTTTGGCTGGCGGCCTGGTCCCGAGATGGCCGAACGAGAGGGAATCTACTGTATTAGGAAACTGAGAACACCACTGACATTTTAATCGTTTTTTTATTTTTTTAAATATGCTCTTTATTTAGATAGATTTCTCTTTTTTATTATTATATCCTTATCATTATTTATATATATTATATATTTATCATTATTTATCATATTACTACTTTTTTTATTACAGTATTATAAACTATTTTGCAAATTATTGTATATTTTCCTTTTGTATCTTTGTAATTTTGACATTTTTAAAAGAATAATAATTTCACTATCCATTCTCCTTTTCAGTTTGTAACAAGCTGTTCTAAGCCCCCACTTCTAGGGTTTGCCCATCTTGAGCCTCCGTTCTCGATCCGCTGTGTGGAAGTTGGTGATGATGAAGACACCGGTGACACAATTGGTAAAATCACTTTGATTATTCTTAAATATTCATTATTTTAAGATCAAATCAAATATAACATTAGGCCCAGAAAATAATTGTGTTTCCAGGCATACAAATTATTTAGGCTGTACCCCCCCCCCCCCCAAACTATGACAATATCGGCAGCGGCATTGATAAGCAACCACAATACCCACTATTTTTTTGATTTTCATTCTCTTAATTTGTAATAATATAAGATTATTATTTATTTATTTATTTGCTTCTAAGTATAAAATGAGAGTTGTTAGACATGGGACAGTTTTATCTGTTTTCTTTTACAGGCAAAATTAATTCTTTTATTTTGTATTAGCTTACTACCCGTGCTTCACTACGGAGAAGTTCTCTACGCTTGCTTATCCTTTTCTCTCTGTTGTTCCCTTAAACCCATCATATCATATATCAATATAAAAGCACAGCCTACAGCCTCGTCACTTTATTAATAAAAGCTCGGCCTATCATATCACTATATTACAATTTGCACAGTACCCGTGTTTTAATGTTTAGTTTCTGATTTCTAATTATCTTGGAATATAATGATAAGACTCATGGAAAATAATTCTCAAAGTAGTTTTTTTTCATTGGATTTCACCATCCACTATAATCTAGTGTTTTTTGTATTCCAGTTAATTTTAAAATGTTCTCATTGAAATCCAATTGTTCTCCTAAACAACGAAATTTTATAGACTATAAAAATCTGTGTCTACTTTTAAAAGGTTACTTTTCACAATTGTGCCTGAATCATTGGTTTCTTGCCATATTTACTCGTATCTTATGTTATGAAGATTGATGTAATTCTACCCATTCTTCTATTTTCCTGCAAAGTCATGTTTGTTCTACTAGAGGTAAAGAGGTTTTTGTTGAGAAAACCATATAAATTTTCTTTCAGAGTGCGGAAAGTAGCTATCTTTAGTCACATTCGGACAAATTGAAAATCTAGCACTCCTTAAGGGTGGAGGAGGCATAATACAGCAAAATGTGATTGGAACAACTTTGTACATTGTCTCAAGTCTGGTACTAAAAATGATACAGTAGTAAATTTTCAATAGAATCATTCATTTAGCGGCCACAGAAAAAATGGAACATACTGCATTTGATATTTCAAAATGCCCACACTAAAATTCTCCCATTCTGTGATCAGAGTTCCGGAAAAGTGTTTAAATCCCTTCCTATTACACCTACAACATAACTCCAACATCCTTCAAATTTCAGCCTCGTAGGTTTATTAGTTTTTGTGGTACAGTGATGAGTGAGTCAGTCAGCATGTCAGTGGTATAGTTCAATTTTTATAATGGTAGACTCGGGCTACGGAAGCAGTGGTAGGCGAGGGACGAGGAAGTGGAACATAGTAAAGGGCGACTTACAAACATTCCCTCAAATTAGGTCACTCGCTGCAGGAATGACTCGTCGGACTGCACTCACTAGAGTAAGTTATTGGTGCACAGCCAAGTTTATGGTTATAAAAATTGTACTGTATATGGATTTTATATGCAATATAGTTATAATGTTTTGCACTAAAAGACATGAGCTGATAATATTAAAAAGTGAAAATAAAAATGAATTTGAAATCAAACTTATTGTTTGCAAGGAGTTACAACTAAAGTCTTACACTGGTAAAAATGCTGTCTTTACACAAAATACGAAAGTGTTGAGGGTTGTGTATCCATAGAGTAACCTAGTAACAGATTTGTGTACAATTGATTCTTTTGTATATGTTTACTACTACTGTGGTATTAGTGGACTTGTCTTCTAAGGTAAGTTTGATAATGTCCTATCTCTTCTAATGAATTTACTAATTACTGGACTAGTACTCTTTAAACTAACCTAAAATTTGAAAAGTGCCTTTCTCCTTTTGCTCTTGTTCTTGATAGTTCTTGTTTTCCATTTATGTTGTATCCTTCCTTCCTATTTTCTTCCACCATGAATCTTCCTAATTGCTGGCTTAAACAGTCCAAGAACCACTTTGTCCTAACTAAATTGTCCATCTGTATTTCCTTTCTCTCTAATTGTCTGGCTCTAGAAATTATCCCTCTAGGCATAACCTCTAAACCTCCTCCTATATGCATATGCTATATCTCCTATGCCTTCCTATATGCATAGCAAAATCCTGGAATTACCTAATGTTCATTCCCTTAAAATCCTTAAAACCATCCTTAATCATTACACAAAATGCATTAATCACTCGTAAATGCATTTACAAATACATATTTTACTATTGCAGGAAGTGTCATAAGAGGATTTTTTACTATTCGTAAAAAGGATCCACAACACAGACTTCCTACGTCATCAACGTGTTTCAACCTGCTGAAACTACCTAACTACCAGCGCAAAAGTACCCTACGAGAAAAACTACGCTATGCGATTTCCAGTAATACTGGATTTGAGCTTTCCTAAATGCTACAGTGCAAGTTGTCTCTTCTGTGATTATATTTGTAAGTTTTATAATAGGATTATATTATTTCATAAAAAATTCATTGGTTACCAGTAATAATATTAAGTTCTATTTCTTTTTATAAGTAGAAAATGTTTATTCCATACCGTTATTCCTTCCTGTACAATTTATTTATTTTTAAAAAACAGGATCATTTATTTTCACACTGTTAACAATGGGTGATATTTATTTGAAAAATTCAATTAATAAAGGTCGCAAATCCAGGATTATTGGCCTGTTATCGTTTTAAAATTTGGTATTCATGCACTTTCTAGACGCCTCGCCAATCTTGACATTTTTGTCTCCAGTGGCTAGAGTTAGGTCTATATTTTATGAGAATACACTTTCGATTTTGCAAAAATAATATTTTATACAAAAAAATCGAAAATTCAAAATTTTTTAAGTTTTAATTTTCGATTTATCTCTGTTATTTTGATTTTTTCATAATTTTTTAATTTGATGTAGTTTTTCATACTGAACACGAATCTGAAAACTATTTTGGTCTACGGCAATTTTTTCTCAAGATTTTGCATAAAAATTATGTTCGCGGTAAATCACCTGTGGTGTCCATATTCACATTGTTAATAGGAGCTATGACGAGCCACCAAAAACAAATCAGTGTATGTCCCCGCAGGAGTGACGGCTGCAGGCTGCCCCTGAGGCCAGGCACCCAAATTTAATAGAAATTATGAAGTTTTGTTGAGTATATAGACGATTAGGGTAAGTTAGGTTATGCTTGGTTAGGTAAGTAAAAATTGTATTTTTTGGACCAAAAAATTAATTTGATTGAAAAACCATTTATATACTTGTGTTCAACATTAAAAAACAATTAAAATGAAAAAATATTTTTGAAAAATTCCAATTTGTAAAAAAGTTGGTTTTTTTCACTATCACATAAAAACTAGTTTTTTGATTTTTCAGTTAAAAACAAGTTTCCCCAGCTGAAATCAATCTCCTCAAGAACTATTAACTCATATTTCACATTTTTTCAACAAGAAATCATATTTTCAGGGGCGTCTAGAAAGTGCATAATTACCTAAAATTTATTATCAGATAGCCTGTGTACAAAGTTTTGAAATGTCTATATTGAGAAATGCCTCTCTGAACAGACATTTGTTAGTTATTAGATTGGTGCAGATACACTATTTATTGTTTGAAAGTTATTTGTTGGCATTGGATTGTTCATGATTGGTAAATTTGTTGGAAATTTATAATGCTCTCTTTAAACAGTTGAAGCATTGGAAATCTCCAACAACTTTACCAATCACACTACATTTATTATACACAATCGAAGAAATAACTTCTTGGAAACTTGACAGTTTGAAAGGTTGTCACCTTTAAATTAAATGTCAGTTGAAAAAAATGCGTTAAAGTGGAATTTGTCCCTCAAAAGTTATTCCTCATAATATTAAATATCATTTTCCTTTTGGCAAAGTTGCAGACCTCTTTAAATTAAATAAACTACAATCAAAAGGCCTGAGTTTTTTCTCTAGGCGTCTTTGCCAAAGAATGAAAAAAGAAATAAGATTAAGAAATTATGTACTTTTATGGAGATTGTTATATAAAACGAACAAAATTACAAAAAAAACAAAGTTTTAAAACATCAGTTTTGTAATTATTAATAATATGTAAAACTCAGTTTTTCATCATTCAAAGTAATATATTACTATACTATTTTTTATATCTTTGAAACAATATAGCATTGGAAAAATTGTTCACCTATAGTAAATAAATTAATCTTTTAACTTTTAACATAGTACAAATTAAAATACTATTGGAATACATACAGACTAGTTATCTGGAATAGCAAGCTCTCTGTATATTTTTATAGTTTTTTATTGAAATTAAAAATGTGTCACATAATGTGACTTGTGATAATCAGTAACGTTTTTTAATTTGATATCTTGATTACATATTTAAAAATATAAAATTGGATTTTTGGCTGTTTTACAGTTTGTAAATGTTTTTTTAAACAGTTATTTTTATAATTTCTTGACCCTTTCCACTCGTATGTCGGTTGCTGTCCTTTAAACAGTTATTTTTATAATTTCTTGACCCTTTCCACTCGTATGTCGGTTGCTGTCCGACATTGTAATTTATCCATTCCACTCGTTTTTCGGATGGTGTCTGGCACGGCAATAACGCAAGTTTCGTTTGGTTATCGTTGTTCCCAATTCGTGCTGCTATCATGTGGAAACTAAATTAACTACAACTGGAATGTTACGTGATGTTATTGTTATTCTTTCTTGTTTATTCTAACCTTCAGTTCGATGTTTCGTTAGTTGACACTTGACTAACATCGGCTCATTAAATATGTTAGTAGTGTAAAAACATCGGCTCATAGTAGTCCAAATCTTACGGATGCGGACGTAATATAACAATTACAACATGATTTATCAGATAGTGAATCAAGTGAAAATGAAGGTGTTAGTAATGATGAAATAATTCTTCCAACATTAGAAAATATCTAAGAAAGTGACAGTGTTGTACAAGTAGGCCAAACTGTAAATAGTGGTGATGGTGATATATAATATTTGAAGGATATCATACCATATTACAAAAAAAGTTTTAGTTAACTTTTGTTTTCTTTCCATTCTATCACATAAAATATACCTGTAAGTGTTTAAATTCATTTTATAACATTTTAATTATTGCATAAACCTCACAAATACTGAACCGCTTCTTACTACCGAAAATACGTCATAATATTACGATCTGAGGGGCAAACAGGTAAAAAAAATAATCAAGTGGAAAGAGTTCATGAAAATATTTAAGTATGGAAAGTATGGAAAATTTAAGGAAAGTTCATGACCATACTAAAATAGATCTCAATAGCTAGTTTTTAGCTTATTATATGTTGATTTATTTTCACTGCTTTCCAAATTTTTTCGTTTAAATTAAGATACACAGCTAAATCGTCCATTGACGTTTTCGTTATCCTGATTATCCAACACAGTATCATCTAAATTTGTCCATCACTCTTAAGTTTCCTCTTTCTCCACTTGTCTTTTCTGTCTCTTCTCTCCACATCCTTCCAGTCTTGGTTCTTATCTTTCTATCTTCTTCCTTTTTCTCCTACTTACGAGGTGTGATCAAAAAGTTCCAGGACTGAATTTTTATACATTTATTCATACAACATACAGGTTATTCGAATTCGTCTCCTTCAAAGTACTCCCCTTGGGAAGCTACACACTTTTCCCACCGTTGTTTCCACTGATCAAAGGCCCCAGTAAGCTCTTCTTTTGTAAAGGTGTTTAGCAGTTCCGTCGTTTTTTCTTTAATTTCGTCAACTGTTTGAAATCTTCGTCCTTTCAGGGGTCTCTTGAGCTTCCCATGTCTCGTCTCCCGTAATGACATGTTTCAAGAAGCTTTCGTCGTCATTTGCCTTTTGAAGAAGTTCCTCAGAAACATGAATTCGGTGTTGTTTTTGGTCTTCAGTCAACAGTTTTGGCACAAACTTTGCTGCAACACGACGCATTTGAAGTTTTTCAGTTAAAATTTCCTGACATGACCTAAATGAAATGTTACACTCTTCTGCCATTTCACGGATTGTTAGTCGACGGTCTGATCGTACGAGAGCGTTCACTTTAGTAACATTGTCATCATTGATTGACGTTGAAGGGCGTCCGGAACGAGCATCGTCGTCTGTGGCTGTTCGGCCATCTTTAAACCTCTTGAACCACTGATGGCAACATGATCGGCTTAGACATTCTTCACCAAAAGCCTCTTGTAACATCAAAAAGGTTTCAGAAAATGTTTTGTTCAGTTTCACACAAAACTTCACTCAAACACATTGCTCTTCTTTCACATTCATTTTCATTAAACAAAAAATAGCCAAACTCTATAACACTAACCTCAAACAATCTGTGCTAGTGTTACTTTCAGTGATGTTATGATTGATCTGAAAACACAGCTGTGTTACTGTTGAGTCAGGGAATACAATGCTGCCAACCGCATTGCTGGGAGACATTGCATTCCCATAGTATGTAAAAAGTCCTGGAACTTTTTGATCGTACCTCGTATACAGCTATTAGCCTATGTAAATATCTGTCTATCGTCATGAAGTAAATTAATACTTTATATGGAGTGGTGTAGCTGAGGGGTTAGAATCTAGTTTGCCAAGCAGCCAATCCAAGTTCGATTCCTGTTGAGTTACCGTTTCCTTTTTTCCCCTATACTTTCATAGTTTGGAAGTAATATTAAGACATTGATCACATGTTAAGTGTAAGTTAGAGCTCTTGACTTATAACGTAACCTCGATATAGACATGCACTGTACAACACCAACGGTGGGACGTAAACGAGAGGGTTGATTATCAATAATCAGTTATATAGAGTAAGATTACGATTGCACGAGTTGTGACTGAGCTTTGGCGACTACATTAAATTTGCCAATTTTAAGTAAATCAACGAAAATCGTCTATGAATGAAAAGGGGCGGAGCAGCCAAATAGAGCGTGCATGTGCGGCTCCGTCTCCTGCCTTTGCACACGTATAAAACGAAAATATCCTCTGTCTGTCGCTCCACACAAGCACATTGTTTTCAACACTTATCATTCTTTTCCACTGTTTTATAGTTTTCAATTATTTTGATATAGTTATTATTGTATCATAAATGAAAGATACTGTTGAAAGTTTCAACTAAAATGTTGAAATTTTTTTATATATGTGGACTTTTCATTATAATTGTACATCTACAATAAAATAGCATTAAAAGTTGTAATTGTAACTTTAAATATACATTTATATATTTTTGATGTTCCTTTATGTTTCTAAAACTTAAAAAAAATTAACTTCACATTTCATTAAAATTATTTTTTTTTACATAATTATGTGTTACTTTAAAATAGGGCAAAATAATTTCCATGTGCAAAGGGTTAAATGAGAGATTTTATTCATACTGAATGAAGGTTACATTAATTATCAAAACATTTTTACTTTCTTTGGTAGTGGTGCAGGTGGAATTTAGTAAAACTGAGAGACTTATTGACTTAAAGACTTTGACTAAACTGTTAGGAAATTATTTAACTATTTGGAGACCATGGGCTGATGTATCAGCTTTCTACTTTGTGATTTATTGATATCATAATTTATATGTTTGTTTATGATAATATAGTAATCAGTTAGTATGTAATGTGGAATTTATTATTACACCTAAAATTCACTCATATTATTGTAAAAGTGGTTTATTACAGTAATAATCAGCTGTTTCCTGTGGATGTTTCAAGCAGATGATTTTAAATCGTTGTCATTTTTTTATACATTGTTTATAGAGCTTATGTAATTATGTTTTTTTGTGAATTTTATAACTAAAGTTTAGTGGTTGTATTTTAGATTTTGTTTTTAACCATACCATGAGTGATAAATGACTGTGGGAAGCATAATCTGTGAATGATGATTCTAAAATAGTAACAAATCTTAAATTAAAAAAAATAGTAATCATGTACTAATTTCAAAAACTAAAGGAAATCTAAGGAATAAATGGACAGGAATACTATGGTAAGTTTTGCATCAAAAGGTTATATTCAAGCGACTGGAAACAAGTAAGTGAGGCTAAATAGAAAAGTGGGACCTTTTCCGTTAATTCACTACCACTACTTTTTCCGTAACTTCAGAACTACTACTTTTTTATCCCAATCATGGTTAGGTTATGTTAGGTTAGGTCAGGTGGCTACTAAAGTTGATCACAAACTGGTAAATCAATTATAACTTACTGTCGAATACGTTCTCCGTGTGTAAGTTCTTGGAAAGTGGTAGATAAGGCCTGCGGTATCGGATTCCTAGCGATTAAGGAATACTATAGTGGGTGTAAAAATGATTGGGGAACAGTTTTTAAATCAATAGAATATTTATCAAGCCGTAGTGAATCAATGGAAACAAAAAAAAGTAGTGGTAGTGAATTAACGGAAAAGATCCGGAAAATGTAATGATTGTGGAGTTTGCTCAGACAACACGTAAACTGGCAAAGCTGTACGTACGTTGGAGTTGTCCTAGGCGACTGGCAGACATTTAAGTGAGGCTAAATTGTAAATGTAATGATTTTGGGGGTGAAGAACCGAAGTTAATCGGAAGATCGAAATACCCTATAGCCCTCTCATGCATGTATAAAAAGAAAGCAACATCACACACTACTCACATTTTCCTTACAAACTTCAATAACACAAGCAGTACTGATAAGACTTACAGAAATTGAGTTAAGGTGCACTTCATTAGGGTTTGCATTTTACTGAGTAAAAATGTGTAAAATTTTTATTTTTATATTATTTTATATTATTTGTTATATTTATTAAAAATAAGTAAAAATTCGTAAGAAAAAAATTGATAAAAGGCAGAGAAGTAACGGATCAAGACTAAAGGGTAAGTCTAATTGCTGTCCTCTCACGAAAGTCATAGATCGTAACTATTCAACTGATTACTTAAATCTTGAATAAACAAAGACTTCCTCTCAGAATCCACGTTATAAGCAATATCACCGAAGTTTTTATTATACTACCAAAATCGCTTGCTTAACTTCCTGTAACCTTATAATCAATACTGATTATCGTAAAGTGATTATTTCTTAGATATCTCTTAAAATGTTCAATAATAAATTTTGAAAATCGTATTTTGGTTTTTGTACATACAATTTTAATAGACCAATCTGAAATTGAATAGGTATATTGAATATTTAACACATCTGCTGTGAGACATTTTCCGGTAAATGATTTTCCTTTGTGCTGAGCATTCAGATAACTGTATCACTCCATCTGTTCAATTCATATAACATGTCTTTTAATTTACTTTACATAGTATAAAATCTAAAAAAAATATTAAAATAAAGCTATTAAAAAAATATTTAAAACGTATCCACCTCCTCTTATCATAAGTAAAAATTAGCAAAACAGGTGTTGTACCGTGAAATTGTAATAGAAACACTGATCCCGTCAACTCCCACCCTCCATGCCTGGACACTGTTTATTTAAGGTGGGCCCTACACCACTATGCCACAGACCAGTGCCTCTAAACAGTTGCACGGTAAAAAAATACCAACCCAAGCTGGATTCGAAATGATGATCCTCAGCGCTGTACCTGGGCCTTAGACCGTTTGTCCATTTCAACACCAATGATGACTCAGTATTATTTCGTTAATAGACCATGAAAAAATTACTACTAACTTTAAAATAACATCACAAATCTAAACCATTGTTGGTACTCAAGAGAATGCAGTCTCATCTAAGCTGTTTATTTTAGTATGTTTATTTTATATCCTATTCTACCGTACGATAAATTTGTTCAGGTCAAGGAGGTATACAGTGACATTATTGTAAATTGAAGTTGAAATGTATATATTTTATTGTTGTTAGTATTTGTTCCATTACATGAAACATAGAAGG
Organism: Stictocephala bisonia; assembly: GCA_035578905.1. NCBI lineage: Eukaryota > Metazoa > Arthropoda > Insecta > Hemiptera > Membracidae > Stictocephala > Stictocephala bisonia. The sequence goes on from JAQJVL010000317.1 coordinate 373,191, forward strand.
ATTTGTGTTATCTGTTTATAAACACCCAAAGATAACAATTAGTATTTGTAGTTGATTGGCCAATTGACTGATAGCTCTATAAGCAGTGTTTATCTAATAAGTGTATAGTTAATATTTTATTATATACAGAACATTGTAGAAACTAAGGTAGTTTTCATACTCCCATCCACCACCGAGTGTAGTGTTTTATCTGTGATATATTGTTATAATGTGTAAATACACTACTATATTTAATTTATTTGTGCTTTTATTTTCTTCCGCCCTTTAACCAATTTTGATTCCACAATTTAAGAAATGGGTCAACTCCACGCACCAACACTTGAGATGAATTAAAATGTTGAACCCATTTGGTATATCCGAATATAGAGATGCAATAAGTAAGCAATTATATTTTTCTGAAACCATTTGTACATTATCTCTTGAACTTAATTTAGGCATGATTCTTACAGATTTTCAATGTTTTTGTTGTAAAAAGGTCTCCAACGAGCTCCCATTGCGACGGAGTGAGCTAGCTTAAACCTCATAATAGCACATTGCTCCTCGCTTCCCTTCCCACTCATCTGGCTTTTTCCACCTCTCTTCAACAGTCAGTTTTGGCTTAGTAGCTGTTAACAATGGAAGGGAAAATTTAGGCTCTCGCTAAGTGTGAATTGCAGTCTGTAATTAGATTTCTGTGGTCTAAGTGTGGACATAAAAAGGGTGAGTAAGTGTTGTAGGAAGTTTACAGAAGCCGCATAAAAGTGCACGAAGCCGGCTTTGGGCCTTCTGTCAGTTTTGGACAAGACATTGACAAATCACGAGTTGGAGGGAAAGTGGTATGACGTAGGTATGAAAAAGCTTCTGGAGCAACTCCAAAAGTGCATTGATCTTGACGGAGACTACGTTGAAAAAAAGTGAAAAGTCCAAGATTTCAAAAACTGTAGTTGATTTGCTAAGTTATAAAATTATGTTTTCTATGTGACAAGCATTGGAGATCATAAGCTATGGACAAACCTTTATATTGAATTCTAAAACTTGTGTTTAGAACAGAAATCCCAAGTATCGTTCTGACAACAATACGGACAAATAAGACCTTAGAAGTAAGTTTCTCAGGACTTCATTTAATGTTTATTAATAAAGGAATATTACATTTTGTTAATTAGTCTGACTTAAGTCACTCAATAAAAATAGAAAGATTGCCAGAAAAGATCACCTCTTATAATTATTTTAATCTGGTAAATAAAAGAATATAATTGGATCAAAATGTGTAAGTTTTAATTTAACAAAATAGAAATTAACAATTATAATACATCAAAACTTAATTTAGATACAACAATTAATTATATATAATTATACTATTAATTATTTAGCAGGTAATAAGTAATGGCAATGACCGGTGTTTGAACCTGCAATGTTGAGTTTGCAAGGGAGATGCGTTGACCACTAGTCCAGAATTACAGATGGAAGGTGTGATTAAACAAGTAAAACTGATGGATAAAAACTTGGCTGTGTGCAAATGGTATTCATTTAAAAAGGCCAAAATATAGGATACTGATAATTCTTGATATAGTGGAAAATATGAATGAGGTACCTTGCAGCCTGTCCAATCCAAGTAATTTAAAGCACACAAATACTGTTGTACAGATTTCTGATTAATTATTCTAGATGTAATATATTTTATTGCCTTTATTTATTTTAATTATGTTGAACAATAGCTGAACACTATTTATGAACTAAAATCTTGATGAAAACAAAATATGATGAACTGAAATGAACAATTTGTAATGTTGCAATAGTAATAATAATAAAGACTAAATTTATAATTCTGTGAGTCAGGTGATTTTCAAAATACAGCTGTTCTGATTATGTTACATCTATTAAACAATTCATGAATTAACTATTAATGAAGGAACATTATTTACAAATATACATTTATAGCAATGAAACATAAAATGGATATGAATTATAAAATAAAAATAAGATGCTGAATCAATCACTATTTTATGGAATTGGCTTCTTCTCGCATCCACCTTTAAGGTCGGCTGATAGTTTTTCACTTGTTGCTTAGGCAAAAGTGTATGATGTTACATTTAGAAGTGTTAGCCTTCAGATTTATCTTCTCCAAACACTTCGAGGAAAGTGTTTCATCACGAAAGTGGATGAAATTTTGAGTTAAAGTAAGTTGTATGAATGATTTTTCAAGTCAATTTTTGTTTTAGCTCTAATGGTGAGAGTATTTGCATTTTTAATTTCTAATTACATAAAAAAATAATCAATTTATTCAATAATTTTCTGTAGTGTCATAATTTTAACTGTTATTTTATTGAATTTTATAATTTTATTTTTTCATTGTGTGTTTTTTTAACACATTTAAGGCACTTTACATGTTAATTTACATAGTAAATATATATTTGCGTAGTTTTATGGGGTCCAAATCCCTCTAGCTGAATTTATTTGAAATTTTTGATTGTACCTATCTATGTTTAATGTTTTATTATTGTATCATATGATCTTTTCCACCTTAAACTTAAACTCCACCTTTAGACAAGCTGAAGAAAAGAAGGATACGTGGATTACTCGTTTACAACCGTTAAGAGCAGTTGAAATATCGAAATTTGATTTAAATGCTTAAACTATAGTTATATTATTTTAAATAAATCATAAACAGATTTAATTGGAGGAGCAGAATAAATGCTGCAAGGTGATGTATGTGATGTAGAAAACAAGTTAAAACCTGCTCGAAACATTTATAAAACTTTGTGAGAATGAAAGCTCACTTCTCAAAATCTTCAAGAAAATCAAATATCCCTAACCTTAAAAGAAAAGTTCTTTACATCATTGGTTCCAAAAGGTAACCAATTAGATTGCAAACCCTTGTTTTACAGACTTGATCTATACAGAGAGCCATCGATATGACTAGTTTCATTGATGGTAATAAACAGACCTGCCAACCTATAGGACAAATTCAATGCGGGAGACTTTTATATAAAATATCCTGTGGTACCCAGAGCGCCTCCCCTAGCAATACGGGGGGGGACAGTGGTTCGCACCCCCCTCCCCCCAGAAAAGTTTCGATTTTTTGTTGTAAAGAGTTGTGTTTTAAGTCACATTTAGTGTCACTTTTGCCACAGCAAACAAAGTAATAAGCTTAAAATGTTGATTAAGATTGCGTACCGGTACACTTTTGACATGCAATTCAGATTAGGCCTACGAAAATCCTAGGTAATGAAAAATATGTATTGGAAATTGGTGTGATTACTCATTGTGATCGAAATAAAAGTCACATCTTGTTTTATTTCTTCATTGGGTACAAATTTGTTAAAAATTACACAAACTACTATGATAAAAACGGTTTTTAAGAATCAAGGAATAATATTATTTTAAATACGTATAGTGTTCATGAAAGGGTAGGTTCATCATATTTTTAATTGCGATGTTCGTCATTATACACTTTGGTGGATTGCTTTGCTTTCCTAAGCTCCCGTGCAATCAGCTTCACCAACACTTCTGAAGGCGTTTTGTTTTCTTATGTTGCATCGTGTTCAATCACAGTGTGCAGCATGCCTGCCTTACACTATGTTGGGAACTATTTTGGAAGGCATGAGTTTTTGTAGCCGATTTGGGTAAGTGGGATTCATGTCAAAGTGAGGGAGACTCACATTTTGCGGGAGAGTTGGGAGGTCTGTATTAAATATTTCTTTTACATATTTCATTGAGAATGGGTGTCAACAGAAAAAAAACATCAACAGCATTCATATATCGTTTGATACTGTCTAACTAATAGCCTACGATACTTTGTGGAGTTGGGGCCTGTTGGTATAAGTTTACCAAATACCATGATCTCGATTGTTGTGACTTTTAATTCCACTTGCAGTTAAATATTTTTTTACTTCATAGATGAGCTAATAATTCATACTCTAGAGTGCAAGTTCTAAGGTTTGAATGCAAACTAAGGTAAAGCTCAGTACTTTTTTCGTTGAATTTAATTCAAGCACAGGCCTGAAGGTCCATGTAAACTGGTAAGTGAAGGTTTTTCTCTAGTAATGATAAAAAATTATGCTTGGTTGTAAAGCAAGTTCTTTTAGTTATCTCAATATTGGACTGTCACAAGACTCATCCTGCTGCTCTTTTTATTCAACGTATACACAATAAAAAAAAGTTATGATGACCCACCTGCCCGCCTATATACATGTACAGTGGTGAACTCCGCGAGGCTGCTGACAATTTCAAAATTCTGCTTTGAATCCACTATCCATTCTTAGAAGATTGAACCATGTCAGGGATCTTGGAGTTATTTTCACCTCTACCTTGAATCCTGCTGAGCACATTGATCACGTTATATCAAGAGCTAACTCAGTCTTGGGCTTTATGTTTAGAGCTACAAGAAGTTTCAGATCTCCACAGTCACTTCTGATACTATTTAAGTCTATTGTCCGTACAGTTTTGGAATATCATATCAACTTGGTCTCATTGACTTGATTGAAGGAGTCCAGGTTTGTTTTCTGTGAGTCTTGGATGTTCGCCTGGGTTGTGACTATCGACTATCGAACTTCATCAATCTTGGAACTTCAGCTGCAGTTCAACGTCCAGCCTCTGCATCTTAGACATCAGTTCCTCGCCTCGTATTTCTGTTCAAGTTGGTCAATGGTGAAATCGACTCTCTTAACCTATTGCAGCAGATAAACTTCCTCATATACCTAGAGTGACAAGATGTGTATGATATGTTTGCACATGTACACTTACTTACAAACTACGCTCTCAATTGTGGGTCGCCAAATTACAGTGGTTTGGTAATGAAGTCGGCTCAAGAATTGAATTTTTTTATGAGTCCTTGTCCTCATTCAGAAGGAAGCTCATTGAATTAGTTTTTTATGCTGCATTTTTGTTTTTGTCATGTTAACTAATTAATTATTTTGGTTTTTGCTGCATATTGTTTACATTTTTTTATAGGCCTAATGTTCATATGTTATCTAATCTCAACTTTATTACATTTAATTTATTTGTTACTGTTTCTCATAGTTTATCTTGTTCCTTATAGTTATTGTTTTTTATAGTCTATAATTGCTAATTCTTACTTTCTTCTTAAACATTATAATTTTATAGTTTGTGCTGTTATGGTTGCCATTGTGTTATTATTATTTTTGTTGTTATTGTTGTTGATCTACATAATTGTTGATGCTGTCGAATGTTTTTTAATTTGCTATATTTAATCATTAATATTCAGTTTGCTTTAGTTATTATTATATCTGTATTGATATGCTTTTATTCAGTTATATTTTTATCTTGCATTATATACAATAATGCAAGGTAAAAATTGTAGATTCTTTTGCCATCTTATGCCTTGCATTTCTAAAATATGTAAAACTTGTTTAATGGTGTATCCCTTGGAAGAATAAATAAATAAAAATATATTTCCAATTATTATGTTTTGGTACATTATTGTTCTTGTTCCACCCAGAACTACAGTGGAGGTCAAATAAGTACAGTAGTAGCAGTGGGTATTTGGTCTGTGGTTCTAGTTTTTGTTTTTTTTTATATATTTTTTTTTCTGATACTTGAAGCTACCTCATGTGTGTAAGAATTTACGCCTAATTAAGTTCAGCTTTTAACAAAACTGTATCTGAAAAAGTATGTCTCTAAAATATACCTGGATTATCTTACGAATACTAAAAGCTTTAGAATTGCCTAAGCACTTGACATAAGGTAATGTAACAAAATTGTGCATATTAAAAATGAAACATTGATTATGAGTGGGCCTAAAACATGATTTTATTTTTTCCTAGTCGTTTTCTAAGCGATCTTTCCATCATGTACTTCTGCTCACACATATAAATGTTAATGTCTGAATATCTTAAATCAACCAGAATTAATTGTATATTATTGTTATGAATTGCAAAATAAAGAAAAAAGTTAACTGTAAGATTAAAAAAGTATTTAAATAATTGTAAAATCTCTCAGCAAAACAAAACACGTCAATCAATATGTTTTTCTTTAGTTTGTAGTAGTGATAGTAAAACAACGATATGCAATTTTTTTTTTTACAAAATGCATAGCTCTTAAATTGTATTATACTGGTAGCCTAAGTATGCATGCCTTTTTATTCTTTTCGTGTTTTGTTTTTAGAACAGAAATATGTATTTTATTTCACATGATACCTACCTGTGTTTGAATACACAATAGATTTGTTCACATTTAGCAAGAACCCGTTGTTCGATGATTACTTTTCAAATACAGAATATCTCAAATCAGTCTTTATTGCTTGTACTTGTATACTTAACAATGTAAAGCAGTTGTTAATTTTGTATATTATTATAATTTTGGCAATCACACCACATCATACTTTTTTTGAAATATACAAATCCATCACGCATCACACCAAAAGAGTTACTCGACAATTTTCCTACTTTCAACATTAGGGACCAACCAGTCTTATTGGGTTGTCTCTTTCCCTAGTCATATGTCATAACTCGTTGACATTATTAAATTACTAAAATACAATGACTACTGTTACTAAAATAAAAAAAAAGATGAAAATAAACCACACAAATTTATAATAATATAAGTAAAAAATGACAATATTATGGTGATCGGTTTCGGTAAACCACATTAAGTTCCTCAAGCGTTGTAACAAATTTAGTGTCGAATTTTGTAACTTTTTGACCAAACAGCTGATGAGGGCTATAGTTCATAAACTTAAATTCTGGGAAACAAACATGTAATGTGTGTTCGTTGGTTTTGGGTCTCTCCGCCAGGTTCATGAATATTTTTGACAAGTCTCAGTCCCTTTTCAAGGCAACACAATCTAAAAAACTAAAATAAATTTGATTCCAAAATATAGAGACTCAGCTCAAAAAAGTTGCAGCTTAAAAAAATTTTTTATAAAAAGTGTGAATTTGAACTGTTTTGTTTTCACATCTCTCATGAACAATTTGGTTGAGTCTTTCTTTGACATAGTTTAATTTATTATGCTACTCAATTACACAGAAATCTGTGAAATTAGAATATTGATTAAGTAATAAAACAGATCCAGAGGATGCTGCAGTTTCCTTCCTTTGTGAAGAAAAATGTAAAATCGTTGTAAGTTTTGCTAAATTTAAAAAACGCAAGGTGTGCTTAATTTAAAAGTAAGAAGTAAAGTGTAATAAAACAATATTTCATCAAGGACAGTCCCTTGACCTTGGAGTCTGAGTTAAATTAACCAATTTCGTACACAATTCCTAGATTAATTCTAATTTAATACTGATTGTACTGCAGATAACAGTCCGAGGCAAATAATTTTCAAATTAACTACCTTGGAAAGTATTTCAACTCGCCTAGGCAGTTTAATGTGACGAAAACAAATTGTTTACATTATAATGTTTACATCATTTGAAAAAGAATAAAATAATTTCACTAAATAAATAACTTTAAGTACAAAAATATATATGTTATTATTTAAATATATTGAATTCGTAGGCTTAAGCGGCTGATGTCATTACTAAAAACTAAATCTTTCGGTAACGACTATGTCAAAGTGTTATTTACAGAATACCTTGACGCGGGCGTTACTGGAAGCTGTAGTTTTTAGTATGGAATTATAGTTTTAGATTTTACAATTTTTATATTCTTACATTTTTATATATGAGACGCCGACACAACGTTGTGCGTATTTTAAGGTGAATATGAATGGTTATATGAGTGTAGTCTGGTTACTATCTGAGTTCAACTGTTCCTCAGAAAGGGCAATTTATTAATAGCCCAACAGCCAGGGCAACTAAGGGACCTACAGCTTTACGTGGAATCCGAACCACTAGTGCTAGTCTGATTTTCAGCTAATTGACAAGCCTGATATTCAGTTACCTCCCCCACACAACACCCGCACAATGATTACCACCCAACATGGACACACCAGACTTCTCTAGTAGTGTCCACGCCAATAGCAACCATTAAGCGGACTCCATGTCGGTATTAAGAGGACTGAGAATGGAACCTATCGCCTACAATCTCCCAAACACTTTGTCCCCATGTAGCTGGGTTACAGCACTGCGCCACCAGTGCCGACATATAGTTTATGAAAATACAAATGAACAGTCAACATTTTAAAGTGGGTTCTCTAGTAACTTGTGCGTTATTTCAATAAATTTAAAAATTATAACATATGCCATAGCATTGTGGGGGCATGAGTGCAGTAGAACCAATTTAATTTTTAGATTACAGAAGAAAGCCATAAGGACAATATTTTTAAAAAAGGCAATTTTTTCTACAAATCCCTTTTTAAAGAACACAGAATTTTGACTTTTCCATCAATTTACATCCTTGACTGCATTAGTTTTTTCCCATAGCAAAAATAGAACTTTTGAATTAAACAGATCACAGTTTCCATACCTTTCGCAAATACCAAACAGTAATTCACCAATACAAGACTTCTTATTTCCAAAACCATCTTACTTTCAATTAATTACCAAATTCCATTCAATTAATTGCTGACACAACCAGATTTAAGAAAAAAGTCAAAGACCTCCTTGTGTGTCGTGGCTATTATAGTGTGAAGGAATACCTTGCAGATAACATGCAAGATGTTTAGTGTTTATTTTTGGTAATATGGAGTTACAGAAAGTTACTGTTATGATAAGATTTGACTAGATTATAAGATGATGGTGATATCAATTAATACTACTTGTAGGTTGACATTCCTGTGATTAACAGTATTTTGTATTAAGGATTGTACAGTTTATATATATGACGCTATTGTGCAACTCTGTATGTTGTCAACAAATAAAGATATTTTGATTTGATTTCCGACAAATTATTAAGTCACAATGCTGTTATAAATAAATCTAATGTGGCGAATAACTCTACAGAATCTTCAATTCAATTTCAATTTTATATTTTCCACATATGAATATACAAATAATAAATACAATAACAATAACAATTTCCCAGATTAGTATGTCCTTATTATAACAATTCATGAAAACTTATATCTACGTTGTACAAATTCTAATGTCTAACACATACACACAGGGCCGTATTTCCCATAAGGCCGAGTAGGCCGTGGCCTAGGGCGGCAAATATCGAGGGGCGGCAAATTTCCATGTAACATTGATATAAAAATATATTTATAAATGTAAAATGTGAATAGAAAAACCCGAAAATGTAAATATCAATATTATGATAAGCTGCAAAACACCATAGCAATCACTCACTACTTGGGTTATCATAAATATATATTTCATTTAATTTATTAAATCTAATGCAGTGTCGGCGTGTGGTTTTTACATACAAATACATAATTTATGGTATTACATAATAGTATGGTAGTATATGGTAGTAGTATTAGTAGTAAAATCAACCATACTATAGTATTTTTATGTAAAAACAATATCAGTGATTGTCGAGGGCAGTCTTACGACAATGCCTCGAATATGGCTGGACTCTATAATGGCTTGCAAGCTAAGACAAAGGAGCTTGCCCATTTGGCAATGTTTATACCATGTGCAGCTCATTCATTAAATTTAGTTGGGACATCAGCGACAGTCTTGTAGTGAAGTTTGTAATTTTTTTATGATCCTTCAAGAGCTATATGGTTTTTTTACAAACTCGACAAAAAGATGGGAACGTTTGATCGTCGAGATCGATAAAGGAAAAACACTAAAAAGCTATCAACTACTTGGTGGTCGGCCAGGGACAATGCTTGCCAAGGCCTAAAAGAGTCATGGAATGAAATTTTATCCGTTTTAACTTCAATAAAAAATGACTCCACAGAAAAAGCCACCACACGATGTGAAGCTGTAGGAATTCTAAAAAAATTGAACAGATTTGAGACAGCCTTTAGGGTTTGCTTTTGGAGCACAATAACTGTTCTGGTAAAAGAAGTTTTTCTTGCTTAAAAGAGAGTGAAAAACTATTTGAGATCAACCATTAATGAAGATAAATTTAACGCTTTGTCTATTTTGTGAATAGAATCTGAAATTGCCGCAAAGTGATAGAAGACTTTGCTCAGAAGAAGGCTCGGAGGAAAGTAATTTAGATGGAAATTCGAGAAATAAAGAACTATTCATTAGATACTAAATGTCATGTAAAAAAAATTGTAAAAAATACAATTACACAATTATGTTATCCATTTTTAATTAATCCTTTTTATTAGAAGTTGAGTATTTTAGGATAATATAGGCAATACATCATATTATGTACCTATTTCAAATGTTGTAATAGTAAAATAAGTAAATTGTTTCTATGGAAGTTCGATAAATGGGAAAACATAAACTTTACCGCTAATAGTTCTACAATAAAAATCGTGATACAAGTGTAAAGAAAATTATTAAAAAATAGTAGTTCTAATGATTCATGTTATAAATAAACTTATATTTTCATTTGATAATAGATTCAAATACGGTTCCTATTCTACGTGTCTCATATTACCAAAATTGTACGTAGGAGACAGACGTAATGAGTTGTTGGGGGGGAGGGGGCGGCGGAACCCGGCCGGCCTAAGGGTGTCATGAAGCTAAATGCGGCCCTGCATACACACACATCAGTAAACACCCTATCATACAATTCTGGTGTCAAGTGTGTGAATGTATGATGCATGTGCAAGATGTATGTATGAATGTGTCCGATTGTGTGTGAGTGTTTTAGGCTAGACTAAATTTTGACTTTTGCAACACAATTGTCAATTGTATTATGCAATAAAGAATTTATTTATTTATTTTATTTACATACATAAATTCCTATACATACAAATAAAATATACAATGAATTTTCTGAACAATATAATTGATCTTAATGTTAATATTACGATATGTTATTTATTGAAGGCAGTTTATTGCTGCTCTCCAAGCAGCCGTAACCGTGAGGATCACTAGATAGATGGTCGGGGGGACGCTTGCTTGGCCAGTGTGCGACCAACCGAACCAATCCATTCGTCACTCCTCTCCCATTGCTATATTCCTATTCCACTGGAATTAGTTCCATTACACATTTTCAATAAGTACCGTACACATACAGGGGAACGCACATGCTAGTTCTGTTCGAGATCACATCTAAGTTCCATGGTGACCAACTAGTTTTCTTTTCACTTTACGCGGGTAAAATTGGTGTACAGGGAACGATTTGCACAGTTGTGAAACTATATAAAAAAAAAGAAACTCGACCTGTGCTCTATTCTCTACTATTTGATGTCAGTTTATTATTTTGATTGTTATCTACAATTTACTATTGTAAATTAAAAATAATAATCACCACAATTAATTTGCAATAATTAAATATATCTTATAAATAGATATTGTAGCAGTCTCAACACTATCGCCAAAATTCTTTTGCAGTATGCTTTATTCTCTATTACAAAAAACTGAATTGTTGAAGTGTTTACCATCCGTTGGTAAAATCAAGCATATATTTTCTGGGAACATAATATTTATTTCGCATAAAACTAGTTTTGTACTAAAAAGTTTTAAAATTGACTTTTTAACAAATTTTATAATTCGTTGTGAATCGCTTATGGCAATCACATGAACGATGATTTTAAAAGCAACGACTAAGCTCAAAATATGAATTTGCATATATTTTCGCAAAAGTGAGGCCATCCGGAGTCCAAGGCACCCGATTTTAATGTAAAATACGGATTTCTAATGAGTAAGCCCATGTAGGATTAGGACAAGTTAGGTTAGGTGACCAAAATGGTCCTTTTGGTTTGAAAAAAGAATTGTATTGCAAAACCTCGTGATGAGGAAGGTGAGCGTGGTTCACCGAAATCGATCACCATAATATTGTGCATTTTGTGTTGTAATAAATTTGTGTTGGGTGACGTTTACTTGTACTGTATATGTACCAATACGTATTATGCTAATTAAAAATCAATATACATTAATTCCACCGCAAAAAGTTTAAAATCTTTATTACATAGCTGACTGAGAACCAGTTCTGAGAACACTCAGAAGTGCTCTGATTTATTTATGTAAAGTATCTGTGCAGTTTTGAAATTGTTCTTTGTATCAATTAATTGTGTTTTAAAACATCTTTCGTGTTTCATACTCTCGCTTTGATTCGTAGAACTGAATTAACAGTAGCAAGCAATGTATCCTGTGTCAATAACTGCCTATTGCTTTTGTCTCCAACAACAAAAGAGATAACTATGATTCTGAATTTTAAGTAACAAAAATACTCTCGGCGTGATTTTTAGCTACAAACAGAAATAATTTTCCGCTTACCAAGTAACAAATTGAATTTCGCCCAAATAATAACCATTTCGACAACTTCTGCCTTCCTCTATATTTTTGTTCGTCAGCAATATATACATTACATAAAAAAACTGGTGGCTGGGCAAAAGATATTTATGGAAATGTTTGCCCATTGTTTTTTTACCATTAGGTCTTTAGAAGTTTTTAATTACGACAACAAACAGTGCTCTGAACTGGAAATAACGCGTTTTAGGAGCGTTTTAAATTAATGGCTATTGTTTCAAGGCCTAAACAATCAACCGAACTCTACCTGAGACCGGCTAGACAGGTAGTGAGTGAGCAACAATGAAAACTAGCTGGTCGGATACAGATCGATAAGTGGCGCGGTGAGCGGCTGACTTCGGAACTACAAGTACTGAATGCTGGGATCGTCAGTTTTCTTTGTGCCGTGTCCGCAAGCCCAGTGCAGGCCAGCCTTCCTTCAAGTCGTGTCGCGTAAGTGTCAGTGGTCGAACGTTTTTGTGTGGTGGTTTATAGAAGATGGTAAATATCGATGCTAGACAGTGAGTGACTTACACAACCAAGTCCGCGTGATGGTGTTCAAACGTTTCCTAACAAGACCGACTTCCTGCAGCTGATGACTAGGCACAGGCTTTCGATCCATCTATTTTTACCCTCTCCAAAATTATTAGGCTTGGTGAAATTTCATTTGTTTTAGATTGTAGATTAGTAACAGATTCAGTTTACAATATTTTCTTTATTTTTGTCTGAATATATATTCCTTTGAGGCCACGCCTTTGTTCTATTGTGTAATAGTATACCATATATCAAGAATCTATTGGCCGTATTCGTCATCAACTGATCAATCTAGTTCAGTATCTAAAAAGCAATATTTCCGTCAAGTTATCAAGCTTGCTACTTTAAAGCCAAAACAACTTCTAACTTAATTATCAATCCACAAATCTATAAATTAATTCTATTTGCTATCTTCCCCTTGCACTTCTTCAGTTTCCCTTCTCCAATGACCAAGTCCACGGTGTCGGTCGTGTGACTGCCTGTGTTTCTGAGATGGCAGTAGTGGGTCCAAGTCGGCATTCAAGGCTGTCAGTGTCGATGTCAGTGATGCCAGGTGCCGGGGCCGGAGGCCATCAGCAGGCAATTTTGGCCGCAGCTCAACCCTACTATCATCCCCCGCATGCCCACCAGACTCCGACCACCACTCAGGATGTACAGCCGGACAGACCTATTGGATATGGAGCTTTTGGAGTCGTATGGTAAGAGGATACAAATATGTCATTCTGTTACGGATAGGCGTATGTTCCTATTTTATTAGGTTTAGATCATTAGTTTTAAGATAATTGATAGCAAGATAAATAAACTCAGGCCCTTCCCAGGAACTTTAAACCTGCAACGTAAGACCATTGTCTTTTTTATCCTCAGATCAGTTTTTATCCTAGCCTCGTTTTTATCCTCAGATCAGTGACGAAAGACAGATTTCCAGGATTGAATATAACATGGAATTATAGTGAATCGTGTTATCTTTATATTCATACTAGAAAATGTTAGTACTTGTTCTGTATTTTATTTTTGTGTGTTTACCAGCATATGTCATTCAAGACGAAGAAGAATCTGTTTACTAAAGATCTTGGCCAATTTGGTATTAGTGTTGTTTTTTGTTTGTTTTTTTTTTTTTTTTTAATTGTTATAACTGAAAAGTTTCGAAGTAGCCTTTGAATATAAATACCTCCAATTCGTGTTATTTATTTATTTATTTTATTTTTACAATGCTACAATACAGCACAATTGCCAATTACACTGTAGCATTAAGAATATTATTAATAAATCATATCCAACATGCAAATAGAGTCCAATAGTTCATGCACCGCAGGCGGTGATTCTATAGTAATAACACTAACGTATAACATCATGAATTTTAACCATATACAATAAATATAACTGTATAAATTTAACAATACATATAACTATAACAATAATATAACTATATAAATATAACAATCAGTTAAAATCTATAACAACCAGTATAATATAACATTGCAGCAGTTATTTGCATTTATTACTCTACTTCGATTTTGTTTATACTCTTGTCCGTGTACTTTTTTAAATGTACGTGACTAGATTGATGTTTATTTTTAAAGCCCGAAAGGGATATGTATATCAACCTCCCTCTTGGTGATATTTATACAATTACAAATTGATGTTTGAATGTCATTTGTTAGCGTTTGATTGTATATTTTAACAAAAGTAAAATACTAATTTGTCAGCCGCCGACTATTTTCTAATACAGCATATTTTAATCCGAACCTCGGGATCTTGGACGACCAGAGAAGACCAGGTGTGATATATCCATAACTTATCTTTAAGACAAGTAGGCCCACAGCTTTTCTCTCGACCTGAGACAAGTACAGCGAACCTTACCGGGGTTCTTAACCCGTACTTCCCCTGGTCACCGCCACCATCGTCGAGTTCCGGTCATGGTGGCAACGGTCCCACTCTTCACGCGCTTCGGTTCCCCCCGCAATTTCCGGCCTAACCGGTAAAGTTGACGAGCCTTGTGGGGCGAGACAAAGTCCGGTGTATAATGAATACGAGCCTTAGTTTGTTCTACAGTTAGGTCTAATTACACGTAGAAACTACAGCCTTCATTGCCGTTAGAAACTTTTGTTTTTGTTTGAATTAACCCTATAATAGTTCTTTTCGTTTAAATACCTCTAAAACACAATTGGCCAGCTACTATTTCTGCGGCATTTCCTTTCACACCGTCCCACCCATGGGAGTGGAACCCACAATATTGGCCAACACGCAAAGCAAACGCGGCTTAACTTCCTATACTTTCCCCAACAATAACACTCCATGAAAGCTCGTTTCACGATCACAAATCCAACTAGAAACGGATATGAAGCGTACAAATCACACTTTCCAGCCCCTCTGCCTACAGCCAAAAGTGAAACTATAAATGTGACACAATGCGACCAGTGAAGTGTCCAAGAATACTTGGCACGTTGATGAGAAAATAATAGAAGCCTTTCTTTGTTAACAGGTCAAATTCAAAGTGATATTATAGTGCTGAAATTACGTTTGAAGCAATGAGTTTGAAAAGTATATGTTTATTGTTCATTGTTGATTAGGAACAGGGGCGTACCCATTTTGGAGGAACGGAGCCCCTAGGCCCCCTGGGTACGCTCCTGTTTAGGAAAGGTAATACTGAAGTCTTAGGCCTATTTCTTTCTTCCTTCAACAAGAAATAAGATTTACGCGTAGCCTACATAAATTCATAAAAGGTACGGTCGTTAAATCTTTATGAGTATTTCCAGATACAAAGCAAGCACAACAGTTTTGTCTTGCTAACCAGGAAGTACCAAGTATATCCACAAATCAATCATTAAGTGATGGATGGGGCAGTCTGTGAAGTGTAGAACTGCTGAAGATTCAAATTCCCCCTTAAACAATTTAAATTTACGGTGTAGTTCTGATTGCAGG
Organism: Stictocephala bisonia; assembly: GCA_035578905.1. Lineage (NCBI taxonomy): Eukaryota > Metazoa > Arthropoda > Insecta > Hemiptera > Membracidae > Stictocephala > Stictocephala bisonia. The sequence goes on from JAQJVL010000317.1 coordinate 388,826, forward strand.
AAATCATTATATTTCCCTTAATTTGCAGTGTACAGAATCAGTCCATGATAATATGTCTGTGTGATGTCAGCTGCCATGTCGTAATTATGTTTATTTCGTAAAGCATTACGGTAAGAAATGATGTTAATGTCTGAAATATATTAACAAAATCGGTACAATATTGACGTCCTGTCGAACTAACATTTTGATCAACAACATGAATATATTTAGATTGTTTTATATGCTTATAGACTGCAACTGCAATTTGGCTAGACTGTTTTTACCTTTACCATTTAAGTGAAGACCATGATTTTTGTGGCTCCATCCATTTCACACAAAACCATGGATGGAAAATCGTATCTACATTGCCTATTTTGGATTTTATTTCACGTTAAAGTTTGGTGTCAAGCAAAATCCACGTTCTTTAATTTTCTATATTGGGAAGCCGGACTATTCTTAACGGCATTCCCAGTGTGATCCACGTGCAGTCTAGAAGGCATTGGCAAGAAACCTTGAGATAGCTTTCCTATCTCTAGTCAATGATGTCCTCTCAAGGTCTCAATGTCCATGCGACCGTCAGGCTTTGTCCTTGTCACGCTAGTGTTGACAGATAAAACTCGTTTATTTTATTAAATAACATTTACTTTAGTTGTTTGTTTTAAAATTAATCAATATTTTCAATTGTTAAGTTTGGCCAATAGATCTGGGTTTGTTTAATAAAGAGCGTTTGAACTATCGGACGTAAAGTTTTAATATTTTCTTATTTCTAACATGTAATTTGAACACAAGTTAGTACGGCTAAGATCGTGTGCTAATCAATATATTAGCCACTTATAATCGGGCGATTTTATCTACACATGGCGCCAAGCGAGGCAATGAAGACGTCAGATCGATTATTCACTTACAAACAATACTGTATCCGTAGTCTTGCGCTTGTAAAGAATATTCATGTTAGTAGAACATAACCTCTAAACTGAAACTACGAACTAAGTTCATTGGAGGGATTGATGTAGGAAAACACTGCACTGCATTCATGAAATAGGCAGAATGGAACGTGATACACAAGATGGTGTACGAGCGGATTCCGCGACACATGAGCGCCTCTTACCTGGTTGAGGGGTTGTCATAAATGGTTGTGTAATGAGAAGTGCTGCCACCTTTTCTTAAGAAAAAAATCGAGACGGAACCATCAGTTATTGAGCAGGACACTTCGAGATGTACACGCTCCCGGCCCCTTCCCCGGAGGATAGGACGACGACTACAGAAATATTGAAAACCTACGGTATAAATTTAAAATGGGGCACTGTTTTCGTAAGTAAAAATTTTAACAAACAAATTAGTTTTATTTATTCCATGTATAAAATTGTTCGTGTAAAAAGTTAATCTTGTTTTTCTTAAAATTCCAGATAAAATATAAATTTACTTTGGAAAGCAAAGTACAAGGGTCCAGCCGGGACGCGGGACAAAAGAGTCTGAAGTTGGGACTGTCCTGACAGGATCGGGGCGGATGGCAACACTGGTAATGAGTGTAAGCAATAGCTCTTGAGCCCAAGGTTCAAAATGTGCTCAATTGAACATGAATTTACTATCGGATTTTTTATTATATACCCCTGACTTTGTGGAGCTACTGTATTAGCAAAAATACGCTAAAAATATCCAGTCACATATTCATGTCCAGTGTTTAATCTGCTTATAACAGTACTAACAGGTTTTAGTTTTTATTTTACGTGTTAAATTGTATGCAAGTTACAACTATAAAAACACAGTCTTTACGCAACTTTTGAAACTACTGACTTTGAACTGTCATTTTAAAAAGAAAGTATTAGAGATTATTTTTGTTCATGTTCACCAATTGTAACTAGTACTATTAGGTGTAAAATACTGAAATTTCATGATGAAATAATAAATCGTCACTACATTATTATTTTGTTCGTAGGTGTTGTTATTTTTGCACTGAAAAGGTATTTTTAAATGTGGTTTGTTTCTATCAATTCTATTTCTCACTAGCAAAGTGGAGATCCCGTTGTCAATGATAACAGAACCTAAACAAATATTAAATTTCGAAAATAATTTTAAATGTTTTTGATATGGTGCGGGATGCGTGTTATCAGGCGATGGACATTCTGTTTTCGACAACAATGGAGCACTGCACTGCATTGTCGCTATTAAGCAAATAATAAATTATTCTACTTCGGAGATTACAAGATAAAATCATATGCATAACCTATTATATGTGAATACTGTAGTGTGTGTGTGTGTGTGTGCGCGCGCGCGTGTGTGTACATACGACTTAGATTGCATGAATGCTTACTTTAGTTTGACATTGCCTGCAGCAAAGGGCATATTATCAAACTACAGTTCGGTTGTTAAATGATCTGAACTATCACATATGGCAATGTCAGTGTCATCACCAACATGAATTAAATCTGAATCAGAGTCGTTTAGATTAATTATTTAAGTCCGATTGCTATGTCCAATATATTTTCATTTTTGCGGTAGTAGTCTTCTATTTTCATGACATGATTCACGCAAGTTTACCAAAGAATTTCAAGAATGTAGAATGAGCTCCATTAGATCTGATGCCATTTGACATAACTTCATTATCTTTAAATGTCCTCTATTAGATTTTGTGACATCATTTTTAATATATGCGCATTTTTTACAATAGTTTGAAATAAGCGACGGGTAACCACATAGGTTTAAATGTTTCCCAGAATCATTTATTACTTTGTCGATCATTTTTTTCAAGCAGCCCAGCACTTTAAATTGAAATACACATTTATTTGAAGGGAAACGATTAACAACAATTAAAAATAATTGTAAGTTGGAACGATACGCTCAAACAAGGACTACTTAATTTTATACTGAAACTGCAAGGGTAAAAGGTATCTGGTAATACAGGTTCAGTTATTAATAAAATAAAGTTACAAAAATTGATATCTATTATAGTCGATAGATGGTGCACGCCTGTCCACACAACAATATCTCGTAAAACAGGTTTGATGCTCGACAAAAATGGATCCACTACAGACTGTGCAGTCTCCGCGTTCACGTCCGTTGGCGAGCCGTAAAATTTTAAACTTAAAACTGTAAATAAAAATACTTCGAAGGTTTATTATGACCATTCTGATAGTGTATTGAGTTTAGTCAGTAGTTCTCTTTATTTCAGTGAAAATCTTATTTCTGTAATCGAACATATTAAGGAAATACAAGGAGCCTGGAAAAAATTAATAACGTAGTAACGGTTAATTATTTCAGCATGACATTTCAGTATAGTACACCCAATAGCACTGGTTACAATTGGTGGACAAGGAAAAAATAATCTTTAATACTTTTTTTTAATGACAGTTTAAAGTCACTAGTTTCAAAAAGTTGCGTGAAACCCGTGTTTTTTAGTTGTAACTGGCATAACATTTAACACGTAAAATAAAACCTTTGGTACTGCTATAAGTAGATTAAACAATGAACATGAATATGTGATTGGATATTTTTAGTGTTTGTTTTGTAAATACAGTAGCGCCACAAAGTCAGGGGTCTATAATAAAAAATCCTATAGTAGTTTAAATTCCACACTTGGCTATCCTTTTAGTATAAATATCCTTCCATAGAGGAGTAATTAAAACGTGGAAAATGCATGGTTGGAGTCTGTTAAGTAATACTTTTAAAACTCTAAGTTTGTTAAATCAAAAATGTTATAGGACATCATTGCTGAAATATGTTAAAACATTAAAATTTGAATTTGAACTAAGTTTGTTCTAGATCGGCTACAACAAAGCATACATTGACATGCTCCCTGGTATTGTCAGACACTTTATATTGTTCTGACAATACTAAAAAGTGATGGCAATTATATATATTTTTAGACGCATCTAAAACTAAGATTTTGTGTTGAAAAAAATAGTAGTTTATCTATTGATGAGGTTGATTTCAACCGTAGAGAACTGATTTTTTTTTCGATGTTGATAAAACGTACTTTCAACAAAATTATTTTTGTCAACCTTTTTCCTTTGTTGGATTTTTTTTGTGAAATATGAATAATATTTGGTTTTGGAGTATCTTCGTTTAGAAAAATAAACTTTTTACGTATCTAATCAAACCTAACTTACCCCAATTGTCTATTTACCCAACAACAATTCGTAATTTACGTTAAAAAACTTTTACTATTATTGTTAAAAGTAAAAGCTAAGATAACTTGACCTTAAGTAACTTGACGCAAACTTAGTTTTTCTGCGATATATCGATAAATAATTTGGGTAGACCAAAATAGTTTTCAAATTCGTACTCAGCTTGAAAAATATTTTAAAAAATCGCGCCCAAAAACGGAGATATAATAAAAATTAAATAATTTATACTTTCGCTTCTTTATGCACCGGTACAAAGCGAGTTTTCTGTGGAATAAAATGTATTTTCCAAAACAATATAGATCTAATCATACCCACTCGTGATAAAAAAAGCAAAGATTTGCAAATCGTCTAGAAACTGCATAAATATCAAAGTAGTTTTTGGTGACACTTTAGTTTATTTCTAAAAGCCTACAAGTAAACTTTCTAGATTCAGACTACGGGCAACCCCTCGCTCTATCCAATGAATACACTTCATAGACGGATGCATTACACATAGATGTTTATTCTGTTCTGTATACCACATGTTCATACAAGGTAGACCTTTTTCTGTGCTATAGGTTCAAAAGTTAACCATGCAAGTAATTTGTTCCGTGATCCGTTATTATTACTGTTGATACAGTTCTTGAAGGTTGGTATCATGATGTAGCGGTTGTGGCTGTATTATTTGAGGCTTAACTATTACTTCCGCTTCAAAATGGCGGCCAAGCGAGCGTTGCAGCAAAGTACAATGGCCGTGGCATACACTGGCTAGGCGCTAAGTATATAAATAGGCTATTGTTATATTCTTGTCGCTGATATGGTGACATGATTAGATTACATGTCTTGTTTTCAGTTTGTATTTCTGACAGTCACAGAAATCAGTACAAACCAATCAAAAAATGAAGCTATCGACACAATTAACTCGAATATAGTATTCTGATGATAAAACTTGAATAGTTTTTTATTTGCATGTTAAAAACAACTCTATAAAATTGCATTTCGACCTCAAAGACGATTATGAATGACATGTTTTCATTCTTTTACAATTTTTTCAGCCTCTTTTTGCAAATTCTTTATCTAAAACGCATATGCCTGATGCAAATCAGAAGCCGCACCTAAATTGCATCGCAGGTGTAGTAGTCAACCAAATTTAACCCTCCGTTTGATGAATATCGCATGGTGCGATATATTGGGTCAATTATAAATGATGATATCGCACTGTGCGATATATTCGATTTTCGTAATTTACGCAAAAATGGCGCTAGCGATAATCTCGTATTTGATATTGTACTAAAGAGGAAATAATAGGGTTTCCATGGATATATTGGATTTCAACTTTTTTGACGGTTTTGAGAATATTGGGAATATAGTTTGACAGCTGATTGGCGCCAGCGCTCTGACAGTAGCGGCGGCAGTAATACTACGCAGTTGCATTGTCGTGTTGTTGTTATTGACGATAGAGGCTAGGTTATTGTTTTATATTATTGTTTTTATCATTATTATTTGTGGACTAGTGTTTTTTACATGAATAGTTTGATTTTTGCATAGTTTCTTTGATAAATATCTATAAAACTGATGAAATGTTATACTAGTATAAATTTGCATACGGAACAAGTATACAGTTTTCAACTCCTGAGTGTTATATATTGTTATAAATTGTGTGTATATGATATTATTTCTATTGTAAACCAAATTTGGAACATTTTCTATATTTTAGATTTTTTATTGAACAATGTTTTGATAAACTTTTGTGGCATCAAACAGAAAAAATATAAAAACATTTTTTTCAAGACTTCAATTTTCAAGCCATCAAATTTTTAAAAATTTTGGTAAGTCAAATAATATTTTATTAATTGATAGAGCATGGTTTTGCAATAAAAACGACATATAATAAGTCATATTGCAACTATTCTAAAGATATGTAAAAAATGTTTGAAATGAACTATGTAAATTGCCCAAAAACCGCTTATCATTTATAAGTGATATAGTCATCAAACGGAGGGTTAAGCATGTGCTACCGAAAGTTACTTCAAAACAAAACTTTCAGTCTGCATTAGTTCTAGGGCACATAATCATAAACACACTTCGAACATAATGACATTTTATGTGGGCTGTGAGTAGTGACAGAGATATTTCAAAGTGGTAAGCAATAATATGAGATACCGCAACTAGAGGCACCTGTAGAAATCCCAAATAAACTATATGAAGTACGTATTAAGCTAATCAGATCCGATATCGTATCAGCCTTACTCAGGATGTGTTTCTACCATTACGGTAATCTTTCACCAGCCTCATGTAGGCACTGAACCTGTTGGACAAGGAGCCCACATGGAGCCGCGGAGTCTGGGCAGCAGGTGGCGGGCAGCTGGGGGATCACCTGCTCCAGCTGACAGAAGAAACAGCTGAGATGGACCAGCTGGTCAGGCAGGTGACCGGACCGCAATCGAACTCCTTCACATCGATCGTCATTTCTTCGATTGCCCAATTCCGAGCGAGAGTTTAAACCGGTCGCAAACTTTGTTAACTCTGTCTTGTCTCTACGTTAAAGTAGGGTTAAATTGTATTATGTATTTAACTACAAAATATTTGGGTCTTTGTTAGAAGAGGACCCCTCCCTTGAAAAATTGTCTACAGGAATAGCCCCTCGAATGGGAATATAACAAATAATAACTGTGATTCAGTAAATGTTATAATGAAGAACAAGACACATTAGGTTAGGTTAGGTTAGGTTAGGCATACATTTCAAAGACTTGTTCAAGAGTGGGAGTTCTCTTCTAAAAAAGACTCAAACATTTTTGTAGGAGTCAAAAGTTGTGTGTTTCTTAACCATTATTTCATTGAATTCTTAACTTTGAGTTTCCTTACGAATAATTTAATTTATTTTAACAATCTATGATTGACTATTACGAATATCACACGCTCATCCGTTTCTCTGCCGTTTATCTTATAAGGTACCCTTCACCTACATGCACCAAATAAACCAATATTACTTAGTCAACGCCTTGGTTCATAAATACATAAGTTGGTGGAAAAGGAAGGTCTAAGTAGTAGTAAGTCTCGATACTATGAAAAAGTAATTTTTTTTTAGAGATATTACTTCTTAGAAAGCTACTACAGTACTACTACTTTATATTTATAACCTCAAACTCTCGTGTACAAAAAGATAAAGTACAACATCCTCTACTAGACTTCATTCCACTGTATACTACAACGTTCTCTCTACTAGATCTGGAGTTAGGAACAGTACATTTCCAGACCGACCTTATCTGAACTCGGTGGTTAGCTTTGTTTGATTATGTGTCGCTGGGGCACGTTGGGCGATAACGGTCGCCTGTGATTAGATATCGTATCTCCGCCACATGTTTGGTTTTACGAAGCTAAATGTAAACCATTACAACACATGTTTAGTCTTCCTTTGTCTGTTTTGATGTCCAGTTTAGAAGTAGATTCGTGAGTTATGTTGGTAATCACCCACATTTCCTATAGGAAAATTTTCCAGTGATTCTATCACAGTCGAGTCCCAACCTTCTACATGGTATAGAGGTTGGAACGGGAGATTTCCAATTGCACCGGGGTCAGGGATCGGCCCCAAACTGATGTGTCCAGATGCACCGGAGCCCCTTTTGGGGGGTGTTCCAATTGCACCAGAGGCCCTTGTTTACCTTGTTTATGACATGAGCCGGGAAAGTCCAACCAGGCCGGATTCCTAGTACAGTAACCCCAAGCTGACCGTGCCAAATTCCACACCCTTTGTTATGACATGAGTCGGTTAGGTTAGGTTAGGTTAGGTTAGATGTTAGTGTTGCCACGGATAAACACAAAATTAAACATTAAATACATAGTTACCATATTTATTAGTTAGAACCTGCTATGGTCTACCATTAGTATGTGCCACGAAACATCGGCAAGTGTTTGATAGAATATTCCATTGCGAAATTGTTAAACACTTATAAACTATGTTTGAAGAAATGTAGTGGGGTGGGGAAGGAAGGGGCCTTCCAATTGCACCGGCTCCGGCGGTCGAAGGAATTTGCAGCGGGGATAAGTGAGGTGGGTAGATTTTGACCACCGGTGCATCTGGACACTTTTCGGACGGAGGAATGTTTTGACCCGTGGAAATTCCTTTGACCGCCGGTGCAACTGGATATCAGCCGTTGGAACTCCTTGTTGCTCCGTCGACTAAAGTGGAGTGGTCCAAGGCCGTAGTCAGTGGGGAGGGTCAGAACCCCCCCTCCCTTCAGCCCGGAATTCAGGAAAACAACGTCTTGTTAGAAGCAAACAAATCATATAAAGCGAAATAAATGTGCAATATATTTGGATTTCTGATTTTATTTAGGGAGAAAACCTCACTAGTTTCGTGTACTGAACGTATCGTAATCTTTAATTTGGGAAAGAGAATACAGTATTAATACTACAGGCAGGTGTGGAGCACGGCGCGTCTCGCGAGGCCGGTTACTCACAGGGTGGTTTCCGCCGTCGCGGCAAACTTGACACTGCCGCTCATACAATTGTTACAGAACGTCAGAACTGCCGCCACCGCCGGTATGTCTCATGAACCTTCCGCTAGTTGTTCCTCAGAGAATGTCGGTTTTCAGGCAGTGTTATATAGACTATTTTGTTTAAGGATTTGATTATTTATTTTAAGTTTATATTATTAATTAGTGTAGGCCTACTATGAATACATAATACATCCTAGTTATACAGATTTATCGATAACACGAGATTAGAATAAAAAATTGCTCCATGGCCTACATGAAATTTAACAAGGAAGGAGAATTTCGTCTACTCGACATTTGTTTGTAATATATTTATTACAGTAGTCCCTCTATAATCCGGCCCTGCGCCAGTCCGGCCCCCCCAGTAATCCGGCAGGTTCTATCGTATTGATAAAAGAACCAAAACCAGTTCTGGTTCCAGAAAACCAAAGGGGGAGATAGCTTTCATATCAGGAATGTTTCAGGAGTGAAAAGTGCTGATAAACAGAACAATGAAACGACAAATTCTGATCAAAAGATAAACGAAATAACTTTTTCAGAGGTAAGATAAATAAAATAACTTCCTCAGAAAATATCTGCCCACAGTCAGCCTTTTCCTTATCAGTATTATCAGCACTTGAAAGAACAGATAACATTAGAATTCCAAATGCAGTAAAGAGAAAGATCGTCCTTAGCCCCACACTTGTTTATCCTGACCCTTTCTTATCACTTCCTGCCCGATAAAAACACCTGATGGCAACATTCCATTCTGTTTACAATTCATATCTCATGAAAATTGTTATGCTTCTAGTTTTATAGTGTATAATAGTTGAAAGGTTTTTATAGTGAGGTAAATATATTAGAGTTTCTTTGTTTAGACATGTTATTAATAATGCAAAACATTGCATTAAAAAATGATAGGAAATATAATTGAAAAATACATTTTTATGATAATATTCTGTCAGCACAAGACAACTCTTAATAATGTTAATATTTTTTTATTTTTATCAATAGTTACATTTTATTTTAACTATTTTTTTCTTTTTTGCAAAGTTTTAAAGGATTAATGTTTTCAATTGTTGTAAGCTTTTTAACTTGTTTTTGATTCATATGCAACAGTGTTATGTAACACGTTTCAACTGGTGTACCATACTTTTCTTACTTTGAAACTATTGTACATCTTTATAGTAAACATTGACTTTTTTAGTTACAATATACATTCTATTATGTAATTTAATCATGTTTTACAATTGAACTCCAGTAATCCGGCTTTTTCACTAATCCAACACATACCTGGTCTGAATTGTGTCGGATTAATGAGGGACTACTGTAGTTTTTATTTTCATTTACCTAAGTATATTTTCAAATGAAGCATCAAAATATGATAATAGAAGTTGTGATTATTATTTCTTTGTCAAAATAATCTTCCAATTGTTTAAGTGTTTTACTAAACATGATAACATGTCTAACTTTCTCCCAAATACTATAGAATTATTCCAGTGTTTGCTATAACAAGTGTTAATGTTATATTTACAGTTTTACAAAATATTACCAATAAATACATATCTATAGATAGATGTGTATGCATTGATATTACTGAGAAAATTTTGAACCTATTTATTGAAACAATGTAGTTGATATGTATAACTGAAGAAAATAAATGATACGTCACTTCTTTACAAAATAAATAATTTGAACAAAATGAACTTTTATAACCCAAGACACATTACATGTTATCATACATCATATGAAACCTGTCATAGTTTAAAAAAAGATTATTGATGAACAAAGAAAATAAATAAACACCTATCTTTTATTTTAGGAATTAGCAGGTAGCTTAGAAAACTATATCGAATCAGAGATATTAACACGTCGTTATCACTGTAACTCACACACTCATAAACAGATTCATGAAAGTTAATATTAATAGGTTACCAATAGAATTAAATGCTTTCTTCAGCGTTCAATCGAACAGAACTTCTGTGGTCTACGAGCGGTAAAAACCGATCCGTGTGCAAGCATTAAAATGGGCGGCGACAGCAAAATTGCCGTCGAAAGTAGTGCCGGCCGGCTCGCGGCTGCACTCGACCGCCGACGCCGATATTTACTGGATCATGTTGCAGCCCAGCGTATGACCCCAGACGGCAACTTTGCCGCGACGGCAAAAACAACCCTGTAACCTCATGCTTGCCGCCCTCCTCTCCTCCCTCATCTGTCACCCTTACCGCGCTATCTGGTAAATATTAGTAAATACAATAGATGAAACAAGCGTGAGTACTGTGTAATGTAGCCTACATTTGGACTTTGGGCGAAAAATTAGTTTCGTTAACTATTTTCATAAACTGATACTGTATTGTCACCTTAGCTTCACAGGTGGTTATATTCACTTTGTACTCGAAACTACACACATATTCGGTCCTTACTAATTAATTAAAAAAAAACATACAAATAAAAGAAAGTCAAAATTCATTTAAATAAATTTCGAAAAAACTTGATAATTTCACTCTTTAGCACTGTAAAAACGTTACAAAAAGAGATATTTTTTGCAAAGGAGACTGTCCTGTAACAATGTTGTGATACAGTTGAATTTCTATGAAATAAGTTAATTTATTTATGTTTTATTTTTAACTAATTTTTTTTAAGTGAACACTTATAAACAGATTGGCTTACAATCAACTTATTTTAATCACTAGTGCTAAATGTATGATTAAGCAATATAGCAAGACGCTGTGTTTGTTGGTTCCATTATTTTCTAAATATCGTCATATAATATATTGAGGGAATGTGTATAAGTCTACGTGATTCTTCTCTGTATTTTGTTAATTGCTAAATTCTTTAACTTATTATACTATACATAAATTAAATTAAACCGTGTTATTCAAATGTTTAAAATATTATTGGGTTTTCATACAAAATAAACCTTTTTACATAATCATTACTAATTTAGGATTTTATTGTACTTGAAATGTAAAACAATATATAATAATAATAGGCCTATATAGTAAATAATAATAATAATAAAATCATATTATACAGTTTATCAATACTATGCTAAATTCTTTAACTATTTATAAACGCATGTGCTCACACATTTTTCTCTACAGATATACAATAATTTTGACTAACCAAACTCCCTCCCCCCCGATTATTTTCTGGCTACGGCCTTGACTCAGTGGTTGTCGTATGTCCGTCCGTGCTCAAATCATTGTGTGAGTTGAACATCGGTGGTAGTTAACTTTCTCTTCCCAGTGTGCTCTTTAGGCACCGCGTTTATCAGTAGCTGATGCCCCCGCTTTTTAGGAAAAGTGTAACTAGAGCCCAGTGAGATTAGGTTTTGTCCATCTGGTTTCGGTTCATTTATGGCAAAAAAAAAAAAAAAAAAAAAAAAAAAAAACAATGAAACTAAAATATTATACGAAGAAGCCATAGATAAGTCATTTTTATTTTTTTAACGCTCGTCCATAGTTAACGCTGTAATTTTATTTTAAATTAAAATCGGCCTTTCGTAGAATCAAATCCAATATGGCGGCAGGTGTAGCAGGCTTACCGCATATATCAGACGGTGTTCTGATTACCGCAGCAGTGAACTTGAAAGCCATTATTATTATTATTCAATATTTATTATTTTATTCATTATTCATCTCTAAGACGCCGATATATGGGCGAATATGAGGGGCAAATTAGTGTGATGAGTGTAGATGAATGAGTGTAGTCATTGTTACTATCTGAGTTCGACTTAGCTCAGAAAGGACTATTTATTAATAGCCCAATAGCCAGGGCAACTATGGGACCTACAGCTTTACGTGGAATCCGTACCACGTAGTGTTGGTCTGATTTTCGGCTAACTGACAAGTCTGACACTCAGTTCTCTTCCCTACACAATATCTGAACCTTGACTACCATTCAACACGGACACCCCAGACTTCTCTAGTAGTGTCTACGTTGATGGTAACCATTGAGCGGACGCAGTTTCAGTATTAGGAGGATCGAGCATGGAACTTTTCGCCTACCATGTCCCAAACACTTACTCTAATTGTTTCAAGAATTCACGTCTAACTCATTTAAGCTTGGATGTACAGTGAATTAATGATCGCCAAGTGCCGCGTTCTTGAGAGCTTGGTAACATTTTCACCAACACGGATAGACAATGTGCAGTTGAACTGTTACGTTGCTGCATCCCTTTGAAGAGTCCAGCGATGAAACTTCATAAAAACCGCTGTATCGGCTATTTGTACGTTACCGAATAACGTGAGAGAGTTCGTAGATGAAACGAAATAACGATTGATATATCTATTTGTAAGTCACCGTATAGCGTCAGATAGTTCTTAGATGAAACGAAATAACTACTGATATATCTGTTTGTAAGTCACCGTATAACGTCAGATAGTTCGTAGATGAAACGAAATAACGACTGATATATCTATTTGTAAGTCACCGTATAACGTCAGATAGTTCGTAGATGAAACGAAATAACGACTGATATATCTATTTGTAAGTCACCGTATAACGTCAGATAGTTCGTAGATGAAACGAAATAACGACTGATATATCTATTTGTAAGTCACCGTATAACGTCAGATAGTTTGTATATGAAACGAAATAACGACTGATATATCTATTTGTAAGTCACCGTATAACGTCAGATAGTTCGTAGATGAAACGAAATAACTACTGATATATCTATTTGTAAGTCACCGTATAGCGTCAGATAGTTCGTATATGAAACGAAATAACTACTGATATGTCAGTTTGTAAGTCACCGTATAGCGTCAGATAGTTCTTAGATGAAACGAAATAACTACTGATATATAAGAGAGTTCGTAGATAAAACGAAATAACTACTGATATATCTATTTGTACGTCACTGAATAACGTCAGATAGTTCGTAGATGAAACGAAATAATTACTGATATATCTATTTGTACGTCAGAGAGTTCGTAGATAATAACGACTGATATATCTGTTTGTACGCACCAAATCCCTTTGACCTCTAGGATATGAAAACTGCAAACGAAGTTTTATGGTTTATAGTACGTAATACTTCGTATATCATCTGTAAGTCCCGGAAACTTCTCCTTATGTAAAGTGCATGAAGCCAAGTTAGTTAAATGTGTCAAAACAGCCCTCAGTAGTTTCTTTGTTTTATATATTTACTAACCGACAGGCCTTGCTTCGCTACGAAGTGGTTGTCTACTTTTGCATACCCTTCCTCCGTAGTTCTCTCTAAACCATCATATCAGTATATTCCTAGATAACAAAGTTTGACTGTCTATAAAACTATAAGTCTACTTCTGGGTATTGCAAAGTAGTAGGCCCACAACCATGCAAGAATTGTAGAAAGTAGTAGAATTGCAAGTAAGTAGAAATTATTTTAAACGTTCCACAATGAAAACCACATCAACCTAGTTTTTTTGTCATGTTTATGTTTATTGTATCAGCTATTTTAAATAAATTATTCAATTAAATTAGCGCCAGTGTTACTCATATGGAAAAAGGAAAGGTTGAGGGCTGTTACTACCCCTAGACACAATAAGTCTTCTTATTGTGTCTATATGATACAAAAGTTAACTTATTTCCAAATTAAAAAAAATCTCTTCAGTAGTTCAGATTATTTCGTGATGAGTGAGTACATTGGTTTTTGATTGTATCTATGTATATGTAAGTGTATTAAAGTGCAGTGTCCAATTTGTATGTGATATATAATTTCCAACATAGTGCGCCAGTCGCACTTATAGCTCGTAAAGATGGATAGATTCAATACTGTATGTCCTCGATGTCGACGGCCTTGCTCGTGTGCATCAGTGGCCAACCAAGTTCAGCGGAAATGTCAAGGCGTTCTGACTTGTAGATAAGGTTGTGGCCGTATCACAAGACTCTAGTAATTCGGTTTATGAGATGATAAAATACTTCAGTTTATTATTGTGATATTATTATTTGTGAATGGCGTTAAATTCCCAGATATCAATTTCAGTAGTTTGAGCGCAAACAGTTTTTTATCTGGACTATAAAGCAATGTAAACATACATCTTTTATTTTATTTCTCTTTTTAACCCTCCCAGTGTCCCACATACAATCCTTAGGTGCTACACCTATTTCAGTGATTTTGTAGAGTTTTACTTAAAAATTTGCACAACATTTATTGTTTATGATAGTAAAACATATCATATATTGTTTTGTTCATAAATAACTGTAGAATAATATGATACAACATTTATTGATGTATCCTGATATACAAAAATGCAGATCTATTTGGAATCTGAAAAAAGGTTTTACAAATATTTTTTCAAAATATTTATGACAGTACCAATTTCAAAATAGCCAAATTGTAGAAAATTTAGTTTACTTGTAGAAAATATATACGCTTTTTAGAATATCATTAAAAAAAAAATTTCTATGTAATGAATACGCATTACTGTCCTACTAATCACAAGTTAGCAAATACAATGGGCATCGACAATAGCTCAAACTCAATAGTCTGTAGATTAACAGTACAACTCTTTTCATCTAGAATTACCATACAGTAAGAAGAATAGATTGTTTTTCTTCAAATGGTATAATATATTACTTTTCGTTAAATATAGAGTAATTTGTCTTCAAAAAATTTGCATCGTATAAGTAAGTATAAACCTAAGCAAATGTCTACCCGTCTCATTTGAGATGGTTTGACGTTAAGGCAGATGCTAAACCATCTCAAATGAGACGGGTAGACACTGGGAGGGTTAAATGTTTTTTTTTTTTTTTTTTTTTTTTTTTTAGGAGAAACCGATCTCCTTCTTCTAGCTTACTCTACACATTCCCCATGTACATTATTGATCTGTATGAACAACCGAGTCTGATTTCGTTCTAAATAACACTGAGACATGATTAACATTAATCCTTATAATTTTTATTTGTTTATGGAGTTCATATGTCTCGGTGCAAAAATTAAAGTAGCAAAACATAAACTTGTATAGACGTTGGTTTTAACCACAGAGAAACAGAATCACAGGTCGTTTTCTTTTGGCCACAGCGACGTCTCAGGAACGGATTACAACTAATTATCATGTCTATTAATCTGAAGTAATTTATAAATTACTACATACACTAGTGTCTAGTAATTATAATTACTACGTTTATTCTTAAGCTTTTTGGTGGAATAAAGGATAGTGCTGCCCCACTATTCATTTATTCTCTGTGCATAAACGCCGAGACCGCTCGCTAAAGCCTAAATAAAGGTTTTAATTGAACATATTTATAGTTTCTGACAGCTGGATTTGGAGGAACAGTCGAATTCAGTTAGTAACCAGGCTACACTATCCTACACTCACATTGTATAATCGTACATATTCGCCTTATAATACGCACAACGTCGTGTCGTCTCATGTGTAAGAATATCCACGTATTTATTTTGCCCCTTGTCATTCTTGAAGATTTAAAATAAAATGACTCATAATTTATGGTCAAATAGAGTGGACCATTATAATGGTACCCTAAGTTATTGTAATACTGTATTAAACACGAGCCGATCAGTTGAAATACAATAGCGTGTTTTGCCTCGCTGACGATGTTAAAGGAGATACCAATTTCTTGGGTTCGATCCCAATACTGGGATGACGAGAAAATACGGTTCCCCAGGATGGAAGGATCCAAGACGTTCCTGCCGCACTCCCGCCCGGAGGCCATCCATGTTCCGCTCCCCTTGTCGTATTGATGATTATACAGTCCCCTCGCACTCTTCCCTCTTGGCTGCGAATTTATTGTTCCCACCCCCAGACGTGCTCCCTCTCCCCCCTCGCCAACTCCCCATGGTGGTGGTCCGTCTGATAACGAGATCAACTAACACTGGAGATGAAATACTTTCTGTTAATAAAAAGAAAAATCGACGAGTTAAAATTTACGAGAGGATTAAATTATCGATTTGAATTTTTGAAGTATTTTTTGTTCTAGTTTATAGTCCAAATTGTCGTAATTAATCTACATTTTACCACGAAACGCGAAAATAAACTTTAAAAACATTTATACCAAGTGGTGTTAAATTTGTTTATTAAGAACGTTGATTAATAATTTGCATTTTTCTACTGTTTACAATAATCAGCAATATTTTCAGTATAATGAACAAATCAATTAGCCTACGTTGAGTTGAGTTGTAATACTATTGCTGGTATAAGAACAAGCAGAAATACGTTTAAATCAATCAAAGATCTGTATTGCAAAAAAGACAAACTGACTTAATGAAAAAATTTCAAGAAAATCTGATTTGAAATTTTTTTAAATGGATTTAAGAAGTCTATTTTGTAATTATACCGATGTGATCCTATGAAGTTGCTAAGGTTATCTTTGTGTATGTTATCATCTATTTGGAGAGGGGGGTGCATGATCGTTCATGTTGATGGATACCCGGCAGTAACAGGGGTAGGGTGTGGATTGGAAACTACCCCTCTTCACTGAATGATCATATGTCTGCCACAAGAGACTACTACTCATAGAAAGTATTATTGACCAATTGTATAACCCAAGTTAAGAACACAAGTTGTGTAACGAGAAGCGATATGAATCAGCTGTGGAATATTACAACTGACCATCAAGGCACAATATTGTCAGTGTTGCCTTATCTCTGGTCTAAATATTTGCCCTTACTAATCTACTACTTGGGTCTAAAATATCACACACTGATTGTGTTTAATTATGATATATAATAAGCATTGAGAGATTTTTGTTGCGATTATAAGTTTAAGTCGGCTCCTACAATACTATTAAATGTCAAGGAATTTATATTCGTAATCGGGAAAATATTTATTTGTAGTATTGCTTTGTTCACAACAAAATCACTGAACAAAATCGATAAGTAAGTCGATAAGTTAGTAAGAAACATATATTAACCCTCCGGGTGCCAATCGATAGATTTCTATCGATATCACTCTCCCGTTGTTTTCTATCGATTTTACCGGTTTCTACTATCTATAATCGTAATGAACCGAATACCACTAGATTCTAGAGCGTGGAGGCTACATGGTGATGCTATGTGCGCTCCATTCGACGGAAAAACAGCTGACGTATTAATATTTTTGTTTTCAAGTGAACGCAGCTGTGTCATTGTGATGGTTGAAAGTGTTGTTTATATTAAAATTGTTGATCATAAGGTTTCTATCCGAATAGTATATAAATACACGGAAAGATGTCAATAATAGTAGTTTTATTTTTAAAAACACATTTCTCGTACGAAATTATAAAATCTTTGTTATCGTAGTCTATTTATCTCCTGAAAATATGTTGTAAATCGAGTAACACTTTCACCCTTGCAGCAAATAAAATATTTGCTGTGGTCCTCCCATAATTAAAAACAGCTAGTGCATGGATGATTAATTTAATATGGATGACACGGGCAATATGGATGTTCCTGTTCAAATCATTGTTTTCTGTAAGTGACAACGTACCTATGAAGTCTTGATCAAATTTGTTGCACTTAATTTAAAGTCAAGTCTAGAAGGTTGTTCGTGTATATTAACAGTCAAATTCATTTAGCGCCCCCCCTCCCTCCGCTCTTCCAAACTCAACTATTTGTATAGTTGTATTGATTGAAATGTATCAAATATCTAACCTAACCTAAACTTGACCATAAATCGGCGTTCGTGTAGTAGAGAAAGCAGCGAGATTGAGACGTGACATTCAGTTGTCGTAATCAGATAAGAATAACTGTTGATACTGATAGAAGTCTTTCCTTCCAAATAGTTTGAGGGGGGAGGGACAGATAAAGGAACTTGTATAACCCTCTAAAGGCTTGTCTTTAAAATTTAAACCTCAAATATTATCATTTTAAATCTTTTATCAAGGTAATTCTAAGCAGCGAGTCTGATTGGAACAATCTTACCATTGTTCCTACGGTGTGCTGTTCCGGTCGGCTATTGTTCAAAGAACATGAGCACGGTATGGTTATATCGTTTAATCACCTTATAACTGCCATTGCTACAAGGATATGGCTGTGTTCCAAACGAAATGATATACAAAACCAATAATTATTTTGGCAAACAGCTCTCGCACATTTTGAGGCTACAGCTTCTTATCTTAGTATCCATTCTTTATTAATACTGTATAATTCTTCTAGGAAAAGTTTTTTTTTTATAAATTCAATAATAACTTTAATCAAGTACCCTTTATTCATTTTTTATAAAAAAATAACCGGTTTCGGCTCTTAGGCCATCTTCAGAGTGTAAATAATATAACCTATAAGATAATTACCCAGAAGTCTTTTAATTTCTTCTATCGCCAAAAACACGAGATTTGTATACAGTTTTACCAGTTACATTTTGAATCGCTTTGGTGTGATAATGGTAAACGTGATTAATCAACAAAATTTAATTATATTATATTCTATATACATTAGTAGAATTTTCTAATCTCATCTTTTTTATAATGATATATTACTCACTTAATATGCTAATTAAGAAATTCATCTCACTAAATGAAGTAAAAACTGTTACGTTACTACGCTTGGTGTTTTTGATCAAGTAACAGTTGCATTGCAAGATATCGTAAAGCACTTAAATATTCTCAGCAGAATAATAGGTTAGAACCGTCATCTCGTGTTATCGCCGACCTGTCCTGTCGGCAGACAGCTGGAATTGCTGTGGCAGTGGCGCGGCACGTCATTAACAGCTGATTGCCGTTCACTGTCACCAGTTCCCTGCAATTCTCTAATTTCATTTCTTCTAGGTTAGTAGTGAGGAATTTGTTTGAAGCTTGATTTGTTCTTGATTTTCGTTGTTGGAAAGTGTTCTCTTTGTTATATTTTTTGATAATGTGCTTATTTTACATTAAGTAATATTAGATTCATTGTTTATTTATTATAACAATTAACTAAAAGATTGAAAAGTTAGTATCGACCTTAAGAACAACAATAGGTTATAAATACCAATGATTTGGTGATTACGGTACAATAGTTTGATTAATTTTGTTTGTAAAGCTGTGTATAAGCTAAATAACATTTATTAAAGTATTTTGTAGTAATCAATCGATAATTGTTATAACTCTATACATTAGGTAATCATGAAGTTACCACTCACCTAAAAATAATTAATAAATAAAAAATATAATAAAATGTACTGTTTCAAAGTGAGGTACATTACAAAAGTGATAATTTCATTCAACACAATACTTTTTTCACCCGAAAATCTGAAAACTCAATTTTTAAAAAACCATTACTTTTGAACACTCATTCAATGTTTTTTTTGCGCTCACCAATGGGTTTTCGAAAAATACCAATTTCGCCTAGCTAACACTTTTGACAAACCTAACCAGTGTCGTTCGTCACTCCGGCATAATTTGCGAATTCGTGTTTTGTGGTTGATAGTAGATTGTCAATAGTGATCGCGTAATGGCCGTTAATAATGATTCACTGCGAATGTAATTTTTCCGTCATAACTCGAGAAATAATTGTCATAGACCGAAACAGTTTTCAAAATCGTGTTCAGCGTATAAAACACGTCAGATAGTATAGTATATTTTGAAAATCATTTCAAATAACAGAAATATGTTTAAAAATACAAAAATTTGGAATAGAGGGATTTCTAAATTTAATTTTCGCACAGTAAAAAAACACCTCTCGTGAAAATATATCGAATTATTGGTCCATTTCATAGAAAGTTTTCAAATCAGACAAACCTTGGACCATCATATTTTAAAGTACTGTATGTCAGTCAAATGTATTCTGAAAAGTATGCTCATATTAAGAATAAATGGCAGTATAAATTGAAATAAGAAATTTTTTAAAAATCACACGGAAGTGAAGGGAACGCTGATTCAACACGGCTGTCGGGAACAATCGTGTTGTTCAGTCCCGACCATGTTCGTACCGACTGACCTTGTGTGTACCACCGGACTTCGTCGTATAGGTTAGTACTTTGTGGTAAGAATGCAGGTTTCTACCAACGGATTTTGAAGTATGCTGATGTCTACTAACGGACCTTATCAACAATTCCTTATCTAGAACGGATGGATAGTTCCGACGTATAATGTAGTTTTAATTAGATGAGAGAATTTAAGCTCCCACATTAGCAATGTTGCCGCTTTCACGATAAGGTTGAGGCACTTTCGGTATTTCTGTATTATGGCCTCGTCTGAAGATTAATCATAGAATGTTGCGTCAGACACAAACTGTAATCTTGCCATTATAACTATTATCTGGCTCATTTGGTTGGTAAAAGCACAAATAAACGGGATTTGTACAGTTCGCTAGTTAATTTACACCTATTATTAGTTACAAAATGTTATTCATTTACACGTCGTGTGAGTTTTTTTTATAGAGGATCATTGTTAACGACTGCTGCGAAAATTTGGGATCGTTGCAGTAAATGTAACATTGGTTATTGATATAATAACAATATTATTATGTACAATCAAATTTAAAAGTCTGTATTTATAAATGTAGTAAAATTAATACGCAGTAAATAGCGTCAGTTTAAATGATATAAATTAATAATAAAAAACATAAAAAAACACATGTATAATAAAGATGTACTATATGGTGGCGCAGTGCTGTAACCCAAGTGCTACATGGGGACAAAGTGTTTGGGTGATTGTAGGCGATAGGTTGGATGCTCGGTCCTCTTAATACCGACATGGCGTCCGCTTGGTGGTTGCTATCGGCGTGGACACTACTAGAGAAGTCCGGGGTGTCCATGTTGGGTGGTAATCATTGTGCGAATGTTGTGTGGGGGAGATAACTGAATATCAGGCTTGTCAATTAGCTGAAAATCAGACCAGCACTACGTGGTTCGGATTCCACGTAAAGCTGTAGGTCCCTTAGTTGCCCTGGCTCTTGGGCTATTAATAAATTGCCCTTTCTGATGAACAGTCGAATTCAGTTAGTAACCAGACTACACTCATCCACACTCATCCTACACTCATATAATCATTCATATTCGCCTTAAAATACCAACAACGTTGTGTCGGCGTCTCATATGTAAGAATGTAAGAATAAAATATAATCCAACATATTAAGTAACAAATTCTTCGAAAGGACTTAAGGATTTCATTATTAGGTAAGTTTTAAGTTAAGTTCGATAATGAACGCAGTTTATATTGTGTTTTAGGTTAACTGGTAAAGTATCACAGTAGAGCGGTGGAAGCTGCACTAAATATGTGTACAGATCGCAGGTGCTAAGTAACAATGGGGTGTGCTTTCTTTTTAGCTTTAGTTATCAGTGACAAAGCTTGATAAAACCCATTTCTACAGCATTTAAGCTAAAATTAAAACTCTCATCTCATAATTACACTTAAATATAGTCATTACAGATAAAGTTTCAAAGGCATCATTCCAATTAAAATTTTAATTGAATTTATTAAACTTTTAATTGAATTTATTGATTTTTTATAATAGTTTTATAAAAAAATTTAATAAATAATAATGTGTTGATTTTTTAAAGTCAAAACTATCACAAAACGCTTTCTAAAATCATCTACGTACTAATATACTTATATATTACTTATATAATATTTTTAATAAAGTATATTAGTATTAATTGCAGTAATTAACTTTAAGTAACACCCTGCCCTGTTAAAACTGGTTACTAAACATACTAATGATGCCCATATTATGGTGTTAAAAATACACCATATTACTACGATATTTTCCCTCAATTAACTTTGATGTACGAGGTACAGTCCAAAAGTTCTCGGATTAGATGTCCAGAGATACACAGCGTGGTTGCCGCTGGGAATTTCGTCGTCTATCAGTTAGTTAGTACTACTCCTGGAGAAGGCATGTAGCTAGCGTGAATATCGCCCAACCGCCATTGTTCCTCCGTGGAGAGCACTTTTTGTGTATTTGCGTGTTTAAATTGTCGTGTTTTGAAAATTTTTTAAAGAGCAGCTAAAAAACATTAAATTTGGTTTTTTACTTCTAAAGTCATCTTCTGGCACACTTAAAATGTCAATTCAATCATACGGAATTAAGGCGATGAAGAAAAGCCAATTTTACGAAATGCACAAACGTTTTCGTGAAGGTCGCATAAACATTGAAGATGACTCTCGTAGTAGACGCCCTTCGACTGCAACCACAGATGACAACATTGAGCGAGTTCGGCAAACTGTCCGTGCAAACTGAAGAATAACAATTGATGATATCGCATATAAGGTAAATGTATCTACACAAAAGTTCTTAGGTGCTTACGAGATGCCATTAGGAGGAAACGGCCTAAAAAATGAGCAGAAAACAATTGAATTTTGCTGCATGACCATACCCCTGCTCATCGATTCTTGTTAATACGGAACTACCTAGTTAAGCACCGCGTTACCACGTTAGAATATCCTCCATTCGCTTGACCTCATGCCGGCCGATTTCTTACTGTACACAGTAAAAACATCAATAAAAGGAAATCGATTTGCAGGGGCTAAAGCTGTCAGTAAAAATGCAATAAAAGTGTTTTGACCGTCCGTATGATTGTAGGGACAAGTGTATTTTTGTAGGAGAAGAGTATTTTGAAGGAATATAGTTTTGTAAGATTTTATCTTTGTTCAATAAACATGTTTCAACCAATTCCGGGAACTTTTTGGCTGTACCTCGTAGAAGAAAGATAATTTGTACATGCATTTTATGTAGAATCCTTACCACTGGCAGGCCGGGATATTTGAGGGAAAAACTAAAAACAGGTCTCAGATCCGAACTCGCAGCACTAGACAGGATCAAGTTTTGGAGATGCCTCGCGTTCGCCGTGAATTTGAAAGAAAAATATTTGCGTACTTTGCCCCCAAATTATTTAACGAATTTTCCTCCAGTTTAACAGGCCAGGGTGTATCTGAAACTACAGGGTGCGGCAGCATAACTTCCTTTTTTCAAAACTCAATAAAAACTATTGTATGCATCGGAAAATATTTATTTATTTTTTATAATGTAGGTACATGTATAAAGTTTTTATTTACATTGTTTTGAAGATCAAATCTGTTAGGTGACGTCCCTCATTCTCCATACATTGCGTAAACCGATTTCTGGCGTTTGTCATGACTCTTGTTAGCATAGCAGGTGTTATGTTGGCAATTTCTTCTTAGATATTGGTCTTCAAATCTTGTAGGGTTCTTGGACGGTTCACATAAACACGGGATTTCAAAAAACCCCATAGAAAAAAATCACAAGGGGACAGATCGGGAGAGCGTGCCGGCCATTCCAAATCGCCTCTAATTGAGATAAGGCGCTCTGGAAAGTGTTCCCTCAAAACAGCCATCGATGCTCTTGAAGTGTGTGCTGTTGCACCGTCTTGTTGGAACCAAGTGTCCCCCAAATCCAACTCTTCTAGCCGTGGAAAAAAAAATTCTGTAGCATGTTTACATACCGGTCCGAATTCACTGTCACTGTAACCTCATTTTCCTCAAAAAACCAGGGACCAATAATTCCAGCTGAGGAAATTGCACACCACACTGTGACTTTGGGTGAATGCAAAGGCCTTTGATGCAATTCTCGAGGGTTGGTGTCAGCCCAGTAGCGCATGTTTTGTTTGTTAACCGACCCACACAAATGAAAATGGGCTTCATCGCTAAAAAAAACAATAGCACCCTCGGGAACGACATCAAGAAGAAGCTCACACGCGTTCATCCGACATTGAGGTCACGTTCTGAAAGTTCCTGCACTATCGCCATCTAATAGGGATGAAAATGAAGATCATCACGAAGAATTCTTCTCACAGAACGATCGGATAGTCCAAGGGCAGATGCGTGTTTGCGCGCAGAACGCCGTGGTGATCGCAACATTGATGCTCTCACTGCTTCAATGTTCTCAGGTGATCTAACGGGCCGAGGGACTCCAGTTCTTCGTTTTGTCGCACTTGCAGTTTGTCTGAATGTAGTGACCCATGTAACAATTGATTTGCGGTCTGGGACGGGAGCCAACGGGGCTAAATTAAAGCGATTCCGAAATGCACGCTGTGTTGCAATAACTGAACATCCGTTTGAAAAGTAGGCCTCAACGGCAAAGGCACGCTCCTCACTATTCCAACGCATGATGGCGACTGAACCGTGTCGGGACAAAACTTTACAGTACCCCCTCTTGAACGAGACCGCTAGCGCTCCGCTATGACATCAAATAATTGAATGGCGCGCATTTTAAAAAAGGAAGTTATGCTGCCGCACCCTGTACATCTAAAAACAATGTGTATAAATATTTAATGAATAATACAAGCTGATATAGCCATATATAACGGTACTGTACGCGTAACTTTATGTTTTAATTATGAATAATTAAAATTAGCTTTTAATTTTTTAAATAATTGTAATATGACTTGAGTTGTTTTGTAAACCAGCATTGTTTGTTGAAAACCGCTCCAAAATAAAGACCTTATTTATTTATTTAAATAATTGCAAGTATTGAATAAGAGTATTTGTTTTTACGACAACTATCCACTGAGTCGTTCAGCGGATTAGTTTTTTCCCTCTAATTAGTATTACAAGTCCGTAAAGATACAAGCCAATGGTATAAGTACTCGTACCGTATTGTGTAGTCAAGACGTCGTTTCGAACGTAATTAAGGTCACAAAAATGAAGGACTGTTCCTTTCTTGTAAAGGAAATCTAATATTTAACATCAGAAATATCGTAGCGTTGTATGAGTTTCTCAGCGATTTAAAATCGATTCGATTTATTCCACGAATGATAAGTTTAGGTCGATTATCGACTAACATGTTAAATAAAATTAGATTATTTAAGGAATATTTATTCTGTAATTCATCAAAGAAAATAAACTAATAATGAAGTAACTTTTGAATTTTTCTTACATCACATTTCCTTTTAACTTCAAATTGGAGGTGTCATAAAAACATGCTTCCATATATATTTAAATTCAAAAATTTAATTATGATCCATTATGTACGCTTGTCAGATTTCGTTATATGCCCCCCAAATAGAAACTATATGTTAAACAGCTGTAATCATTTCACCTAACCTAACCAACCTACGTACCTATCCACCCCAACCTAACCTAACCTAATTTTATTTGGATGGCATATAAGGGAATGCAACCCTATAGGCCATCAACAATAAATGTTTACACAGTCGTTATAATACCAATGATGATAATTTATGATTTGGAATTGATAATCGCCGTTATTCCATTATAAATCGTTGAAGGATACTTATCAAGTACTTTATTAGAATCACACTGTTAATTGCTATGTTAGTGATATAGGTAATTGATGACCATTTAAATGATTTTCAATAGCTTCAATAGCTGTGATAATTTAACCAGTTTCAAATAACATGAAATAAACTACAGTACAGTCAGATAAATGAAGAGTAATTACAAAATATACGGAATCCGAAAATAACATATCATTGATTTTATACACACATAGATTTTCGGCATTTATACACACACAGTCTCAAAATATCGGCTGTTTTGTGGAACATTGTGGAGAACATATTCGCATGTAAATGTAATGCAGTTTAAACCAGCTGTGGGGTTGCAGGCCTCACTAACTAACCAAATTACAGGCACAAATATTCCTATTAGATGGTTTATCTATTGTAGGTGTATATAATCAAGGATAATATTAACTCTTACTTGCTAAAAGTAAACCAAACAATTACCAGACTCCATGATTCGAATTCTTAATTACCATGATTCGATTTTACCTGACCTATTTTACCTAACCTACTAAATTAACACATCGTCGCACTCGTAAATAATTTTACATGACAAAGTGATTCTGAAGTTGGCGGGACAAAGCGAACTGAGAGGCCTTTGAAATTCAAATTTGAATTTACCACCGGAAGCGTAAAGTACAATGATCATTAACTCTAATGAACAGACGGTCGAAACGAACAGAAATCAAGACTGTATTTTAGATTAAACTGTGGAAAACGATAAATTACTGATGATTACGGGAACACAGTTTTTGTAAGCAAATGAAATAAATATATGTGAGTGTAACCTAATATGTGCATAGGCCTATAGGATTAAATATTTAAATTTATTCTCTTATTAAACTTTAAAACACTGATGTTTAAAAAGATTTTTGTATTCTTAAAGCTTAGGCCAGTGTCATAACTAGAATCTATATTTCTGATGACAATCGCGTCAAGTGCTATCTGCACTTAGGGATGACAACGATTTATAAGAAATATCGATACATGTTTCGATATATTGATATCAATATTACTTTCGATAATATCGGCCATGTCAATATTTTGGTCCAATATATCGTATCATTAAATATTGACGTTATTCTCTCTCCTCAAAATCATCACGATTCGAATAAAACATTTAAATTGCTTCTTATGCGTACAAAACATGCATTGAAACAATAAAATTAATTTATTTAGTTTATTTTTACGTGAGGTTAACGCACTAAACTGTAGTTAATTTTTAAATATGAAAAACAAAAATAACAAATATATTACATGTAACGACTTCAGTGAGTGACGGCGTTGGCACGCGAAGCGTGCAGGGGTGTCCCATAATCTCTAATGAGTAGGCTTCTTATCGTTAAATTAAAATCTTTTTACTACCTGTTCAAATACAGAAGTAATACATTTCCTTTTCTGAGGAAAAGTTGAACTCGAGTTAGGAACCAGACTACACTCATTCTACACTCATATCGTCATTCATATTCTCACTAAAATACGCACAACGTTGTGTCGATGTCTCATAAGTAAGTACCGGTATTCACGATTTCAAAAAATGGCAACCACTTATTTTCTATTGTCGTATTTGACATTTTAGTAACTAATAGAGACTTCCAGTAAATTTAGTATGAAGCTGTAAAATTTAGATCAAGTACAGCTATTTATAATCATTAATCTGTATCGTAGAGCCTAAAATCGCACTTTCCATTTGGCGGAAGTGCTGTGAGCCGGACGGAGTCGGACGTGTCGCCTCCAGCGGCGCTGTGGGGGCGGGCATTGATTCTTGACGTCACCGCCCTCATTCATCTGCCCCCCTCCCCCCCCAGTCTTCCCGTATCTCTTATCGCACTTCGACACTGTTCAGTGTTTTTGGCAACTGCGCGGCTAACGAATTACCAATTACGATTTCACAATATTTCACGCGTATATAAACTTGATAATCCGTAGCTTTAAAACATAAATAGCATTCAAACAAATTAAATATTCATTCATTCAAATTTGAACTTATGAGGTTAATGTTGAAGTTTCTTAAAATTCAGAAGGACTTATACTATGTAGTTTTAGAAGCGCGTGCTTAATAATGTAATTAAATATAATTAAGTTATAGTAATAAAGTTACTAATCATTGTAATCCCAAAATATGATCGAGAATTGAAATAAAATAAAGCTGTGTGCTTTTAATCTTAAATTTCAATCAACGCTACATCTCATGGGATGAAAACCGTAGTCATATACATAATTTAGATTAGTACAAAATATTGTTTGCAAAGTTTCCAGTCCTGGTTTAATAACACACGGTTGTACACTCTATACATTTTCAAGCATACATGTAATTGTATAGATTTAAAAATAAAATGCACATATTATAAGCCGTTATATTAAGGGTTTTATGTTACGAAACTTAGGAACAGCAACAATCGGCCATAAGACTGTATATATATTGGTTTTTATTTGTAGCCTAGTATTGACAACACAATTTTGTCGTTCCAAACTTTAAACGCCTATGATGTAAGAAAACAAAAGTTTGTTTGTTTCTCTTTCGCTAAGAAAAGAGAACCGAACGTAAGAAGACCATAGATTGTAAATGGTTGACTCCCGCTGGGAATATATGTTAGGCCTTCCCTTTCGCTTAATTATTTCAGCAATGATGCCGCGTACACATGACTCGAAAAAGACAGTAAAAATAATTTTTCTTAATTATTAAATTACTCTTAACAAATAATTTTGGAGTAAGGCTCATTTAGTTACAAAACAAACGATACTATACAAGTGAACGTCCCACGAGACAAATTCATTACAATATAAGTACAAAATGTACAGATACTAGGTGATTGATTTCTATTGATCTTATTTGTCTTTCCTCAGACCAGGATTCATAAAGGATCTTGGTCTGAGGAAGGTAAACGTGCTTTGGAAAGTGTGGGTCAACACTTAAGGACAGTGATACTGAGTGATAATAGGTCAAAATAAACAAAAACGTTTCTATGAATATTTGTCTTATCTCGCTTATTTGGCGTCTGTCTGTATGTGTGTGTTAAAAGAAAACATACCTTATCTCCTAAACGGTGTTAGCTTTAGTTTTGAAACTTGACACGACTATTGACCTCACACCATCTAATATACTCTAAAAGTATAAAATAATATTTTTATTATCTAAAAATGGCGGTCGTTTAATTATTTTAATGCCAAATTTCAGAAAAGCCAAAGCATAAACAAAAATTGTCAAGATATCTAACATTTACCCTAAAATAATAGACAAATGAAAAAAATAGACAAATGATTTGGTACATCATTTGTTACAATCGGACAGTAAATAACTGAGAAAACGTTATTTTTATGATTGTGTACAAATATATTTGAAACTTTCGTATATAATTCGTCTATTAAAACCACAAGTCAAATTTTGCACACAATCAGAACAAATTACATTTTCTCAATTATTTACGGTTTGATTGTAATAAATGAAGTACCTAATGATTTTTCTCTTTTTAGGCTAAATATCAGGTATCTTGACAATTTTTTTGTTCATGAAATTTGGCATTAAAATATTTAAAAGGCCGCCATTTTGAAACGGGTAAAACTTTTTTTATTTTTAGAGTATTTTAGGTGGTGTGAAGTTAAGTATTCGTGTCAAGTTTCAAAACTATAGCTAATACCGTTTATGATATAAGGTTTTTTTAACACACATACATACAGACGCCAAATAAGCGAGATAAGACACATCTTCATAGGAACTTTTTTTGTTTATTTTGACCTATTTATTCATTTCCTGAAGTTTTGCCCCACACTTTACAAACAACCTGCATATTGTACTTATATTGTAACTAGGGTATACTCCTGCACTCCTCGCGTGCCAACCCCGACGGTTGCTGCGCTCGATTCACCTCGGCCTCGGCATGTGACTTGACTACAAATAATAGTAGATTATCTGTATGACGTAAACTCACAGTAGTACATTTATGTACAATCTTTTAATCACACTACTTGTGCTGCTGCCACAGAGCAAAGAATAAAGTAAAACAAATATAACTTGAAAACAACCTATTTTATAAAAAAAATGTTAAAACAACTTTGTTGTGACAAATTGTATAGGTACCAAATTCAACAATTATTATTTGAAATATTTTAACAACAATAACTTGAAAATCAACGATTTTATTTAAAAAATAAGACTACTTTGTTGTTGCAAATTGTATAGCAAATCCGACAATACGAGGTTTTTAAAAATCGGTTCATAAAAACTAGAGTAATCTATGTTTTTGTATGTGATTGAATGTGTCGATAAGGCAACCGCCCTGTCCAGGCGGTCAAACAATTCGATTACTCAGTTATTTATGAACTGATTTCTTAAAACCTGGTATTGTTGGATTTGCTATACAATTTGCAACAACAAAGTAGTCTTAATATTTTTTTTATTAAATCGTTGGTTTTCAAGTTATTGTTGTTAAAATATTTCAAACGGCCGCCATTTTTAAAATACACGTTAGATCTTGAACATTATTTTTTACAAAACTTATGTTTATGTTAGTAACAAACAGTTATGCCATGTTTTAATGAAATCGATAAACCCGTATTGAAAATAAAAATAATTGTATGAAAAAAACAAAATGGCCGATCTAAGGTGAACGAAGCAAGATAGGACTATACGTGTTATGACATTTTCCATACAGTTTGACCTTCCTAAACCATTTGGTGAATTTTGGTCCTGTAACTTTGTATACAGTGTGTAGATACATGTTTGTTACAACATTCACTATATTGCACTTCTACCAACACGTAGTTTGTTGATAGCACTTATTATTACATATTCTTAAGCTAACTTGAAGGTGCGTTATACTCTTTACATAGTCTTCATGCCTAACAACATAAACCACATTGC
This sequence comes from Stictocephala bisonia, assembly GCA_035578905.1. Taxonomy (NCBI): domain Eukaryota; kingdom Metazoa; phylum Arthropoda; class Insecta; order Hemiptera; family Membracidae; genus Stictocephala; species Stictocephala bisonia. The sequence goes on from JAQJVL010000317.1 coordinate 419,346, forward strand.
ATGGAAATTCAAACAAAATTGGTTAAATAATGTTTATTCACTCCCAATAACTTTCCTGCTGACTAAATACAACCGACCAGAAAAATAAATAAAGTTACTATATCTCTCAATACTTTCTTTTGAACGTATTTTTTTTTACTTTCTCCCATACGCGTCAAAATATAGAAAATATTGTGATTGTCCTAAAAAAAACTTTTTTTACAAGTTGGTCTAAAGATCCATTTTACAGTATCCTGCACCCAAAATTGTTTTTTTTTTTTTTTCGAAAACAGATTTAGTCTGTCCGTATGTGTGTATGTGTGTCTGTCTGTATGTGTGCCTGTGTGTCTGTGTGTATGTGCAGTTCGCTGGAGACCAAATGGAGGGATTAATTTTTATGAACTTATGTATGTATGTATTTAGCCAATATCTTAAGACTATTTTTTCACTTTTATGAAATGTTATGTTTGTTTATTTCGATGAGCAAAAAAAGTACAGAATTGGAATTTTCTCCAAAACAGCTATAATGATTTTGATTAAATTTTCAGGACAGATGTGAATTAAAATTTAAAATATTCTAGTTAAAACCCCATGTCTTTAACTTAACTAGTTTTTGAGTTATGGAACAAAACTATTTGGGACTCAAACTGGTAATTTTCAAATTTTTGATTTTTTAGTGTGTAATATGGTGGAAATTTTGTGCCATTTCTTGGAACCATTTACTTAAAACAATATTTGAAATTTAGTGCATCTATAGTCTAATACAAACCTATGCTACTGTTTTCGTTCGTTTGTGGTGGGGGAGGGGGAGATTCCTCGATACGCTGTAATTCATTCAGTCTAAAAAGTACACATTTGCTACACATATTTTATTTTTTATTTATTTATTTTAGTTTATTTATTTTTTTTACTGTGATTTTGATTTCACGCACTGTTTTCGTTTAGAGATATAAGTTGGAGGTCCCTTTAATTTTTTTTTCTAACTCATGGTTTACAAATTTATGGACTACGGCCACACATAATATTGGAGTTATATCAGAGAAGACGCGAATGTTTGTTAGAGGTAAGTTGAGAGCGCAACCCTCGGGAAGCCACCCCTATCCCCCGTACTTTGAGCTGGGAAGCCACCCCCCTCCTCGTACTTTGAAGTAAGGAATGGGGAGCAAGTAACTGGGGGAACTCCCTCCAGTAAACCTTGATTAAATCCATCTAGTGCCGTTTGCCTCTTAACTGTATAATTAAATATTTCCAGAAAAGTAATATCAGCATTTTTCATGTTTGCATTTCAGCAGTTTTATTATTGTAACTAACAAAACTAGTATAAAAAATTACGTAAATATTTTATCGGTGTGAAATATGTCTAATTATAATGTATAAAAGGACACAAACTCTCCAGTAATATTAATTTTTAATTTTTGTAGGCTTTTCAGTAACCTTATTTTTACTACCCTGACTAGTAGCGTCTGATGAAAGTAACTTTGTTATTGAAAGGCTTCAAGAAATAATATATATATAAATTACTGAAGTGTTGAGTTCTTTTATACGTCAGAATTGCAATATCTTCCAGAAAAAAAAAACTTCAAGAGTGATGTCTCATTTGTTTTATAGGTAATCGTTATACAGGGCGTAAAATTATCTCAACTAGTAAAATTATATATTTTGCTAACACTCAAAATTTGATATACTCAAAGACGAAACCTAATTTTCTAAAATGTGTAAACATTATCTTCAGTAGAACTAATGAGTTGTTGGTCGGCAGCATAGTTAGCTTCGTGAGGTCGAGTCTGCGGAGGCTGTCGGCCATGTTGGTTTTAGTCCCATAAGAACAATTTTATTTGTGAATCCAAATTTCTTTGTTATTTATTGACCAAAAGTTGTGTAAGAGGTGTCATTTTAAACGATATACTATTGCATATTGGGGTTGCTTTTGATATTTTGAATACATACATTCTTTTGAAAAATAGGTAAAAAAATAAATTTAAAACTAAATTTTTATGTTCTATAAAAATAATTTGGAATTCGCAAAGCAATTTCAATGCGCAATTTCATTCTTGATCAAAAGTAATTTGTTTGCAAAAAATCTATGTAAAGATAACTTAATTTGGATACGCGTGATCGTATGTCCGGTTTGAAAATAACATTGTTCTTATGGAATTAAAACCAACATGGCCGACAGACTCCGCAGACTCGATCCTGATAAGAGTCTGTTATAAACAAATTTTTAAAGGAATAACCTGATGGCCATCGGCTGATCATTGTCATTGTGATATTACTTAGATTATTGATAATGACCAAACGGCTTTAGTTTGTAACGAAGACTACATTCGCTTATCTACAGTTATTTGAAATCCATATTCGCCCATATCTTGACGATCGGCATCTTACAACAGGGTGTCGAGCAACAGGGAAAATAGAGAAAACCTGGAAAAGTCAGGTAATTTTAAATGACCTGGAAAAGTCAGGGAAAAATTAGGGAATTTGAAACAAAACCTGGAAAATCCTAACAAGAACACAAGTCTGTTGTGATTTGTAATAGTCACTTTATACTTGGGTACGCAACAAAAATCCTTTACTTTGTTCAGTTCTAAGTGTTAATTTTACATGCTATTTAATATTCTAAATTATGAAAAAGCTTAATTCCTTTGCTTATGCTTGTTCGACCTCATAAAACTAGCTTAATATCGCTAAAAGTTTAAAACTTACTGAAATAATTTTCTGATTAGTACTTGTTAAATAAGCCATAGACCTAACATTAATGCTGGTTTTGGGGAAATTATAATTTAGTGCCGTTTTTCAAGGTATTGAAAATTGTCATAATTTAACAATAGAATAAAAGGTATGTTTGTTTTTTACTCAAGTCTAATTATAAATATTTTTTTAATTCTACCTCTACTTTTATAAAGTAGTTTAAAAATAATAATTATTGTAGGTAGTAGTTTTGAATTTAATTATTACGGTTATCAATAATAATATATTTGTGAAATATTGATATTTCGGTAATTAATAATTGTAATTGATTGTAAATAACATAATGTATGTACATGATAATACATAATATTACTATTAAGTTAAATAAACGTGTATGTAACTATATCGATTTGAGGTCAGGGAAATTTTGTATGAAATCAGGGATCGGTCAAGGAAAAGTCAGGGAATTGTTTAAGGAGGTTTACTGGACAACCTGTACAAATAATGTAAATATGTATCGAATGTTTTAGAACATAAGACTAATCATTTTCTTCCCAACTAATTTTGATATTCTGCTCAGAGACCTTTTTTTATCTGCTGTAAACATGAAACATTATCGACGAACAGTGCAATTTTCGAACATTTAAGTTGCTTAGCGTTTTTCATTGGGAATATTTCAGTGCTAATAATACATTCATATGAGAGAATATTTGCCATATATATTAGAAAATATTGCAATTAATTCACATGCAAACTTATTTGGGTGTGAAAGTAAGTTTTTTTTTTTTTTTGCCTTTCAAATATTTTGATTTTTAAACAATAGTTTTATAAACTGTCCAAACTATGAAACTCGGAGTAATAGGAAACACAGCATACTGTGTTTAGCATAGTTGTCATATTATGTTATCTTGAAGGTGTTTATCAACTAAATAAATAATTTTATAAGAAAAGTATAGTACACACAGGGTAACTTGGTTGTTAACCATTCGTCTTTTGTATCTTTCAATCAGATCGAAAGCGCTCTCTAAGTTTCTTGGCAATATTTTTTCCTTACACTGACAAACATTAGAGGAAGGTCGACCAAGTTGGTGAATCTGACGATTCGCGCATGCGCACTGCTGTCTATAGGTCAGTGATCTTATGTATGAACGCCATCTAAAATGTTCAGCACTTCACTTTAAATTTACTATTTTAAAATGTATGCGTATTCTGCGCATGCCTGTTCTATAACTAGTCAGCCTTCGGTCTTGGAGTGCATATTCTTATTTTTTCCCCCAAAGCGCTATCATCGCTAATCGTCCTCCCTCGAGACAGGGGATTTCTCAAACACCATCTCATTTCTGTACTTTGAAAGGTCATAAAAGTAACCTTTCAAAGTACGTAACGTGTTATAAACATTTTATTGTAGCTAGGTTAGGTACCGTTGTCCGTAATTCAGTACAACTTCATTCCCACGAGGATGGATTTGCAAATAGTTTTCAGACTCCAAGTTGAAACATGCAAGATAGAACTTGGCCACAAGTGTCGGTTACGAAAGTGTACTTGTGTTTATTCTTGTGTACTTGGACAATAATTCTGCTTCTTATTGGAACTATATGAACTTGCAGTTTGTATTGTCTCGTTTCTGTAAAACTGCCCTCTATGTATTAAATTATATTTATGAGTATTATGCAGTAAATATCGTTTATATTAGTTTGATATACAGTCAAAATAGACCTAACTTATTTAAGAGGGAGGGGGAGACGTAACGTAACCCCATTTTATGTTTGAAATATATTTAAGTAGTGGAAATTAAAAATTGTTTTTCTATTGTTTTAATATACAGGGTGTTACAAAAAGATGAGGCTGGTTATGCATTTTCAGATTCGATGTGTAATTCTAAGCTAAAAATGAAGAACAATATTTTTTTTCAATTTTCGCTTTGTTAAGCAACAAGACGCCAATTGTTTGTTTGTCATAAAATATTTTACGATCGTTACAAAACTCGGTAAATGGGTTCATGTTAAAAGGTACAGTATTTTATCAAAAAAATATTTTGAAATTATCTTGATTATTTTCAACATTATTTTTATTTTAACATATATCTAAAAAAAAACTGGTTTTATAAATATTGTGTAAGACATAAAACACTTTTTAATTATCTTTACCTCTCCAATGATACCTTATTTGTAAAAATCGGTTAAGGAATAACAATTTTATGACCTAACATCAATTCACATACAGTTCAAATTAGTAGCCATTTAGTTTGCATGTGAATTAATATTAGTTCATAAAATTGTTATTCCTTAACCGATTTTTACAAATAAGGTATCATTGGAAAGGTAAAGATATTTAAAAACTGTTTTATGTCTTACACAATTTTATAATACCAGTTTTTTTTACATATTTTTGTTAAAATAAAAAGAATATGGCCGTAATGATGAAAATAATCAAGATAATTTTAAAATATTTTTTGACAAAATACTGTACCTTTTAACATGAACCCATTTACCGAGTTTTGTAACGATCGTAAAGATAACACAAATTTAAAAGATAACAACAAAGATTTAAATTGTTTTATGAAAAAAACAAAATGGCGTCAACTTGCTAAACAAAGCGGAAATTGAAAAAAATAACTCTTCGTTTTTAGCTTAGAATTACACATAGAATCTGAAAATGCATAGCCAGCCCCACCTTTTTGTAAAACCCTGTATTTATTAGTGAACAAATTACTTTTACAACAAAAGCAACTTCCTCATTCTTGATGGTATAGATGAACGGTAGTTATCAGTAAAATAGGGAGAGGGACAGTCATGAAGCAGTAAAAAAATATGAAGCACATAAGTGAAATTATACAAAAGAAGATTATTTTATGTTTTTGGAAACGTCCAGAAAATGTATCTTCGTACTTTACGAGTTTTAATCCGAGTACAGACAACAGACTAGGCTTAGATTTGTGTTTATAGTTTTGGCATTGACCAACAACAGACCAAAGCAATGTAGTTGCTGTAGACCCGTGCTTGTGCTGCTATCTAACGATGGGTGGTATCAATTAGGCACCAATATTACTGTTTGACGTACTATTAGCTCAGCTATTATAGATAGGGTTTAGAAAGGGACCCACTAAATGTACCTGTGCGAGAGAGATAGATTGAGTAGTGGAAGTGAGAGAATACTCTTCCTTCACTGTTTTACTCTATTGATGTTATGGTAATAACTATGAAGACGGTAGGTGGGCTGGCAGTGTAGTGAAAAGCCCCGCCCACTATGTCATTAACAGCAATGACCATTGGTTGGTGTGTGTGATTACACTAACGAATCAAGCTCAGAACGATTATATTAAATCATTATTTAGTATTCAAATAACATTTAATAATAACAATAACACTATGAATAATAATAATGTTAACATTACATTTTAATTAACAAAGTTACACAGTTCATAAAGGTTTTTTTTCTTTTTTTAAACTCTGTCGCGGAAGTTTGAAACTTGAAGGTGGAAGTTAGTCACGCTTGTACCGCAGCTGAGTTGTAGAACGATTCCTCTCCGCTGCTGAAACCTCTTCATGTGCAATATATCACACATGTCACTTTCTGTTCGGCCCAATTATAGTAGGAATGAAGAAAGTCTGAGAGGGGTTACTGGCGACACCTGTAAAAACAGAACAAGAATTAATGTCATTGGACATGAAAACCGGCTTCACGGAATCCACATGAGCGGATAGTCTTTTTGTTTCTGTCTCAATTATTTTGATCTTGCTTTTGGATTTTTTTTAAATCCATAACCTTTTTGTACTGTAAGTAATCAATTAAATAGCCCACTCATATGCGACTTGTATAATTAATTATATATTTTTTATTGCAGGTGAGTTGACGTTTCATGCAGTAGAGGGTTGATCAGTCTCGCCTTGTAAGTAAAAATAATATTTAAAATTGTACAAAATGCGTATTACTGGATATTACAGTGAGTGGTGATGGCAAATATTGCCAACGCATATCGATATGTCGCAAATCATATATCGATCTAACGATAATAACGAAAGAATTGTGCATGGTTTACAGTATATGATTAAAATTATGTCATGGCCAAAAATACACTCATGTTTTGCAGTCACTATTTAAAATAGCCTACTGATGTAAAAATTAAATACATTTATCTACTCGAAACATGTTGTGGTCTGTGACGTACAATGAAAAAATTGAAAATAAGAATAACTATACCTTTATTTATTATGTTAAATGTTAAATATGTAATGACATTGTTATTTTTGTTTTACACATTTTAAAATGCCTGTAGGCTTCTTATTAACACTAAAAATTAAACACATTAATTCACAAAGGCATTTAAATTAGGCATCTTAGTGTCAGCGTTAACTCACATATACCTTCATTTACCTGTTCCACCCACTGGTCTACAATAAACTGCATTTAAGTGCGTTAACCTAACGTAACAAAGTAAATAAAGTTACTTTATGAAGTTTTCAATGTATGTTTAGTACGCATAAAAGGCAATTTAAATTTATTCGAATCAATGATTTTGAGGAGAGACAATACAATGTTGTGTGCCTTGTTCTGTTCTTTCTCCTCACTCTTCCTGTTTTAACATCAGAAGCCAACTGTAGCCTAGTAGGTTCGTTCGGTCGTGCTTTTGTACACCCTCGAATGTGTTCAGATAGAGGGTGGAAACTTCAAACCCCTGTCACAGACCAGCTTTTTGCTCACTCAAATTGTTTGGAAAGGCTTTGTTGAAGTAAGCAGGGAGGTGCCCAACCCTGTATTTGTTTCCTAACTAGGTCCCAGAGACCGCTAAGTCTTACAAGAACGATCTTGGGTTGAGAATGTTGTCTCTCCTGATATCGCTAGAAATATAGGCAGTTTAAGGTAAGATAAGAAAACTGAAACACCTCTCAACTTTCTAATAGCCTCACTTGTTCTTTAGTTATTGTGATATGTGCCAAGTTAAAACTTAATAATTTTAAACTTTGTTAGTTATTTTTATAATGCACAGTAATTTATTGTTCAAGTAGCTTTAATTAAGTTATTTACTATAATCTTAATTAATCAAGATTTAACCTAATCTCGGTCTCTTTCGTCAATTAAGTTAAGATATCAGCACACTAAAATAAACTAGTAGTTTCAAAAACTTGTTTAGTGCGAAAACCTTGTATCGTAGCTAGGTAAGTAGGTAAGTAGTAGGTGTGGTCCTCAGGGTCTAACACAGTACAAGACTGTACAACTTCATGCACGAGCATGGATATGCAAATAGTTTTCAAACTCCAAGTTGAAATTTGCTAGATAGAATTTGCCCACAAGTGTCGGTTACAGAAGTGTACTTGTGTTTGTTTTGAAAGTAGTGTTTTGTATTTGGATAGTAATTCTGCTTCTTATTGGAACTATCTGAACTTGTATTTTCATAGTTTCGTGTATCAATAGACGAAGTCAGTTAGTAACCAGACTACAAAAATCTGACTTCTCTAGTGCAGAATACTTAGGTCAGTTATTGGTAAAATTGCCATACATTTTCTTAGTAAAATACGAACACCAGATTTACTTAGGGGACTGGTGGGGGGGGAGGGGGTTATTTGGAAAATCGTTTTTTTATGAATTTTATAATGTGATTTTGGTTATTAAATTGGGAAAATAATCTTTGTGATACATAATATAAATACGATGGTAATTCAGTATTTATATTACAACTATATTTTAATTTGAAATTTCATAGTAACAATATTAACAAACAATAATTTTAAAAAGTCATTAATTTAGTTTAAGTTGGCAGACCTCAATAAATTGCCATAAATCTCGTAAAATATGTTTACCCGAAGAGATTTCTCATTCTGAGCAAATAAATATAGTTTTTAATGACTTCAAAAATTCATTATGTGACATGTCAGTGTTAACTTTGGCCTTCTCTACTACTCCACTGACAGTCTATTCCGATCGAGTGTCTAGACATATTTTATAAGTGAAAAAACTTGTTCATCTAGCGCCAAAGTACCGAGTAGAAGAAGAGCAAACTCCCAACACTCATTTTCAAATTGTTCACAGTTATTTTGCTGGAAACTCAGGAGAGGGAGTTAGGACTATAACGTCCTAATTTCGCCCCTTGACCCCTAACAAATATCTTCTTTTAAGTCATCTACAACACACAATCCCTTACGATTGTCGATAGACGATTGCCCAAAGTAATAGTAATTAATACGTGTTTGTCTTTTCTACAATATTAAATATTTAAAATTCATTTTTAATACTAGAAGAACGAAAAGTACGGACATCTACGAGGATTTTTCTTTGTACGGTACGGACACGTACTAATATTGTAAAATACAAACCGTCCGTACAAAATACGGACGTATGGCAACCCTAGTTATTGGGATAGTAAATATATCAAACGCTCACACATTGATGATTGGTTAAAATAGTGCCAACTAAACCACCCCCTGTTCCAGCACCAATTCCTGGTTCCCAAGTCTCATTGCTCGACAAAGCAGTTGTATCCAGTGAGTGGTAGTCGCCGGATGGGACGGAACAGTACCGGGCCGGCGGAAGCGGCACGAAAGTTGCGACGTTCCGCTCGAGGACACCGCAGTGTGAAAGTTTGACACTTACCGCCAGCGAGTGAGCGGAGCGATCTGTTTCGGCGCTATTGTTGTCGTCGAATCCACTACTTGTACAATTCTCTTATATAAACTTCTAACGGCTTTGAGTTATTGGCGTTCATTTCGCGTTTCCTCCATTGTTAACTGCCGGATAAAATTGCCACATTTTTCATCATATTTTAATGCGTCTACGTATTCTAGTATTCCAGTGCTTCTAATTACGTTGAAATATCATTGGATATGGCATCAAAAACTTGCTTAACCTCTAGCAGTATTGTAGAGTTGCATTGTTATATTCGAAAATATATTTCAACCGTCACTCAAAAGGTAGGACCATATGGTTTTGTATTGGATTTACAACGCCACATCCACCATTTAGTAAATTGTTATTGCTTAAAGATAATTATTTAAGGGTGTTCGTACGAACGGCTCAGTTCAGCGCTGGATGGAGTGTAGTTCAACGTTTCGCCGCCAATGTCGCCACGAGTAGCAAAGTGAATTCTTTGCTGGAGGCATGGGAGAGTAACATCACTCTTACTGCACGCCTGGAGCACAGACGGAAATAACTTCCTTATTTATTGTAAACTTTATCAATAAAGATTTGATGTATAATTAATCTGCTTTTTCGGCCAGAGGTAATTGTACAAGTTTCAACTCGAAATTCGTCAGGCGTCATTTACAAACAAATAATAGGTTACACTTTAAAAAATATCTTTTTATTATTAGTTTTAATTTACTCTAGGTTGGTTAGTACCATTTGTCCACTATACTTTCAAATTTTAAATAAAGTATATTGCATGGTTTATTTATGAGTTAGGAACCAAGTAAGACAAATTAACCACTTTGGATAGCCATATATCCACAAAAAAATGTTTTAAAATATTTTTACGTCCGCACATTTTTTACTTGTAACAAGACGCACAATTTCTTTTTTTTTTTTTTTTTTTTTTTTTTTTTATTGAAAAATAAATTTTTATCGATCACTCTTAGTTAACTGAAACCTCAATAATTTTTGAGTTTAGGTATGTTAAACAGTGGTTTACTTTGTTAAACAATTTATTTTTACTTTGGGAAATCATTTTCCTATTGTAAACATTTCCTTGGATTTAGGAAAAACTCCCTGTTGCTTGTTACCAAGGACGTACCCAGAATCACTTTGGGATGATGGGAGGGATGGATAAGGTTAGAGTGAGAGATTCAGAGGGTTACAGCTGGATTAAATTTCAAGTGAATTTCACATCACAGCATGGGCGAAACGTCTGGTTATAATGAAGATAGCACCTTGACGCGCTTGTCATCGGAAAATATAGATTTTAGTTATTTCAAGACAGGCTATAAAATAGAAATTGAAGTATTAACATTTTGTGGGTAACAATAAATTAATGAACTGTTATTTGTCCTTATAATAACAGTTGGGGGGGGGGGGTTGAGGACCTTTCTAACCAACACGTTCTTTTTAATCATTTTCAGTATAATTTCAATTCACAAAAACAATGATAATTTATAGATCTACCTATAATTGTTCTCCTTATCCTACTTCTGGTTTTGGATTTGTTTTTCCACCCAGCTGCCACTTCGCCCGTGTGACATGGGAGATGCTTGTGATTCCCACCATCTCTTTTTATGTATTTTGACACGTAGACATGTATATTATAATAAAGAATAACACATCATATTATTTGTGAAATTTCAACGTTACTCAGTTATACACCCAAAACTGTCTGTATACAAGATCTAAATGTTAAATACATCAATTTTAAAGTTTATTATCGTGTCAAAATAACATTTTATTGGCAATCACCGATTATGGTAACGTGTAAAATACGAGTGGTCAGAAATGCAGCTGACATTGGAACCGGTTACGACGTAGTTGGGGAACCCCGTTGTGAATACTTATTTTTTTCGTACCTGGTTGGAGTTACACGGCGGCACTTACGGGTGGAAACGTGTAAGAACGTGTTTTTGTAGCTAGCCACCAGATGTCACCCGATCTACCGGACCCCGATGGTCCGGACCGACCGCTCCGTCGAGGGTTCCAGCTGGTGTGCACTATGTACGCGCCTCTTCAGAGTACAGCATAGAGTAATAATTATACTATCGACTTTTCTAAGCAGTTGAATAACGAATTGGGGTTTTGGATATAGTTATGTTGCATTACATACATCTCATTCTTAATATACAGGGTGTTCAAAAAGTCCGAGGACGGTTGAATATTTTTCGACCGTTACAGATAAAGGTACAAAACTTTGTACAATGCTGCTGGACATAAAAAGCTATTTTACCATGTATTCAGTGATCCAATATCTATCTTCTAAGGGGGACGGCGCACTTGGAGTCGGAAGAAAATCTTAAATGTAAGCATACGGTAGGTCGATATGCATACCATATTAAAGGTGCTGGTAGAACATCATACCGCAAATTAGACCTCAAAAGGTTAATCCTAAACAAACTGGTGGCGTTCGAAAGTTTCAATACTGTTCTTACGTGCAAGATTTTAAACCACCACCACCTTTAAGTTTTAGCTAGTAGAACATCATACCGCAAATTATACCTTAAAAGGTTAATCCTAAACAAAATGGCGGCTCTCTAAAGTTTCTATATTGTTCTTATGTGCAAGTTTAAGAATGGCTTTATTTGTTTTAACCATGTCAGACGAAGCTACAAAACTTCACACATGATTACTGTACACAAACACCTACTTTAAGATGTATTCAGTGTCCTGCTATTCTTCTACAGGAACGGTCCAAGAGGAGTCGGCAGAAAAGTGTAAGCAAGGTAAAATGCACATCGTTTTAAAGCATAGAAGAATGCTGCAAACCGCACTTCAAAAGCGTTATCAGTCACAACATGGTGGTGGTTTAAAATCTTGCACGTAAGAACAGTATTGAAACTTTCGAACGCCACCAGTTTGTTTAGGATTAACCTTTTGAGGTCTAATTTGCGGTATGATGTTCTACCAGCACCTTTAATATGGTATGTATATCGACCTATGCTTTCATTTCAGATTTTCTTCCAACTCCTAGTGGGCCGTCCCCCTTAGAAGATATTGGATCACTGAATACATGGTAAAATAACTTTTTATGTCCAGCAGCATTGTACAAAGTTTTGTACTTTTATCTGTAACGGTCTAAACAATATTCAGCACCCTGTACATGAGACGTCGGCTACACTTAGTGCGTATTTTATGGTGAATATCAATGAGTGTAGGATGAGTGTGGATGCCCCTGTGTAGTCTGGTTACTAAATGAGTTAAACTGTTCCTCATAAAAAGCCATTTATTAGTAGGCTAATAGCCAGGGCAACTAATGGAAACCTACAGTTTTACGTACAATCTTACGTAAAGTATGGTCTGATTTTTAGCTAATTGACTAGCCTGAGACTCAGTTCTCTCCTCTACACAGCATACGGACTAACTACCACCCAACATGGATACCCTAGACTTCTCTAGTAGTTTCCACCCTGACAGCAACCACCGTGTAGGACAGCCGAGTATTGAACCTATCGCCTACAGTCCCCACAGCACTGCGCCACTAGCGCCGAAAGGTGGTTACAACCTAAAGGCAACGTCGGACTCCATTTATTTCCCGATTAATTTAATTGACGGACAGCACGATTGGTTAAAGCCTTAACAAAGGTAAAGTGATTGGTCTGCTCGGTACGATGATTGACACATTTTGAAAGGGATTATCCAGTCCCCCCCGGAGTTGGTAATACTCACTAATAACAATGATCGACAATCCACATCTTAGCGATCGTCGTCCTGGTTAGTAAAATATTTTGATTGGAGTGCCTGCATCTCTCCTTCGTATGTAATATAAGTACGATAGTTGTTAAATAACAATAAGCTATCTGAATTTAATTAAATTTAAATTAAACACACAATAAAATGTTTTTTGGCGTTTTACCATTTGAAATGAAATATTGCCTCTGATTTGTATAGGCCTGATTTTACGTAAGTGCAATCCATGACTATTGTGGACATTTTACTTAAGTGCAATCCATGACTATTGTGGACATTTTACGTAAGTGCAATCCATGACTATTGTGGACATTTTACGTAAGTGCAATCCATGACTATTGTGGACATTTTACGTAAGTACAATCCATGACTATTGTGGACATTTTACGTAAGTGCAATCCATGACTATTGTGGACATTTTACGTAAGTACAATCCATGACTATTGTGGACATTTTACGTAAGTGCAATCCATGACTATTGTGGACATTTTACGTAAGTGCAATCCATGACTATTGTGGACATTTTACGTAAGTGCAATCCATGACTATTGTGGATATTTTACGTAAGTACAATCCATGACTATTGTGGACATTTTACGTAAGTGCAATCCATGACTATTGTGGACATTTTACGTAAGTACAATCCATGACTATTGTGGACATTTTACGTAAGTGCAATCCATGACTATTGTGGACATTTTACATAAGTACAATCCATGACTATTGTGGACATTTTACGTAAGTGCAATCCATGACTATTGTGGACATTTTACGTAAGTACAATCCATGACTATTGTGGACATTTTACGTAAGTACAATCCATGACTATTGTGGACATTTTACGTAAGTACAATCCATGACTATTGTGGACATTTTACGTAAGTACAATCCATGACTATTGTGGACATTTTACTTAAGTACAATCCATGACTATTGTGGACATTTTACGTAAGTGCAATCCATGACTATTGTGGACATTTTACGTAAGTGCAATCCATGACTATTGTGGACATTTTACGTAAGTGCAATCCATGACTATTGTGGACATTTTACGTAAGTGCAATCCATGACTATTGTGGACATTTCTAAGTTTATGATCACTGGAAGGAAACACTTATTAATCTTGTCAAAACAAATTCACTTCTTTTTTTGCAATCTTGAAACATGACGATTAAAAAGTCAATAAATAGCAAGATGGCGTACTCTAATGTCTTCCGAGTAATCAGTTGTCTAGGTTAACTAAACTCTGAAAATGTAATTACTTTCTGTTCCAACTTAGGGCAAAAGGTAATTTTACTTAGAGACTGGAATATTAGTAATAGTAAAGTAACAATGCTGTAATGACGAGAAAGTTAACCTCTAGTATAATGACAAAGTTACTTATAGAGTTAATAAAATTAATTGTCAATATCTATTAATTCCAGTCGATCCAAGAACTTAAGTTACTTTTTGTCACTTAACCTAAAAACGATTACAACATATTACTGCAATTCCAAAACAGTCTATGGAGATATCTTTTGAGCATAAGACACATAATATGCTACTCCTCCACTCTCCATATCTCGTAAACCTTTCACAAAGTGGTACCATTTGGCAGGAAGTAGACCATGAAGCCTTATCAGTTGTCAAGGATAACAACTGCGAGTACATAAGAGTCAGGCGGGAATGAGGCTACTAGGAACTACTATAGCGTGCAAGGCGTATGAAGCAAGGGGTGACTCAGTTGTGCCAACCACACGGCGTTGCATTGCTAAGCTCATGGCTGCAATGAATTGACACTGCATCGCCCGATAGGTAGAGATTGAACGATACAGCGAGTCGATAGAGTCGGGAATGGGGCGACTAAGAACTAGTGAGCAAGGCGTATGAGGCAAGGGGTGACTCACTTGTGCCAACCACACGGCGTTGCATCGCCAAGGGCATGGCAGCATTGAATTGACACTGCAACGTCTGATAGGTAGAGATTGAATGGGATACCTACTGCGAGTAGAAAGAGTTGGGAATGAGTCAACTGGGAACTAAGCATGCAATGCGTATGAGGCAAGGGGTGACTCAGTTGTGCCAACCACGCGGCGTTGCATTGCCAAGGACATGGCAGCATTATTTATATCCGTATGGTGCTCTTTTAAATGTTAAATTGTACCAAGAATGCCAATTGAAAAGTATTTTTAGTTCTAACTTGAATTTTAAACGTAAGAAACATTATAATTAAATACTTGCTTGACGCGTGGTTAACGACATAGATGTGCTGAAAATTTTGATCGAGTAGGAAGGTTCTGTGTTAATTTGAAAGTATTTTTATTTTTCACTATATAGTAATTACAAACCGAAACTCGATGACTCCGTGCGATCGAGTAGCAGACTACATTTAGATCTGGCGATGTTCAGCCATGGAGAGTAGCATTTATCAGGTGTTCGAAGTTCATTTCTTCCAATATTCGTAAGTGAAAAACTTAATAAAAGTGCAAAACGTGCTTCTGGTGAATATTGATTTAACCACTTAAAATAACTTTGTTGAATGAATGAGTTTGAGTTAGAAAAAAGGGTTTACTTCTTGAAAAAGGTCAAAAACGGATTTCTATTTTTAGGATTCTATCAAAAAACGAACTTCTTGTAGCTCTTGAAGGAAGTGTCATTTGATAGTAGTACAAGTGAAGAGCTGTCGTTGGGGAACAAAAGGTCATGATTATTGTAAAATGATTCAATAACACGATTGTTAATGGTCACATATGCGAAACTAAATGTCATTCTTGACAATTTTAAATTGAAAAAGACGTAATTTCAACTTATAGTCCACTAGATCGGACCTGTAATAATCGTATTCAGTGTTAGGATAACACTGTACACACGAACAGTACATAAGCAGTCCAGTTAGTGATGGCAAATATTTTCAACATATCGATGTATCGCATACCAAATATAGATCTAACGGTAATACCGAAAGAAAAATATCGATATATTGGGTAACCAATATATCGAATTGTAAATTATTTATGTCTTAAAATTATGTATTAACTAACTCTTATCATGACCGAAAATACGCTCATGTTTTTTGTCACTATTTAGAATATCCTATGGAGTGTGACAATTAAATACATTTATTTGTCTACACGAAACAAGTTGAGGTCTGTGGGGTTGAATGAAAAAAAATCAAAATAAGAATTAGTATACTTTTAATTATTATGTTAATTAAAAAGAATAATGTAATAACATTGTTATTTTTGTATTTCCTATTTTAAAATGCCATAATGCCTCTTATAAACACTAAACTTCCACCAACTGATCCTACAAAAAACTACATTTTTGTGCGTTAACCTCGCGTAAAAAAATTAAATAAAATTACTTTATTACGTCAATGCATTTTTTGTAAACATAAGAAGCAATTTAAATGTTTTTTTCGAATTTTAATCATTTTGAGGAGAGAGAGTTACGTCATTATTTAGTTATATTATATAAGATCAAAATATCAATATGGCCGATATTATTGAAAGAAAATATCAATACTAATATATCGATATATCGAACTTTATTTTTCGATATATCGGTGCCATTCCTAAGTACAGTATATAAGTACCTATGCTAAGCCCGCTGACGGTAACTGTTGGGCAGTCGACTTCCCAGCGGTCTCTTAGCAGTTTGGGAAGGAAACACAGAGGTATCATTCAATAGTGCGCTAAATGTTTGATGAGTAGCGCTATTTCTCCAGGAATATGGAAGGGCCAGCACCTTGTCAGTCCCTCCTCTTTGTCCCCTAATACTCTAGGATAAATGTATTAGTTATTACATCAGATTTTTAAATATGTACAGTACATTAGTTGAAATATGTACAGTACATTAGTTGAAATATGTACAATACATTAGTTGAAATATGTACAGTACATTAGTTGAAATATGTACAGTACATTAGTTGAAATATGTACAGTGCATTAGTTGAAATATGTACAGTACATTAGTTGAAATATGTAAAGTACATTAGTTGAAATATGTACAGTACATTAGTTGAAATAACTACAAATCTCTTTTACACCTACTGATCAAGTATCATTTTCTCTCGTATTCTCAGGGCCTTATCGGGAATCCGGCAACTATGTTGATATTCCCCGTTCAGTTAACCTCCACAAGTAGCTAATGAATATACCCTGGACAGTACATGCGTCAAGACACTGACTGTTGTAATCGCTAATGGTCTTCCGGCTTACTTATAAAAGGTGGCCGGTCACCGTTATTTATCGACTCTGGTAGTGGTGCCAGGCTAAGTTTCCTTACCGGGCTTAGATGGATCAAGTTATTTGCGAGTTTCCCGACTCCTGTGGGAATATCGAGTCCTGGTATTTGACATGGGGAAAAAAGAAGATGATTAACTGAAGCCTAGATCTTGTCGTTAGTTAATAGATCTAATGTTTAACCCAGTTTCCCCAAGTGTACCATCCACTCGTGAGACCTTATGCACCATACCGTCACTCGTCTCTCAGTAAACACGAGAAAGTAGACGATTTTAATAGACGCTAGTCACACTGCTGTAACCCAGTTTCTTGGGGACAAAGTATAGTGGAGATTGGAGGCGATAAGTTCTATGTACGGACATCGTAACCGCTCAATGGTTGCCATCGGCGTGGACACTACTAGAGAAATCTGGGGTGTCCATGTTATGTAGGGAGGAGAACTGAGTGTCAGGCTTGTCAGTTAGTCCATCACTACGGTGCTGTAATTGTTTATGTTTTATTCATAATAAGTAATCATTGTATATTATACCTAGAATGTACATTTTCCGGTGTCAACCGCTTCAAGGTACTATCTAAGATATTTAACAAGATGTAGATAGTAGCTTGACGTGGTTATGACACCGGCCGCTTAAGCCTACGTTCATTGTGTATTGTCTTATCAAGATATAAATGAGTCAATGTAAACGATTCAGCTTATAACTTGTAGACGGAATTCACTGCAAGCATGAAAAGTGCAAAAAGAGCGTTCTTCCAGTTAAGATGAAGTCGTGTATTTTTGGCCCGTCATCTCTGGAGACCGGGCCTGACTCAATCAATTCCCGCCTACTACGGTACACACTGCCTTCTCCAGAGCGTAACTTTCCGCAGACGTACAAGGATAGAAAAAGTCAAATACGTTACTTAAACAACGTTAAAAAAGACACAGATTTTATCTTAGTTAAGTACCTTCCCAACTGTGCTGTGTGATATTTTTTTGTTCCGTAGTCGTACAAGGATATGAAATGTCAAATACGTTACATAAACAACTTCCAACACAGATTTAAGCATAGTTAAATATCTTCCCAACTGTGGTTTGTGACAGTTGTGTGTACCGTAGACATACATATATGGGAAATGTCAAATACGTTAAATAAATAACTTCCAACAAAGATGTGAATTCCATACTCGCCTTATATATTGAATCTTGACTATCGGCGTCTCAGTTATAAATAAATTATAAGGTTCAATTTATACAGACCTTGTCCTGTTCCTCCGATCAGTAGAGATGTAACAGATACAATCAACGGTAAATTTATAGTTGTAGCACTGTTAACGTTGTAGTTAACGACAGTCGTGTAAATCAACAGCTGTTATAAAAAACCAAAGAGTACCCACCAACTTTGACTTGCAAACCGACTGACAACAATGGAGCGTACATAATGCTAACGTTAGCGAGCCGACAACTGTCAAGAACGTACAATATCTTTATAAGAACCATCTCCGCAAACACTATTTAACATATAACTTTCACTGCAACATAACTGTAATCCAATTACTTTAATCCAAATCGTTCTAGATGAGTTGATTTCTATATTTGAGAATCTCATCATTTCGTCACTACCAGAGCCTTTACCTACGACTGTTGTTCGCGCGAGAGAAGGTCCCGGGCAGCTGCGTACAAAAGGAAATAGGATATCTAGGTCGTGGAAACGCTACACTGCGTCTCTCTAGATGGTCGCCTCTGTAGGTTCGACCATCATTGTACCACCAGTTTAACGTCCCACTGAAGGGAGTTAAAGTGGGTTGGTAAAGGAAGAAATACGTTTTGGTCGGGATATTTCGTAGTTAACAGTTTGCTCCAGTGAAGCCTCAGACCCTCTACCTTGTATTGACTTTGGAATTATTTGCAATTCCGTCCACTATCAGAGGACCGTTTTTCGTCTTTCCGTCCGTGTCCAAACCACTGTTTGAGTTGAAGCGATGATTACAAAACTCTTTAGAAGAAGAACAAACCTTACAGCGAAGAGCCAGCCTGTTTTTTTATCTAATACATCTCTGATAGAGTGTTCTGCTGTAAGTAAAGGCGGTGCGAGAGAGAAAGAGATATTGAGTAAAGGCAGTACGAGAGAGACAGAGATAGTGAGTAAAGGCAGTGTGAGAGACACAGAGATAGTAAGTAAAGACAGTGCGAGAAAGAGATATTGAGTAAATGTAGTGCGAGAGAGACAGAGATAGTGAGTAAAGTCAGTGCGAGAGAGACAGAGATAGTAAGTAAAGGCAGTGCGAGAAAGAGAAATAGATTTGAGTAAAGGCAGTGCGAGAGAGAGAGATGCTACAGTCGGTGCGTTTTAGACACTTTCAGTCAATACTCTCACACTCACTTACTTGTAGGAAAGCATGATCTATCTATCGGCCATTGAATGAATTTTAGTATGTCTTACAGGAAAAATGTATCCCATGAAATTTTTTTTCCTACCGATTTTGGATTATAAAAAAAGAACAATAATTATTTGTATTTAAAAAATAAATCAGGAGATAACATTAAAATCGGATCTCATGCTGCTCTTGACAACTTCTTTTTTAGTGATCCAGTTTAAAATTGAAGTAATAAATGTTTGTTTGAATTTAACATTGCCCTGATGGAGAATCGAATCCCATGTGGTAAAAGGTAAAGAAGACTTTTTTCAAACTCTGCTAGTTGATATTTATTGTATTTTTCACCCAGAGACATAGAGGTGGTAAAGATGACAAGGGTTAGTTGATGGGTAATGCAGCTCGGCGACAGCCGTTATCTTGGCTGTTGACACAATCAACTAGGTTATGTTTGCCGTTATCGGTTAGTAGATACGGGCCGAAGTATGTTGGGAAATAACCAAACTGAGTAATTTTGGCAAGCCCAAGTTGGCCTTAAGTACAAAATTAATCTGAATTTTAACAGGTACGAAACTGTATCAGCGTTAATATTCCGTTCCCTTGTAGTAATCTATGTCATGTATGTTTATAATATGTATCCACAAACTTGTAAAGTTGCCACCGCTTTTTTTTAAATTTTATTTAACTATTTACCACCACCACCTAAAGCCAGAAAAAAAATTGGTCAAGTTCAAACGAATTTTGAAAGATAAACTAGTAGAGATAGCTATATATAATGTGAATGAGTTTTTTTCTATCTTTAATGTACCGGCAAGGTAAACATGTTCCTTAGTTTTAGTTAAAATAAGTTATTTTGAGTTATTTTAGTATTGTAATGACAATTAGTATTGTATATAAGTGACAAATGCCCATGTACAATTTTGTATTCTTGGCATAATAAAGAAACTTGAAACTTGAAACTTTAAAAATGCGCCAAAGAAACAATTTCTTCACTATTATCGATTAAATTATAAAATCATGTGAGGTCAGAAAATTGTGTAAAAAACTCTGAAACTTTTAAGAATAATTCATGTCAACATTTATTTCTGTAGTTTCTTTTGCTTGTGTTCTTATTTTATTCAGTATTAATAATAAAACGTGAAAAAAGTCTAAAATGGGTACCAATATGTTTCTCTTCAGGTACAACTTGTATAAACACGCATGATACAAGAAACAGTGACCTAAGTTTCTACAATAATATTTGTTGACTTTTTCTAAGATAGTTGTCCTTTCCTAGAGTGTACTAGTAGTTGCCGATTTAGTTTTTCAGTGACCACCTGGATACTTCGGACATTTTATAGATTTCTTAGCTTTAAGTTTATGTCCAAAACCACTGAACCAAGCCCAATATCTGATGTTTCGAAGCGTGGACTTGCTTCTTTTGACATGAAAATCAGTAACTAACGTGATTTTCATGTTAAAATTATTCCATTGCGCTTGCAGGCTGTAGGTTCAACCAGTCGCTTAATTAAGTTAACCCTTTGGCTAAGTGTAAAATTTAGATTAGTGGATTTATTAATTTTATAGCCTAAGCAGGACATTTATAAAAATCGATGTAACTGGATAAAATAAACCATTTAACTAACTGTGTTACAAACACTTACGAGTATGATTCGGGTGCGGAGATTTAGTGGCGATGCGGAATGCCTCAAGGATACACTCTGGGGCCGTTCATATTTCCAACAAAGGGAAATGTATTAGAAAGTGCAGTAATTTGTTATAGTGTACGTGGGTACTATGGCGACGAATTATGGCCACAATGGACGACAAGTTGCGTCAAACACGCGTGAATAATTCACTATTGTTCCGTCGTATTAAAGACAGTTTATCAATTTAGCTCGTTAACAGTGGAGAGAAAGTGAAAGTAGAAGAATTCTTAGCTTTTCCGTTTTATGTTACAAATAACAAATTTCACTAATTCGCAATAGTTCACTCTTGGTAGTGTATTGTAAGCGTCTTGAGGACTTCATTTTGTAATCTTATTAGTCTGTTGAAGGATACTCATTGTGTATACTTTTCTAAATTTGCTATCGTAACGATTTTACATCCTGTTCTATGCGAATGGTGTAATTTAATTATAGAGATGCTATATAATTATAAATTATTATTTTCTTCAATTACAATAGAATTTCCAATTATTGAGGATTATTGGCCTCATTCTACAGCCTGTAAACAGCATCTGAGGATTATAGTTCTTTGACTAGAACTATTTTCTTTAATAATTTTGCGTCATACTACATACAAAAAGAGAGTTTACTGTCAGCGCAGAAATGATGTGCACCCGAGTTTGAAGATTGTATACAAGAAACTAAGAGGTCTATAAAAACTCCAATCACACCATTGTTTTCCTCGTTTATAACATGAACATTTTAAAATTTCACTATAAGTTTTAATAATTGTTATCCTAGTTGGAACAAAAAAGTACCAGAATGTTAACTAGTTTTCACTGTACATCAAGTTTACATCGTTATTACTAAAAAACTGTTAATGTATTACATTTATATTTTAATACGTGGTTAAAAGGGATTTTTAAAAATGTTTGTTGTCAATTCCCTGAAACATTGTTTTCTTTACTTCTGGTTTTAAAATTAACTATTTCGTCTTGTAATCCTTACGTCATGTATAGGGTAGAAAATACATTATTTTCATATGTGTAAGTAAATGCAGTGATTTTAAGTATTATAAAATCAATTTAAAATAACTTTAAATTGATTTAAATCAATACAAATTCGCTTCATTTACTTACGCAAATGAAAGTAATGTATCGTAACTATATATGTTAATAAAAATTACAACAAGACCAAATAGTTAATTTTACGTCCCCTAGAAGACAAGAAAACAATGCTTCAAGGAATTGATAAGTCCCTTTTTTCTTGAAAAGTTAACATTCTGAAATTTGTAAAACTTATAAAAAACATTCATGTCGACCACGTATTAAAATATAAATGCGCTACATTAACGGGGCTTTTAGTAATAACGGTGTACATTTTATGTACAGTGAAAAGTAGTTATGATTCCGTTACTTTTTTTGTACCAACCAGGATCAAAATTATTAAAACAGAATATAATTTAAAAATTTATATGACATAACGTACAATTACACTAGGAAAACTATGGTGTGTTTTATAGGCCTCATAGTCAACAACCTTCAAACACGAGAGCACATAATTTCTGCACCGACAGTATTTAGACAATAAAGTAGACTACTATTTTTAATAGTTAAATAAAATATTGTAAGAATGTAGTTAATTCCTTTAAACGCTTAAATTGTTTAAATTTATTTTGATTTTGTATTTTTATGTGTATAGATTTTTCCTGTATTGGACTTTCAGAGCCCATTTATGGGTGATATTTCAAACAAAATTTCATCTGTCAGTTTTTATGATTATTATTTATTGGTATAAATTAATATTCTCTGTATTCTTTGAGTATTTTCACGAAAAACTTTTTTTAACTGATATACGATTTCTTAACAATTTATATAGATATTGGTGCTTATTTTTTATTTTGAATCCTAATTCGTATGTATTTCAGGGTTCTATATGAGTACCTGATGAATTATATCATGCACGTGCGTAACGTAGAGCGTACAGAGTTGGAGCGAGAGTTAGTTGTAGATAAGCGGTTAGAATTTTTTAACTTTTTAGGATGTATCTTAATTTAATTGCACCTTCAACTCAACAATTATATTATGTTGCACTGCTATTACTTAACTATTGCCAATTCAATGAAACTAGAATGTTTCTTGGCAATATAAAATTGCCCCAAGTTCCCCCAACAACACAATTTCGACGCCTCACGCCGTTATGTCTGTCGGGTGAGTTATACAATGCCATTATATTATTTTATTAGAGCAGTAAAATGTTCTTGAGAAGTTATAAATGTTACTTATGTCGAGTAAAAAATTGTAATATACATATATAGTCTTTTCATCAAAGGAAAAACGTACTTTTTTCTGTACTATAAATAGAAAGTTGGATAATGAGCTAGTTTGTTTGATACATTTAGTTTACTTTCATAAATGTTATGATTAACTATAAATGTATCTAGCCTTGGTATATGCTGGGGAGGTGCATATAAACATCTAATAGATAAGGTGAGAATAACTCAACATTTTATTACATTTGATTAATTGTGGACAAAAAACGAAGAACAAGATCATTTCCATTGTATTTACAAATAAATATTTTCCCTGTCCAACATCTGTTTGTGTTCAAGGTTTTCAGATTATTTTTCATTAGAAATAATGCCAGTACCTATTGATTTTTCTTACGCCACAAGAAGTGTTTTTTTAGTAATAGTTTTTAAAAATACCAAAAGTTATTAAAGTCATTTGTAGAAAATCAAATGAATTCCTTGGTCTTAACCAACTTCCAGATTATCTAAAAAAAAAAACTACCAAAGTATTAACATTTTTTCAAATTAATAAAGTGGCTTTTTTCAATTTAGGACATTTATGTTTTGAATATTGTAATTAGTCAATAAGTATAATTATTTATGTATTGGGAAGGGAAAATATGTATTATATTTTGTTTTTTCTTTTCTCTAATAATAACATTTCAGGCCATAAAAAGTCGTGATATGTTACTTGGAAAAAGACTTTAATTTTTACTGATTTTTTTCTTAAATAATACATTATTATGTAAATATATTCCCTTTTGTTGAAGATAAGCGCTGCGGAAAGTTAAGCGCTCATTATAATAAATCATTTTTTAAGCTTGGACTCCAATGTAATTGTTTTTTGTCCGTTTTGTATGGCCAATTCACAGTGATTATTAAGCTATGAAAATGCAGTTATAATCACTAAAAGATGTAGTGGCACCCAACAAATGTATTGGCAGTATTCATTTTTACTAGTTGCAACAAAGTTAGTTGTTGTGGTTGCAATTTCTTCCGAGCTCATTCTCCAAGTGTTCGTAATTGCGAACTGTAGCAATTTTTTAGCTCTGGATTATTATTATTATTAGATGCTCGTTTTAGTTTTTTATATATATTTCGTTACAATTAACTTATGTTAAAGCCAAATTCCCTGAAGTGAAAAATATTTCAAACTTTTTCACTAATAAAGTCAGAGAGCTCATCACGTAGCGTAAAGTAAAAATAGAGCAGATACAGTAATTCATTCCTTTTATATTTTTGCAAATAATAATCAGCCTTATTTCAAATACTAGCTTGTACGTAACTTGTTTGAGGTCCTCCACTAAAGAGGTTGTTTCCAAAATATTGTTTGTCAATAAAACTCACTCAACACAAATTTATTGCAATATAAGCACAAAATGCACAAATATATTACAATATAAGTACAAAATGCACAATATTATCGATTTCGATGAACCACGCTCACCTCCCTCATGCTAGAGGGATTCACAAAAGAATCTTCTGGTCTGAGATTTCTTTTGTGAATCACTCTGGTCTGAGAAAGGTGAGCGTGGTTCACCGAAATCGATCACCATAATATTTGTGCATTCTCTACTTGTATTGTAATATATTTGTGCATTTTGTGCTTGTGTTGTAATAAATTTGTGTTGTGTGACGTTTACTTGTACTGTATACGTACCAACACGTATTATGCTAATTAAAAAACTACCAATAAAACTAACTAACTATACCTACAATTAATTGTTTCAAGACAAAATTATTTACGTAGGTTATACTATTACCCTTAATCGTTATTTTGTACTAATGCAACCATTGTTACCCTTCCTTATTCGTCATATTCACAATGCCAATAATACAGGCATAAATAAAACTGCACTCTAACATTTGTAACTCATTCAACTCGAACTTATTATCAAATATTCACAGACAAATCGTATTTTGTGAAAATAATATTGTTATTTTCGATAGTTAATTGTTTATTGAAACACTTTAGGAGTTTAATTCTACCCGTGGTAAGTTAATTCAGAGAGAATAAAGAAACAGAGGTCGCATCCAGTAGTGTCGAGTAGTTATTTCTCCAGTTTGCAGATGGCAGGGCCAGCACCTTGTTTGTTAGTCCATCCCTTTATTTACCCAAATATTCTACGGTAAACGTACTAATTATTACTAGAGATTTATTTAAGATTTATGTAAGTAGTAACTACCACTGAGGCGTTCGCTGCGGCCACAAGAAAATGACCTCTGTTTCTTTTTTCTCTGTGGGTACTTCATATCTAATTTTTCTTTGTTGCGTTGATGTTGACCCTGTTTTATTTTTTCCCTGCCATCATTCACTTACTTAAAACGAATTGTTTATAATTAAATAACTGTAATAAGTGATATAATTTTTAAAATGCCCGAAGACAGACTAACTTCTGATATCAGCTTTTAATTTCTTAGTTAAAAAAGTGTTATACTGTACTTGCATTACATTCGAAGACGGAACTCAACCTTTAAACTGGAACAGTATAGTATACAACTGATGTTGACCCACCCACCCACCCACCCTGAAGATATATATATATATACAACTGATGTTGACCCACCCACCCACCCCGAAGATATATATACAACTGATGTTGACACCCTACCACCCTGAAGATATATACGACTGATGTGACCCACCCACCCACCCTGAAGATATATATATACAACTGATGTTGACCCACCCACCCACCCTGAAGATGTATATACAACTGATGTTGACCCACCCACCCACCCTGAAGATATATATACAACTGATGTTGACACCCTACCACCCTGAAGATATATATACAAATGATGTTGACCCACCCACCCACCCTGAAGATATATATACAACTGATGTTGATATATATATCTTGCTGCTTGCTGTTGCTACTTGCTGCTTGTCTCGAGGACAGTTAAACTCGCCTCTTATTAGGGATGCCAAATATTTTCAACAAATCGATATATCGAACTATCTATATATCGCAAATCGAAAACAATCGATATATCGAGTAACTGATTTATCTAATTGTAAATGATTTATCTGTTTCAAATTATGCACTTGAATACACTTGAAATACTTACGTCCACTTGATAGATTTGGACCACTTAAACCGATAGATGGATACGTAATTCTTACGGTGTAGAAGGATAGGAGGATATGTGTGAGGATAGGTGGTAAGGACAACTATCCGACTACATATGGGCCCATAGGGATGGCAATTATTTTCAACATATCGATATATCGCAAACAATTATCGATCTAACGATAATATCGAAATCTAATTGTAAATGATCTATCGATTTAAAATCATGCACTCTTATGCTATGACCAAAAATACAGTACACTCATGTTTTGCTGTCACTATTTAGAATAGCCTACTCAATTTAAAGATTAAATAAATGTATCTACACGAAACAAGTTGTGGTCTGTGGGGTTGAATGAAAAACATCTAAATAAGAATAATTATACCTTTAATTACTATGTTAATTATTAAAGAATAATATATAGTCAGTATTGCCATCTCACACACAACTTCATTTACCCGTTCCAGCCACTGGTCTACAATAAACTTAATTTACCCGTTCCAGCCACTGGTATACAACGAACTTCATTTACCCGTTCCAGCTACTGGTCTACAATAAACTTCATTTACCCGTTCTAGCCACTGGTCTACAATAAACTTCATTTACCCGTTCTAGCCACTGGTCTACAATAAACTTCATTTACCTATTCCAGCCACTGGTCTCCAATAACCTTCATTTATCCGTTCCAGCCACTGGTCTACAATAAACTTAATTTGCCCGTTCTAGCCACTGGTCTACAATAAACTTCATTTACCTATTCCAGCCACTAGTCTACAATAAACTTCATTTACCCGTTCTAGCCATTGGTCTACAATAAACTTCATTTATCCGTTTCAGCTACTGGCCTACAATAAACTTCATTTACCCGTTCTAGCCATTGGTCTACAATAAACTTCATTTACCCGTTTCAGCTACTGGCCTACAATAAACTTCATTTTAGTGCATTAACCTCACGTAAAACACTAAATAAATGTACATTATTATTTTAATGCATGTTTTGTACGCATAAGAAGCAATTCAATTGTTCTTTTTTTTCGAGTCGTGATGATTTTGAGGATAGAGAATAACGTCAATATTTACACGGTAACTGGAAAGTTACCGTGAATATTTAGTGATATGATATATCGGACCAAAATATCGTTTTGGCCGATATTATAGAAAGAAAATATAGATATGTTGATATATTTATGGATATATCGAAATATCGTGGTCATCACTACCTCTTATACACCGTGTCAATATGAAAGTTCCTGTAAAAATTTATTTTAGAATTAAGTGAAAGTTGTACGCTTTAACGTAAATCAAATTGAATTACACGGTAAGTTTCCCTCGCCTGCAACCGTCATACTAGAAGCTGTGTTGAAACAGCGACCCAGATGGCCGAGTCGTGCATCTCTTGTGCGGAGGGTGTACTGCCGCCTACCTCCAGTGTCGCAACACCGGCCCCATTCTACCGGAGGATTTAGTCTACGTTACTGTTTGGACATAAAATAAGTCTTATCTATACAAAAGTCCCGGGAACACGCCATAAAATAATCAATATCCCACAATTACGCCATTTCGTCAACGGTCATTTTAAGTAAGAAAAGCTTAGTAGTAAGCCATTAAAATATTGTGACCCCTTATTTTTATTTATTACTTTTGTAAGTATCGTAGCTTAAAAACCAATTAGAAAGGTGCTAACTTTCTACAACGTACACGTTTACAAACTGTGTCAATACTAGAGAAAACATTATCACTAAACTCAAGGTGAACACACCGATCTATCTATTTATCTATTTGAAACGTAACCAGCACTAGCAATAGTACAGACTAGTTTGTAATCCAGAGAGAATGAAAAACCTTCTCCTACATGTCTAGTTATAGCCATCGAAACTGTAAATATCGAATAGAATTGATACTAGGATTAATATCAATTATTAGATAATAAAAATGTAATCCTTAGTGATTTGATAATAATAGTTTTTATACAGTTCAAAAGTGTGTTGATGAATGGAATTACAACCAAGTGATCCAAAACTTATATGTGTAAATATTATTACAAGTCAATTAGGCTTTATTTCGTACACGCCACAAATTGTCGGTGTTTATAACTATTCCTTCCCAATGAACTTACATTTGGATTCCGTTATAACACATTTCCCCAAATTTTTAGAAAAATTTGAAGGGTCGTACCATCGGTGTAAGACGTCTTGTTTATACCACAGAGAAACAAGAAATAGAGGTAGCTTTATTACAGTCGCAGCGAACGCCGCAATGGCAGTTATAAATAGAACTAATTTACATCTTTATAAATCTGTAGTAGTCATTTATACGTTTTATCCTTGAAGTTTTGGGGGAACAATGGAGGAACTGACAAGGTGCTGACCATCGAGTAGGAGAAATAACTACTCGACACACATTTTGCTCACTATTGGATGCCACTTAGGTTTCTTTCTTCTCTCTGTCCATGCCGATTAATCAGAATATAACATCTCTATGATGTGCAGTTCATGACACGGCGAAACGTTGTTAATTGTCCGTGCACAACCATACCTTATCAAGTTTGCATTGTTGTGTGTATTTTTATTAAGCGCGCATAGTTAGATTGGAAAGTGTTTAAAAAAGCAACATAGTTTTCTTATTTCCTATTGAAAACAGTAAATTCTTAAGTTTGCTTGGATCTGCTTACTAGGACGCCGCCTCGCTCCACAAAGCCAAACAATTTTCAATTTCTGCCAGTTATAACGATCTTATCGCAACACTTGTGTTATCTGATAACTGTTTGTTGGTTTTTGTAAAAATATTAGGTACACAGTACTGTTAAATATGTGAAATGTTTTATGATTTGACAATTATTAAATGTCCAATCTAGTGGACCATAAAACTTCATAACATCATTTTATGGGCTACTAGATTGGACATTTAATAATTGTACAGTGTTCACTATAACTCGGTATAGTTATTAAACACGAGCTAACTTCACTCGCCAGTTCACATGGGCCTGAAGACCTTGGCGTGAACTTTATTCAACAACTGAACCGTTGGCACAGTTGGGATTCGAACCTTGGACCTAGCCCTCCGGTTTCTACCATAATATGTCTACTTAAGGATGTTGACTCCGGTTTGGCAGTTTGGTAGATGGCAACGTTAAACATTGATAATTGTATTTTTATACTGACAAATAAATTGCTTCCTTGTGTGTAAGACAGATTTAATTTCTTTTAACATTCTCCATTTCGTGCGTACTGTTTTTGTTCGTTTCTCTTATAATTGCGCCTAAAGTTTTTACGCTCAGAAATTATGTAACTTGCTCTGGGCCGGTACCGGAACATGGATAGTGTGAAAAAAGGGAACGCAGTGGAAGCGAGTCCCATCAGCATGGCCAGTGCAGTTAGTGGTGGCGGGGTCACTGACCAGGGTTCTCGCCGCTGCACTGCCAGGGCTCCTAGCATCCCTATACTATAACTAAATATGTGCTATCAGCTGTAATATTCTTCAGGTAAATTGGAACAACTGTGAATCTATTTCAGATTTCGAAAAATCAACAATTTTAGATTTGTTGAGTATACGTTTATGCGAGTGCGTCACATATAGGATTGATAATATCTCAGCTACAAAAAAAACCTCAAAATACATTCGTGGTTTAAAGTCGTGTTCTAATACTGCGTGGTAAAAATTTAATTTGCAAAGAATTAGAGCGATCTTTTCAATGTCACTAAGAAAAGTGGGCTAAGTAAAGTATACGATACATGACGCAGGAACACAAACACGTACCTCCAACCGGACAGTTGGTCGAGTTCGAAAACGTTCCAACAGAAAAACTGTTTTATTTACTTCGACCCATTTTAAATCCATTCAATTAGTAATGATTGAGGCGTGTGTTTATTTTAATCATACTTAAAGCATTACATTTTCATCTATACGAATATTTATGCCAGTAATATAATTATTTAGTGAGGTCTGCTATTACAAATAGTTTAAATGTATTGCATTTACACGGGACTACTCTCCTAGACTCCAAAACAGCTGATAATGGATGAGAGGTCTGTATGAACATAAAATCAGCGATCATGGTAAATTGTAGGAATATCATCGCACACATTTTAAGTTTTCCGGGTAAGCCCCTTTACAATCTGAGCCTTCAAGTTGACCTTTGATTCTCTATTTGACTTATTGTATGTTTATTTTTTATTTGTAAAGGGAGTTTTTTGTAATAATTGCCACGGAATCTCCCTATCTCTTACTGTACCCTCCGTCATCCAATAACGTACAGACATACATAACAGTGATCGCCGTCACGTAGCTCTCTGTGAAGACGCCGTCAGTTGTGATAACACGCCGAGTGATACAAGCCCTGACACCAATCCGAGAGGTTTGAACTCAAGGACTAGGCTCCCTACTTCCTACTGTACCCCTCCGTCATCCAATAACGTACAGACGTACATAACAGTGATCTCCGCCGTCACCTAGCTCTCTGTGAAGGCGCCGCCAGTTGTGATAACACGCCGAGTGATACAAGCCTTGACACGAATCCGCGAGGTTTGAACTCAAGGACCAGGTTCCTTACTTCCTACTGTACCCCTCCGTCATCCAATAACGTACAGCCGTACATAACAGTGATCTCCGCCGTCACCTAGCTCTCTGTGAAGGCGCCGCCAGTTGTGATAACACGCCGAGTGATACGAACCCTGACACCAATTCGCGAGGTTTGAAGTCAAGGTCCAGGCTCCCCTACTTCCTACTGTACCCCTCCGTCATCCAATAACGTACAGACGTACATGACAGTGATCTCTGCCGTCACCTAGCTCTCTGTGAAGTCGCCGCCATTTGTGATGAAACACCGAGTGATACAAGCCCTGACACCAATCAGCGAAGTTTGCAGTCAAGGACCAGTGAAGGCGCTGCCAATTGTGATAACACGCCGAGTGATACAAGCCCAGACACCAATCCGAGAGGTTTGCAGTCAAGGACTAGCCTCCCTACTTCCTACAGTACCCTCCGTCATTCATGACGTACAGACGTACATAACAGTGATGATCTCCGCCGTCAACTAGCTCTCTGTGAAGGCGCCGTCAATTGTGATAACACGCCGAGTGATGGAAGTCCTGACACCAATCCGAGAGGTTTGCAGTCAAGGACTAGCCTCCCTACTTCCTACAGTACCCTCCGTCATTCATGACGTACAGACGTACATAACAGTGATGATCTCCGCCGTCAACTAGCTCTCTGTGAAGGCGCCGCCAGTTGTGATAACACGCCGAGTGATACAAGCCCTGACACCAATCCGAGAGGTTTGCAGTCAAGGACTAGCCTCCCTATTTCTTGCTGAATCCAACATTATATAATAATTATTGTGGATTCTTTTCAATCTATATTTATAAAAGAGGATGTTTGTATATTTGAAGTTTATGCGCTGCCAAACCATCCAACCGATCGCCATGAAACTTTATTATGTCGTCCTGTATACTCCCGAGATGGTTTCTGTGAAGTTTGATGCAGATCCGTCCACAGGGTCCCACCCCACGGGCTCCTAAAGATCCCATGTTATTCAAATGGAGAATCTGAATTGTTTACAAAAAACATATGACTGTGTGGTTTTAATGTAGTTTCAAGTGCCATAAGCAGATTGAAGTTCTCACAACAACAGTACTGCATATGTTTTGATTTATTGTAGTTCTACATTTCACCTTGAGAGTGTAGCACACACTACTTTTACTTGATCAGGTGATCTGTATTTGGTGTTAACCTTTTTCCTCGGTAATTAAAACATGTGGTGAAACGTGAAAATAAAAAATAAATAATTATTTGTTTTGCAGTTTACTTTTTATGACATGCCTCTTAAAAAATCTAATATTGGTAGAAGAAGCAAAAATGCTCGAATTCTTTCAGCTATTAGGTTCTAAATCAAACTCAATATTATGACCGGCGAAGCGGGTGGGTACAGCTAGTATTTTATATTTGTCTAATATTCAGTAAATTAGAATTTAGTTTAAATATATAGAATTATACTAGTACATATTATATATTTTCTTATCGAAATGTAAAGAAAAATCTAGTAATTATATTTATTACTAAACACAGTTTTTAACATAGGTAATTTTTCACATGCAGAGATTTTCACATCCAATCTTCTTAATTCTATTTGTTTTTCGAAAGATCATCTAGTTTAGTTTGTTCAATTTTCATAATTTAGTATGAAGGCGATGTTTTCAAGTATGTTTAGACTCCCAATTTATATATTCTCTTATCGTAATTAATGTGATATCAGTATATATAAATTGACTAATGCTGTATTTGCTGTAATTTCATTGGGTCTTATGACATTATTCTTAAACTCTCCAAACAAATTCATCCCGCCTAGATAGCTGTGAAACGAACTGACGTTAAAACGTTGTAGTAATACAAAGAAGTAAATTGAAGCATATATAGTACTTACAAATGTAATATATTGATGAAATAAATTGGCATTCGTAAAACATAATTTAAGTTTATCTTTATATCTGTAAACATTTGCTGTAAAATGTCAAAAAATATCATTGAATAGTTAAAATTATGTATTATTCGGATTATATTTAGACTATATTCAAGAAAATATATTAAAAACATAAAACAATTCTACAATAATATAACGTTGTATGTTGTTGTTATAACTGTTGTTTATAGTGTTTGGCCATTGAATAATTAATACTACAGTAGTTCCATTTCTCCCTAAAGCTTCTGTGTTTCAGTTAAATTTTAATTCGTTGTAACAAAAAATATAGTTGTATTCTTTTTATTTAAAAAAATGGTAATATTAATTTGTAAAAATTTTAAAACTAATGTTCTTAAATGAAGTTGCAATAGCTGCCGTATAATCAATTTATTTCAATTATTAATTATTTTATAAAAATTACAATTAAAACTTAAAACAGTAAAGGTTTTTTTAATGTACATATTCTCAAAAATGCGTGTTGTATGAAGAACTTGCCAAGTAACATTTAAAAAAAATAGGCATTCCGTTTGGTAAAAATGTTGTATCCACAAGGGTACAAATACAACTAGTATGAACGAAGAATCAGCTTTGGCATTGAAACTTTTGTTTTGGTAAAATTATGGTTTGTAGAATCAGTTAAATGAGCAAGAATAAACTTTTTTTTATTTTGAAACTAGTGTTGGCATCGTCTAATCATAAATTATTATTAAAACTATATAAACAATTCTTCTGTACGTTGTAGGCCTACGTTATTTATAAATTAAGATGAAATATTATTAAAATTTTGTTATTTTATGGTCTTTTGTGACTTATAATTTATATTCTTTTTTCAGGTGAGTTGGGTGCGGTGTAAAGCTGATTCTGGTGAGCAATGATCACTATATTGCTAGTTGTACAAAACTTACTACGCTGTGCTGTTACATGTTGTACATCACATTAGCACGATGTGCTGATATATATTTTACATCACATTAGCACGATGTGGTGATATATATTTTACATCACATTAGCACGATGTGGTGATATATGTTGTACATCACATTAGCACGATGTGGTGATATATGTTGTACATCACATTAGCACGATGTGGTGATATATGTTGTACATCACATTAGCACGATGTGGTGATATATGTTGTACATCACATTAGCACGATGTGGTGATATATGTTGTACATCACATTAGCACGATGTGGTGATATATGTTGTACATCACATTAGCACGATGTGGTGATATATGTTTTACATCACATTAGCACGATGTGGTGATATATGTTGTACATCTCATTAGCACGATGTGCTGATATATGTTGTACATCACATTAGCACGATGTGGTGATATATGCTGTACATCGCATTAGCACGATGTGGTGATATATGTTTTACATCACATTAGCACGATGTGCTGATATATATTGTACATCACATTAGCACGATGTGGTGATATATGTTGTACATCACATTAGCACGATGTGGTGATATATGTTGTACATCACATTAGCACGATGTGGTGATATATGTTGTACATCACATTAGCACGATGTGGTGATATATGTTGTACATCACATTAGCACGATGTGCTGATATATGTTGTACATCACATTAGCACGATGTGGTGATATATGTTGTACATCACATTAGCACGATGTGGTGATATATGTTGTACATCACATTAGCACAATGTGCTGATATATATTGTACATCCATTACCACGATGTGGTGATATATGTTGTACATCACATTATCACGATATGCTGATATATATTGTACATCACATTACCATGAAGTGGTGTATATGTTGTACATAACATTACCAAGATGTGGTGATATATGTTGTACATCACATTACCACGATGTGCTGATATATATTGTACATCACATTACCATCATGTGGTGATATATGTTGTACATCACATTACCACCATTTGGTGATATATGTTATACGTCACATTAGCACGATGTGGTGATATATGTTGTACATCACATTACCACGATGTGCTGATATATGTTGTACATCACATTACCACCATGTGGTGATATATGTTGTACATCACATTACCACGATGTTCTGATATATGTTGTACATCACATTTCCACGATGTGTTGTTACATATTGTACATCACATTACGACGCTGTGCTGTTATATGTTGTACATCACATTACTACGCTGTGTTGTTACATGGTTATCATCACAGTACCACACTGTGACGTTACATGTTATCATCACAGTACCACAATGTGATGTTACATGTTGTACATCACATTACTACGCTGTGTTGTTACATGTTGTACACCACATTACCACAATGTGCTTTTACATCTTGTCATCACATTACTACACTTTGCTGTTACGTGTTGTCATCACAGTACCACAATGTGATGTTACATGTTATCATCACATTATCACACTGTGCTGTTACATTATCATCACAGTACCACACTGTGGCGTTACATGTTATTATCACAGTACCACACTGTGCTGTTACATGTTGTACATCACATTAACACACTGTGCTGTTACACGTTATCATCACAGTAACGCACTGTGCTGTTACACGTTATCATCACAGTATCACACTGTGCTATTACATGTTGTACATCACATTAACACACTGCGCTGTTACACGTTATCATTACAGTACCACACTGTGCTGTTCCGTGTTATGATCATAGTACCAAACTGTGCTATTACATGTTGTACATCACATTAACACACTGTGCTGTTACACGTAATCGTCACAGTACCACACTGTGCTGTTACACTTTATCATCACAGTACCACACTGTGCGGTTACACGTTATCATCACAGTATCACACTGTGCTATTACATGTTGTACATCACATTAACACACTGCGCTGTTACACGTTATCATCACAGTACCACACTGTGCTATTACATGTTGTACATCACATTAACACACTGTGCTGTTACACGTTATCACCACAGTATCACACTGTGCTGTTACATGTTATCATCACAGTACCACACTGTGTTGTTACATGTTATCATCACAGTATCACACTGTGCTTTTCCATGTTGTCATCACAGTACCACACTGTGCTGTTACATGTTATCGTCACAGTACCACACTGTGCTGTTACAAGTTGTCTTCACATTACTACACTGTGCTGGTACGTGTTGTACATCACATTAACACACTGTACCTTTACATATTGTCATCAGAGTACCACACTGTGCTGTTACATCTTATCATCACAGTACCACACTGTGTTGTTACATGTTATCATCACAGTATCACACTGTGCTTTTCCATGTTGTCATCACAGTACCACACTGAGCTGTTACATGTTATCGTCACAGTACCACACTGTGCTGTTACAAGTTGTCTTCACATTACTATACTGTGCTGGTACGTGTTGTACATCACATTAACACACTGTACCTTTACATATTGTCATCAGAGTACCACACTGTGCTGTTACATGTTGTACATCACATTATCACGCTGTCCTGAGCTGCTTCCAATGGTCGGTCCACGTGCTGTGCGGCTCAGCCCCCCCCCCCTCTCCCCCATCCGGACTTCCATATTGATCTACCACACTTCTCACACCCTCACTTATCCCTTTGTTTTGCCACGTCAATTTGTGTATCGATTATTTGGATATGTCTATTATTAAGCAGGCTATCCTTGATTTTTAAAGATAAAAATTGCTTCATTAAGCAATGTTTAAAAACTCAAATTTGACAAAAATAAGATTTTATACAATCTAATTTTACAGTATTTACGTACCGTTCGTAAGATAACGACTCGATTATTTAGAAACAAATAAGTTATACATGTAATTTTTTTATCCGTAAAAATAACTCCATTGTTGTATTATAATTATTTGATATTTAATTATTTGGTGAAGCTTAAATTTGTTTTCATTTAACTATTGTTTTGATTCATATCACTGCAACCATGTTGTTTATTTATTAAATTCTTTAGGTTAATATTCCTTTTATATAGTTAGTATTACGCCAACATTTTAGTTTTGGAACAAAGAAATCTAAAGTAGTCCTAGACATGTTTAGTTTGTGTAATTTTGTAGTTATTGAGGTGTAATTTTGATTATGAACAGTTCGATAACAACTCAGTTTCACTTCCTTATCAAGTAAATATCTTAAGTTTGAATTTAAGACAAATACCTCTGGAAATTGCTTTGTTTGTCTATTCGATTGCTTAAAATGACGACTGCTTGAACAAATTAATTTAATATACAATATACTATTTATTTAGTATTTGAAAAGTGGCAAGTTTGATTTCTGATGTTTTATTTTGTAAATAACTAATTTATTTTTGGAATCATATAAAATTTGCATATAAATTGGAGAATAATTCTCCAAATTAACAGACTCACCTTAAGAAATTGCTTTGTAGATCACCCCCCCCCCCCCAATATATCCAAGTAATGTTATCAAAAAGAAACGTTAGTGTATAAAAACTGACTAGTGTTTTTTTCGTTATTATTTAGTTTCTAAAGCAACCCCGAACTGATTTTAGTAATTTTTTATTGAAGACAATTTTGCGTATCATAGAACATATGAGCTCGATTTATACTCTAAGCTTTTATATTGTAACAAGATTTATTGCAATTTTTCCAAAATCAAGCTACTGATGGGAACGTTTTAATTTTTAGCATGGAACATGCTTTAGTCTTGACCTAACTGCCTGAAAACGTTACGCGGGAAGGTGACGCGTAACCATGAAAACACAATGACATATCAGTGTTGACTTCAATAATGATTTTATTTGCAAGCGTTCATCAAAGTACATCTTTAGTTTCCATGACAACTCTTGTTAAAAATATACAAAATTAAGTCCTAATTAGAGAATCCATTTTGTGTCTATAGGATTATATAAGATAATAATTAACTTCCTTTCAAGGTGGTAATGAGTAATCGCGTGAGTAAGAACCTGAGCCGCGAAACAATAAAATTTAAAAAGTAAAGATATTTTTAAGATATGTTTATATTTTTTGTAATTCCTTACATGAAATCTAAAATTCGTTGTTTTCGGAGAAATACATTTGCAGGCTCATTATTAAAAAGGAGCCAGCAAACAGAAAAAGCGCAGCTAAAGCATGTTCCATGTTTCTTGAATTTTAGCCGTAGGCTCTAAGCAAAAAGATCCGGGGGTCCAGGGGGCTTGCCCCCTGGCGAGGCCCGCAGGGCCGAGTTTTTAAACTTAGTATTTCATAACTTTACAAGTCAGCTGATTCTTTTTTAGTTTTTTTTTTTTTTTTTTTTTTTTTTTTTTTTTTTTAATGTTTAATGCATCATTTACTTTATAATTATAAATGCTCATTATGTGGTTAGTGATATTACGTATCTCCAAATATACATGACTCTTGCCTAAACGAACACCCTGACAGAGAATGTGATCGTTGATTATTTGACAAAGTTCGATACAATTTGCCTTACCGCCATCGTCATCCTCGCCGCTAATTGCTGTCCTTGGTGTTCCACCCTCAACGTATTCGTAACGAACATCCTGACAGACAATGTGATCGTTGAATATTTAACAAAGATCGATACAATTTGCCTTACCGCCATCGTCATCCTCGCCGCTAATTGCTGTCCTTGGTGTTCCACCCTAAACAAGTATTCGTAACGAACATCCTGACAGACAATGTGATCGTTGAATATTTGACATCGATCGATACAATTTGCCTTACCGCCATCGTCATCCTCGCCGCTAATTGCTGTCCTTGGTGTTCCACCCTCAACAAGTATTCGTAACGAACATCCTAACAGACAATGTGATCGTTGAATATTTGACAAGGATCGATCGATACGACTTGCCTTGCCGCCATCAGCATTCTCGCCGCTAATTGCTGTCCTTGGTGTTTCACCGTCAACAAGTATTCGTAAGGAACAACCTGACAGACAATGTGATCGTTGAATATTTGACAAGAATCGATATGACATGCTTTATCCCCTCAAAAGTTATTTCTCTTAGTTCGTTTGTTTATAAATTGTAGAATGGTTTTGGAGATTTTTGTACATTTTCTATCGTTAGTGTGAATTGTAGCAGCGACCGCTAAATTTCATAATTTATAATCTTAACCATAACCAGGTCATGAGAAAAATCTAATACAAAAATAATATATGTTTTGTTTTGTTATTTTTAAGGAGATTTTTGATCGGATAATCTAGAACGTAGTAAACGAATGTTGCAACGATTCAATCGTTTGTGAATCACACGATAACTGTAGTTCAAGCAATCAGAAATAATTTTTTGTCCACAAAAACTCATTTTGGCCGTTTTGGGTGTTATATTTAATATCTTATTGCAATTCTCCACTATATACAAAGCTCTCATACATGACACTTCAGGTAAATGAGATAAATCATATTTATATGTTGAACTTTTGTAACATAATCTAAAAGCAGCAATAAACTTGCTGCAATTTTTAATGTAACACAAGAATAACACAATAATTTGAATGACACATTGAATATAGAACATTTTCGACATGTGAGATCAAACCTATCGGATTACTTGGCAGTGGACAGGTGAGTTAAGTAATAGTTTTTGTGATAAGTTGGGTCGGTTTGAATGACCTTGGCCTTGGGTGCAGCCTCCGAACCTGCCCTGCCGTAAGGAACGGTGGACCAAAGGCGGGCCCAGCTTTTGGTCCAACACAAAAAGGTTGGAGCTAAATTCCAAAATGGCTGAAAGGAAGCTGGCAACCGACGGGTCCTTAGAATCTGGTTCCAGGCAGACTTGAAGCGATATTTTTGAGTTTGAATTGAGGTTTCTCAGAGCGTGGGGCGGATCTTGTGAGGGCAGGATGCAGGCAAAAAATAGCCAGAACCCTTAGTGCCAGGCCACCATCTGTCGCCGTCACAGCTTCCCTCCCTTATC
This sequence comes from Stictocephala bisonia, assembly GCA_035578905.1. Taxonomy (NCBI): domain Eukaryota; kingdom Metazoa; phylum Arthropoda; class Insecta; order Hemiptera; family Membracidae; genus Stictocephala; species Stictocephala bisonia. Next base: position 459,243 of record JAQJVL010000317.1, read on the forward strand.
TGCGAGGGTGGGACCTCGTACTATTACCATAAAGGATGGCTGACAGTCCTTGATGGGGACTTCTCCTTCCATGAACCAAATGATTCTCTGGAGGACGAACTCTATAATATTAATTGTGTGTAGATTGAATGATGATAACATTACTGCACGTACATTTGATGTTACATCTGAATATCATAAATAGTCTATATTTGGTGAATCGATCATAGTTTTTGCAAAAACCCAAGTTAGAATAATGGAATAATAACAATCCATGAATCATCAGTAAACATAAAGTATTCCATTTTTTTATTGACAACCGTGATACGTAAATGGATTACTCATTTTGACGAATTGGACTTGTCAGGTTTCTGCTTGGTTAGGAAAAGAACACGATAAGAGAGCGTCGCAATGTTAAAGGAAGTTTTTTGCATTTCACTCCAACTGACAATGACAAATACAGCAAGTCGTTAGCTACAAATCAAGAAATTAGTGTTTTTCATCTAATGATCCTTTTTTAGGCCTTTGCTTAGAAGCCGTAATCGTTTTAAGGATATTCTGGTGTTTTCCACATTTACTTTTTTTATGTCTTTAAAGGTCTACGTTTTGTTCTTTTTAAAATGTGAAGTACTTCTATTCTTTTTGGGTCTGTTTTGTTATATTTTTGTTTTTCGGTTTTATTATTCTTCATTTCTATATTGTTCTTCTTTTATATTTTATACTTTACTTTTGGATCTACTATATTAATTTCAAGAGACTATACCTTCAAAAAAAAAAAACATATTCTTTTTTGGCCTACTTTTCGGTTTTTTATCTGTTACGTTTATTCTTGTGATTTTTTTTGTCGGTAAAGTGAATTAATTTAAAAAATTTTGAAACGAGGTTCTATACAGAGTATCGATGTACACATTATTTAATTTAATGTATAGAGCCTGGTTTAAGCATTTCTTTTACGTACTTTTCAACAGATCTACAGTTGCGTAATAGTTATAATAATAAGAAACTGACTGTAAAGTGACTAAAAGTACCTTGTATATTTAGAATGTCACTGGAGAGCTATTTTATAAAACACGTATTTGTGACTGAAGGAAGTGTTCCCGCGTGATGGCTTCAATTACAAGTGCACCGTTCAGCCTTAATGAGTGCTGTAATGGGTTTAATTGTGTTGTAAATTCATTACTCCAATTAATTCTCAACTGCCGACGATGACGTCGTGTTCGGGCCAACGACGTAGCCCGCCAGTCTGGCCTACCCCTTCTTGACCGAGGGGGCGAGGGGAGGCCGTCCCAATCTATAACTCCCCATCTGTCCCCCACTCGCTTTGTTCTATATTGTAATAAATAAGCCCAATGTACTTAGCCACTCACTCTTCGAGTCTGAATCTGAACCTTGCTCTCGTATGAGTTCTCTCTGTCTCGCCTGCACCCTGTAACAAAAAACGGATTGAAGTAATGGTTGATAAAATGTGTCTTGATCGTAGACGTTTACAGAGGTCTCTGTGATTGAAGGTGGCCGTTTCCCTTCGCGAAAAACTAAAAAAAAAAACTCGGCCCTGCGGGCCTCGCCAGGGGGCAAGCCCCCTGGACCCCCGGATCTTTTTGCTTAGAGCCTACGGCTAAAATTCAAGAAACATGGAACATGCTTTAGCTGCGCTTTTTCTGTTTGCTGGCTCCTTTTTAATAATGAGCCTGCAAATGTATTTCTCCGAAAACAACGAATTTTAGATTTCATGTAAGGAATTACAAAAAATATAAACATATCTTAAAAATATCTTTACTTTTTAAATTTTATTGTTTCGCGGCTCAGGTTCTTACTCACGCGATTACTCATTACCACCTTGAAAGGAAGTTAATTATTATCTTATATAATCCTATAGACACAAAATGGATTCTCTAATTAGGACTTAATTTTGTATATTTTTAACAAGAGTTGTCATGGAAACTAAAGATGTACTTTGATGAACGCTTGCAAATAAAATCATTATTGAAGTCAACACTGATATGTCATTGTGTTTTCATGGTTACGCGTCACCTTCCCGCGTAACGTTTTCAGGCAGTTAGGTCAAGACTAAAGCATGTTCCATGCTAAAAACATGGGTTTCTATTTCAACCATTCGTTTCGTTCTTGATTGTCTTTTGATGTTATTCGGCTTTATTCCTTCCCAATATTCCTTGATTCTCTGTTGTCTCTGTGTTTTAGCGCTGCTTCTGAAAATATTATTAGGTTTATATTATTATTATTATCTTTATGTGATAATGGTTTCAGGTGTAGGCGTACTAAGTTGTTTTAGTACATTTCTAATTGTTTTGTGGTTTTTGTTGAGGAATGTTAAAGGAAAGCCAACTTGCGAATGAAGTAGTCAAGTTGAATCAGTGGGAAAGACAGCGAAGTGATTCATGAGTCGTGTGACGCTTGTCCGCTGACACACTGTAACCAGAACCCGCTGCTGATACGGTACCATCCGGGTTTTGTCCATGCTTTGTCACGAGAATAGTTGTACTAACATTGGGGGGGGGGGTTGCTGGTCTGTGTGTAGTCGTTGCGTGTTTGGGAAGTATCGTCTGGCCATGAGGCGTTTACACAATTTCTTTTACTGGTGCGATAATGAATTAGTTGGTAGATAACAAAATTGTATTTTATTTAATAGATATAAAAACAGCAATATCCTATTTTGGTTGCACTCGTGAAAACCACCTTAAAAATATAATGGAGTCGCAAAAGATGTAAAATTGGTAATTAACTTATTTTAGCCGAGTGTAAAAAAGGTTGTTCTTCTCCTAGGAATTATATATATAACTTAATTTCTGCAATATGAAGAGGTCCGCAGGGTTGGAGCAGGGTGAGAGCCGTGCTGTGTTGACATGAAGTTTCTCACGCTTTCATTACATTTCCAGTGTGTGATTTAGTAGCATTTATTAATGTTTTTTGAAAATTTTGGATGGCTTCTGGGTGTATTTCTAAATTAATACAGCCACCCTTAATAGCACACACTTAGTTTTGAAGTTGTAGTTTTCCAATTATATTGCCTCGAATATAAGATTATGAAATTAGCTTGCCATGGTATGTGAAATGATCTTGAGTGCTATTTGTTTAATTCCACTGTCCGTGGGAGCTTCTGTGCCACCTACTCTCAAGGCCAGAGTACATCCCGCAGTCATCCGCAATAATAGAGGCAAATGACGGGTGCTGATGGACCGGCAAGATCGTGGTTAGAGCATCGAACCAAGCCAAAACTTGTGTAGACAAAGAAAGAAAGAAGTTGTCCCTGAAGATGGGTGCATTCCTCGGACGGCAAAAAAAGAGACGGCGGGCGGGCGGGCGCAGCGCAAGGCTAGCAGCCCGCCGGGTCATTCACCAGCGGCTCCCTAGGCTGCTCGGTATAATTAACAGAGTAACATCCTGGCACGCAGACCAGCCGCTCTCAACTTCTCACCTACACAGTCCTGTCTGGAACAAACCCGAACGGGAAGAGGTCCTAAACAGAATGTTGTTGGTAACATGTACAATTAACTCGGATTCCCTTACATGAAGAATCATCCTCTAGCATCGTGAAGTTTTCCAAGAGCTTTACTCCAAACTTATTGTTGGGATGAAGTTGAAGTACCGAATAAGAAATTTGACCAAATAAGAAATCGTGATTAATCATGTAATAAAAACTAATGAAGGAAGATTTTTTATAGATGTTGCATTTTCCATACAATGATAGTAGGCCAAATAATTATCTTTTAGCGTGCTCCTAAAATATAAAACCTTACTTATTACACGAATGAATCCAGAGCAGCATCCTTTAGATGCTGAAGTCGTAGAGAATCAACGACAGTTAAAATGAAAATAAATTGTTTAAAATGAAAATTACTGCTAATTCTATTTGATTTTGAAATGTCAATGCTTTTTTAGTCTTGTGTTCGTGAACAGTAGTTGTTGCTTCTGTGTTAGCAATGACTACAAATACACTAAGACGAAAAGTTCTTATGGGAATTTATCAGACAAGCGGGAGGGAAGCTTACGCAAACAGCCGCTACGAGCGCTACTCCGAAAGACAGGGAGCAGGCGGGCGAGCGCTCGTGCCTCCTAGTGGCCGTTTGCGTAAAGTCGAGTTTCTACCTGGACGACTGGTCTGAAATTTTAACATGGCTACTTTTCGTCTTAGTGTCTTTGTAGTCATTGGTGTTAGCCACTTGAAGATATCTGTCATATCCGATGTTCAACACTCAATATCGTGTATACAGTTAAGTAGTTGTTGGCCACGTGGAGTGGGCAGCCTTGTGTTCGTGGACAGTAGTTGTTGCTTCTGTGTTAGCCACTTGAAGATATCTGTCATATCCGATGTTCAACACTCAATATCGTGTATACAGTTAAGTAGTTGTTGGCCACGTGGAGTGGGCAGCCTTGTGTTCGTGGACAGTAGTTGTTGCTTCTGTGTTAGCCACTTGAAGATATGTGTCACTGTCATATCCGATGTTCTACACTCGATATCTTATATACAGTTAAGTAGTTGTTGGCCACGTGGAGTGGGCAGCCTTGTGTTCGTGGACAGTAGTTGTTGCTTCTGTGTTAGCCACTTGAAGATATCTGTCATATCCGATGTTCAACACTCAATATCGTGTATACAGTTAAGTAGTTGTTGGCCACGTGGAGTGGGCAGCCTTGTGTTCGTGGACAGTAGTTGTTGCTTCTGTGTTAGCCACTTGAAGATATGTGTCACTGTCATATCCGATGTTCTACACTCGATATCTTATATACAGTTAAGTAGTTGTTGGCCACGTGGAGTGGGCAGCCTTGTGTTCGTGGACAGTAGTTGTTGCTTCTGTGTTAGCCACTTGAAGATATCTGTCATATCCGATGTTCAACACTCAATATCGTGTATACAGTTAAGTAGTTGTTGGCCACGTGGAGTGGGCAGCCTTGTGTTCGTGTACAGTAGTTGTTGCTTCTGTGTTAGCCACTTGAAGATATCTGTCATATCCGATGTTCAACACTCAATATCGTGTATACTGTTAGTTAGTTGTTGGCCACGTGGAGTGGGCAGCCTTGTGTTCGTGGACAGTAGTTGTTGCTTCTGTGTTAGCCACTTGAAGATATCTGTCATATCCGATGTTCAACACTCAATATCGTGTATACAGTTAGTTAGTTGTTGGCCACGTGGAGTGGGCAGCCTTGTGTTCGTGGACAGTAGTTGTTGCTTCTGTGTTAGCCACTTGAAGATATGTGTCACTGTCATATCCGATGTTCTACACTCGATGTCGTGTATACTGTTAGTTATTTGTTGGCCACGTGGAGTGGGCAACCTTGGCAAAGGCACTAGCCAACACATTTTAGCATCCACTATCAAGGCCAGTCCTCAGTTACAACAGCTGTGCTAACTCATGCTACTTGTTATACTCTTGTTTGTTGTTATTCTTGTTGAGCTAAGTTCCTAGTATTTGTTTAGTTTCAAGGAATTTTTTTAGCTAATCAGTTTATTTTCTGCAAAGTTTTTATGTCATATGATTTTTATAATAACGTTAAGATGTTATAGTCATTTAAATATGGATCAATTGAAATTAATTTAGTAAGCAGCCGATTTTCCCTATCACTTTGCATGAAAGTAGATTCTAACAATTTGTAGGCCTATGTTTTAGTGGAAATAAACATTAATGAAAATTGCGGGGATTCTAAATTGTTATTCCAGTTTCTGCAACAATATACTTACTTTTCTCTATTCAATCAAATTTTCATTCAAATATAAAAAAACAAGTTGAATGTTTTAATCATATTAACATTTCCAGCTCCACTATAAACTAAATCCAGTAAAAATTTGGAATAGGATATATCGTTAATTATTACTTTAACATAATTCGCTGTAGACTACCTGTGTTTTAAGGTTCATATACAAAAATTAGAAATTTATGGCTGAAAGTTGTCCAGAATAGTAATTTTTGTTTCCATTTTGAAAGGCCACTGACGTACTAATATATAAAATATGAAATATTCTACAGAAAAGTCTAAAAAATAATTTTAAAGTTTTATGTTAAATTATAATAACAAACATATAATTTTGAACGATAAGCTATCCTGAGTAAATTAAATAATTTTATAATAAAATAGGAAACTCTTGTGTTTACTTCGTCAAGGATGTAGTTACTTGTGTGCTGGATAGAATTGGGAATATGTAGGTGGGGTGAAATGTGGACTGCGGAGATAGAGAGGATGGATATTGGATGCTGTTTTTTTCGCCCTGGGCTGCGCAGCTAAAGCACACGGAAGGGCGATTGGCAACAGAAATTCTCTCCGTCGGTATCCAACTTGCAGTAATATTACAACTGACAGCATAATAACACTAACAATCACTAAAAAACATAACATTTCATTGTTAATAGTTCCATCGGTAGGCCTATTTGTTTAATGGTCGATTTTGACGAATGACATTTTTATAAATTCGTGAATAAATGCCTGATACAGAATGATAATTGGTTTTTCTTTGTTTTTCTATCGTTGGTGTTTTCATTTATACATAATTTTCAAATTAGGGCAATTTTAAATAAGCACTTTTATAACAAATATTAAAATAATAAGCTAAGAAATTAGCATTCTCCATTAAAATACATGCAAAATAACTTTTTCTTAAATTATTTATGTATTTTTAATGGCCTATCATTAAGATATGGGCGAATGTGGATTTATGATGAGTGATGATGTGCGAATGTGAATTTATGATGAGTGTTGATGTACGAATTTAATGATTTTTACAAACTAAGGCGGACTATTTTTAGAAAGTGTCATTTAAGCCGCATTTACAATGGTCAACTTACTTGAATCAAGTAACTTGACTCTTTTTCCAGGGTTTACAGTACATTTAAGTAAACATAACGATTTTTGCAAGCTTGGATTCAAGTGGAGCACTTGAATGTTCTGTATTAAAAATAAATGGCGGCTGATCTTGATGTAGGTGATACTATCCGTAAATTTGTTGCAATGTTACTACCAGTCATAATTGATGTAACTCAAAATATAGTGAGAACAAATACAAAGAAGAAGAGAAAGCGTATGAGTAAGGAATTGGATTCGTCGTCGATCACAGCTTGGGACTTCAGATACCTATCGAAGACATTATCCAAATAAGAGTTTGAACAAACAATAACACAACGTCAACAAGAATAGTTACTATGACATTTGATTTGTAGGTTATGACTCTCTTGACACAAGTACATATGATCGGACTTGAATGTGGGTTTATACTGGTGACCTTCCTACTTGATTCTAGTGCATTCAACTTGACTGAAAAATTAAACGTTCAATTTTTACTTGCCACTTGAATCTAGGGGTCAAGTACTACTCGAACAAGCAATAAAATACTTGAACAAGCGTTTACAAGGGGAAAGTTCATTTAGGTTTTGCTTGACCAAGTAAACTAGAGTCAAGTAACATGACCAATGTAAATGCCGCTTAATTTATAGCCCAATGACAAATGAACAACCGGTGGTAATCAGTTGATCCCTTTCAAAATTTGTTATGACTCTGATTGGGATCGAACTGTGAAACTTGAGCTTTTGTGGGCCTTAAGCAACTACATACATAACGTACCGCCACGAATTGATCTTGAAAGAAATGCGCTGAATATCAGCTTATCCGTCTAACATTGGTTTTATGGAAAGAGATCCAAGATGGCCGAGCGCTCAAGGAAGATAATAGGATGAAAGACAAATATTGTTAAACGTCGATGAATCTGCATGAAAATGCTTGTCCTAGACAACCAGTATGTGCACTCTTTGTTCCTACATCACATCGTCTGTGAGTCGTCGTCCTTCGTAGTTCCTTGCTGGGCGCTTGCCATCATAGCATGTGTTCCAAGAACCAAGGCCATTCTCTCCATTCCGGAACAATACTGAAGTATTTTCCGTGACTTTCCACTGTTGATTACAATTTGTAACTCCGTCACAGCGCGCACGTAATGTGCTGGTTCCATCGGTGTTAACATGAAGTCAGAGTCGTTTAGGCTCGTTGGCCTTCGATAACGGACATTTCACTAGTATAAATATGGTATAGACAGATTGTACGTGGTTTCTTTGTTACTAGCAGAGTGGCTATGATTTTAGTAAATAAATATAACACTGCTAATGGTAGTTGAATAATATTATCTAAAATGTCTGTTAAAAGCTGATATTTTGTGAAGCACGTATTATCATATTATAAAAACGTCCTGCTACGTTTAAGTGGCAAATGCCTCATTTCCTTTCAAAGGATTCTGATATTTCCGAATATAATATCGTCTTAGTTTAAAAGTCCTGCTATGGTCTTGTGACATCTGCCCCATTTCCTGTCAAAGAATTCTGAAGTTCCCTGAAATAGTATTCTTTTATAATAAATCCTGCTACGGTTTTATGGCACTGTCTCATTTCCTGTAAAAAGATCCTGATATTTCATGATTGAAAATTGTCATAGTAGAAAGTCTTGGTTCGTTTCCTTGGCATCTGCCCCATTGCTTGTCAAAAGATCCTGATGTTTCAGGATTGAATATTGTCATAGTAGAAAGTCTTGGTCCGTTTCCTTGGCAACTGCCCCAATGCTTGTCAAAGGATCCTGATATTTCCTAATATAATATTGTCTCTATAACAGTCCACCCACTGTCTAAGTCTAAGGCATCTGTCCCATTACTCGTAAAAAAGTCATCCAGTTGTAGTAAGATTATATTTACACTATTTTTTTACTCTTGGTTTTACCCTAAACCAAGAAAAAAAAATAGTGTAAATATAATCTTACGTCAACTGGATGACTGTTTAATGAATCATACCTCTGATAACTGCTCTCCGTTCAATTAAAGTAAACGTCCCTTTGTATTGAATGGAGAGCAGTTATCAGAAATCAACGTCCTCTTTAGAATGGGTGGTTCTGGATGACAAAAGTGTTATATTTATTGGATTTGGAAGCGTTTCTCAGTTCTCTTATCCTCCCCCCTCCCGTATTCAGTTATGTTTAACAAATAATAGTAGGACCATATATTCTCAATAAATGTTATAACATTTTGTCATTGCTTGTAACGAAATTACAGTAAATTTTAATTATTGTTATATAAAGACGAATCTACGAGAGGCTGTGTTGTAAAAGCGTTTGTGCATCTGTACGCCCAAAATGAGTAGTAATTCGCCCCTTTCCACATAAATCATTGGAGCTGACGTAGAAAGGGGGAGCGCCGACCCCGCGGATGGCCAACATAGGAGAGAAATCTGCATTTAAATTGTTTCACAGTCTTGGCGGTCTCTGTTCATTTGTTAAAGGGCATTCGTTGTTCACAAACAACTGCAATTAGCTGTGATTTGTAGTGTTGTTTTGTTCCGTTGTAAGGCATTCACTTAAATGATTTTGAAATGATATTAAAATATTTTCGTTAACTTTGCGAAACTGTCTGTCGATATGTATTTGGCTCTTATTTGTTAGTACCTGTCGAAAAAATTTATAATTTTTAAATAATGTTAAAAAAATGTTAATTCATTTCATAAAGTTCTCTATTTGTATCTATTTGTACAAAATTTATCTCCATTTATTATGTCGAAAATGTGTTAGAATATTATTTTGAGATACGTGGATTGTCCACTCTACATATAATAGGAGTCTTAATATTAATATATTTGCATCTGTTATCTTGATTTTCAATAAATCGATATAAAGAGAAACAATACCTTTCGATTGTTGACCTACTTTGTTACATAAGACTCGTTGGCAACTGGCATAACTGGTAAAAACCATCGTTCTTTGAGCTCCACCTAGGAGACACGTAGGCCTACAGCTGCAGACGCAAACAACATCATACCCATTTTTTAAAATTCATCCATTTTTTAATTTGGCAGCTGGTTTTGAAAGCCATTCGATAAAACCGTGAAACGTTTTTAGTGCTTTCAATAATCTAAATGAAACAAAATGTATCGTAAAAAACGGCCCGCATCTAACTGAGTAAACATTTATTTCTAAATGTCAGAGTTGCCTGATTTTCTTCAGTAAAAATTTATTTCTAAATGTCATAAGTGCATGATTTTCTTCAGTAAACATTTATTTCTAAATGTCATAAGTGCATGATTTTCTTGGGTAAACATTTATTTCTAAATGTCATAAGTGCCTGATTTTCTTGAATGAACAAAATACATTAAAATAATAAAACGCGTTAGTAAGGTATACATATGTTGAAACACTCCTACATAGACAAAGAACATCGAATGTATGTCAGTAAAATTGAAAAGTATCTTAAGTTTCAACGATTGGTTTACAATACAAATTACAAATAATAATTCCTGGTAAATCAGTCAAGAGATAAGAGTTTGACGTTTGGAAAGGTATCGACATTGTATTCAATACTTATAATTTCTCTCGGCATTATAAAATAAATGTTACTAAAAAGTTGGTATTATGAAGCCACCCCATTACTAATACTAGAAGCGACCAGTAGTGAGCTAAGCAGGTACGGTAGTACGTTCATTTACCCTTACTTCGGTGGTAGTGTAAACCCTTACGTGTTGCTAGGGCGACGAGTTATTTTGGTGCCGGTGTAAACCGGAATAACACAGGCTCATCGTCAAGGCAACCCCCGCCGCCCCTGTACCCACCCACTGTGGGGAAGTCCTGAGCGGGGGTCCGGACCAAGTAGGGTTGAAAACGTATATAGCTTCAATGTTAAATATCCAATCCCTCCAACTACTTTTGTTTCCAGCAATTTTATTAAAAAGGTGGTTGAACTTTTTCAACAACGTCTTATGTTTTTGTGTTCTTTTATGTTTGTAAAAAAATATGATAACATTATTTTAGACGCATTATTAATAATAATGCAAGAATGAACAATTTACCTACAAAAAGTAGTCATAGCATGGAGTTTTATAAAAAAATGTCCAATCCTTTATACATAATTCGTGGAACCAGTTTTTGTCAACGCAACTTCTCATTTAGTTCTTGACCAATTTAAACGGTTGAGGTGTCAAAAAATTTGCCTCTGTACGTAATTGTGCAATAAGATCTTATTAATTCTTCAATATTTTCACCCTAAAGGGTACAGGAAGCCATTAAACGTTTTCGGTCATACAATATATATTCTAAATTTGAATAGTGCATTATTTGATTATTTTCATACTATTCATACAAAACACGTATTATGTTTATACTATATAGCATGTTATTAAAATTATACTAAACTATAATCTACATACATTTAATGAAACATTCAAAATGAACATCCTCACATTAAAAACTGTAAACTGCTATAATTACAAAAGATACACATATACATTGGAAACCTAAGAGAATAGACGATATTCCATTCACAAGTCACAACTAAAGGCAGTCAGTTGTCTGTCAACAGATGTCAAAACAAGGGGTGTCCTTTTCAAGGTCAAGGGACTGGACTTTTGTATTCTCTTTTCTCTCTCTTCCTATCGGCGTTTTTACTATCTACAAATTCTCATTCATCCTCCACTCTCTCTCCCTCAGCTTTCAACGAACTCCTAGCGCTCGTAGCCGCGTGTTGCTGAAACTGTTTTTTGTTTCCATGTTGTTGGTCTGACTTTTGCCCATATGAACTTTTCGTCTTATTCTATCTGTAGTCATTGTCCATGGGCATCTTTAGTAAGTACGTCACAACATCGTTACTCCATGGGCATTAGTAAGTACGTCACAACATCGTTAGCCCATGGGAATCAGAAAGTACGTCACCACATGCTAGATACACGTTTTGGTAAGCAGTAGTCTGCCCAATTATTTGCAAATGGCGGTGTATGAGTATGCTAATGCCCTGCCGGAAACCACTGTTGTTGCGTGAGTTGACGATCAACGGGTGCTTCCGGTGGCGGCCCATGTCACACCACACCTGATACAATGAAGCCCCGCGCTTACACACGCGCGCTCACGTGGTGGGTCAGTGCCTCGGGAGATAAGCGGTCACCTCCGCACAGGCTTTGTGGAAGACCTTCTCTGGCCTCCAGCTAAGAAACCGTAATGGCACTCAAGTGTGAGTGAACTCTGGTAGACACATACTCCCTTACTTGTCTTCCTACAGCTGAGAAACGGCAATGGCACTTAAGTGTGAGTGAACTCTGGTAGCCACATACTCTCTCACTTGTCTTACTACAGCTGAGAAACGGCAATGGCACTTAAGTGTGAGTGAACTCTGGTAGCCACATACTCTCTCACTTGTCTTACTCTAGCTGAGAAATGGCAGTAGCACTCAAGTGTGAGTGAACTCTGGTAGTCACACACTCTTTCACTTGTCTTCCTCCAGTCGATGAAACACTAATCATATTGAATATGCTCTGATAGCATCCATTTCTCACACTCTTAAATAGAGTTGGTGCTTTTCACTTTATAGAGTGGGTTTTCTCTATATTTTTGAGTTCATAAGTTTTTTATTAAATTAAAAACGTTTTTGTGCTATGACGTTTTTGTTCTCAAAAATGTAGTTTACATAGAATTTTTATCTTTTACACAATTATGTATAAATAAATACCAATTTTGTATCCTCACGGAACAAAAAAATATGGTAACGTAGATTTTAAAAAGTAAAAATTCTACTATTGAAATATATATGTAACAAATTTACGGGGATATTTAAAAAAAAATATACAACATATCCTTACAATTTGAGGATAAAGGCAATTTTACAACCATTTACGTAGACTAATATATTTTTCTAGTACACAATTTTACAGGAAATTCATATTTTATTAAAAGTAGATTGTTGTTTAAAAGTAACAGGAGCAATATATCGAATATCTCCAACATTTCATTATAAGATCGTTTAATTCTACCAGTTATGGCCCCAGTCGCTAATAACACTTTATTACGATGTGAAATACTATAATTTATAAATTCAATTATTGCAATTAATTAAGGAACCCATTGATTAACATGGTAACGTACTTCAGTTAAATTGTTGTGCTTCACGACCATCACTGTTTTAGTTGTTAGAGAGTTACCACGTAAATATTTTTCGCGAAATCGTAAATTGTTTACTCGTGCAAAAATAACATTACGAATTTTAAAGTGAAAATTAAGTGGGGAAACAGACTATTACTGACTACCTATATATGTTATCGAAACGTCAATTTTTGTCATATTTACAAAAATTATATGTGCAATTTAAATGTCACCACACAGAGGTAGCCGTCCAATGGTGCGCTAAACGTGTGTCGAGTAGGTATTTCTTCAATTTACCACTATATGACACGGACGGCATCTTGTCAGTCTCTCCTTTATTACAATCAAATCCTCAAGGATAAACATAGTAATTATTACTACAGATGTAAAAATTTATATTAGTTTTAATCTATATTTAACTGCCAAATGAGTTCGCTGCGGCCATAAGGAAGCGAACTTTGGTATGTCACTCACAGACAAGTGACAATTAGGGTTTGAAACACATTATTATTATTGTATTATTAATGTAAAATAAGTTTATATCACACACGCTTTCTTAGCATTGCTCTATATCTGGCTCTAATTCTCGTTTAAGATTATACACTTTTTAATCTCAAGAAAAAAGTAGCACTGATAATAAAATAGCTAACGTCCTTTAAACAACGTTAACCTTTCTCGGTTTTTTTTCTTTTTTTTTATTTATTTATTTTTTGTCACGATATAAATATATCGACAGCTATATAACTGTAGCCTACATTTAATATTGACAAGAACTCAATATTTCAATTATGCATAGTAAGGTAAAATTATTTTGGATGTAATAGTCTTCTTAGTTTTCCACTTTGTAGCTGTTAAGGGGGACCTTGGTTTGTACCGATCTGGTGTCATGGTCGCTTCCCCTATCTCTCTGGAGCCTCCAGTCCTCCGGAGCTTCCTTCCTGTCGTGGCATTACGCCGGGAAAGGACGTGGCTCTGGACTTGACCTCGACTTCCATAGCAGTTCGATGTAAGGTTGCACATTGCTGACGCGAGGACAGTAAATGCAGAAGCGTCCAACAAGCACGCTCGGTGATCCGATGCGGAATGTGGACGCGCCACTCTCGTGTTTCCCAACGGCCATCAACTTGAAGCAGGCGCTCACAGGCCTGGACAACTCTTATTGTTCGTTATTTTATGGCACGAAGTATTTATTGTGTTGCTTATGTAATTCAGCAAGAAAAGGCCATATTTTTTAAAAAAATATTCCACAAATTTGTATTTAAAAAAGCGATTTCGCCGGTTAAGGCATCATCAGTTTTGACCAGCGAAAGTGCTTTTTCAATAAAAATTTGTGAAATATTTTTAAAAATATGTTTTTTCTCAAATCTAATATATTCCATCAGGTACATTTCAAAAAAATGAAAAACTTCTAGAAGAAAGCAGTACGGAAAATCTTTGTACAAAACTGATGATGCCTTAACCGGAGAGTTTTTTTTTTTTTTTTAATAAACATTTGTGAAATATTTTTATAAATTTGTTCTTTTCTTTAACCTACTATATTCCCTCAATTATATTGAGCAGAAAAAGAAAAGACAAGGCATTTTGTAGAAAATTGTATGACATTGTCAATACTTTTAGTTTTGTAAGAAACAAACAACGTTTCGACAGAGGTATAAAAACTGTCGTCTTCAGGTTCTACGTACTACCTTAATCTACATTTACAACTAGTTTTTTTTCTCCTTAACCCATAATAATTTAAGAAAGTCACCTTAAGTACTATATGCTTATAGACAACACTAGTTCGTCTTTGATGTTCTGGTGGAGTTGGTACGCTGTTGAATAAGTTGAATATTTTCCCCAACAAATGACCTGCTCTTTGTGTTGTTAAACATTTTCATATTTTGTATTTCATGTTGTGTTTTATATTTTGTTGTGTGTGATAGTTGTTAAGGAGACGTGACTTTCTTAATAGTCAACCGTAGTTTGTAGTTTTGAAGGTGACTTTCTTAAATTATTATGGTTCCAGGGGGAAAAAACTAGTTATACATGCAGACTAAGGTAGTAAGTAACACCTGAAGAGGACAAGAGTTTTTATATCTATCGAAAGCTTGGGGGGTTTTCCTTAAAACACTTGAAGCCTTGGCAATATCCAATCAATTTCAACCTATCGTGAACAATCCAGTGCCAACAAATAACTTTCAAACAACTGTTGTCTAGAAGATAGGTAAACACACAACTAAGTTTGTCTTATGAAACGACATCAAACAAATAATAAAAGTGCATACGTATTCAATTTATTATAAGATAATAAAATAAATATTCAACGACCACAGATTTTGTAAATTATTTGAGCAAACCTTATTCTTTTTGCTAAAAGACTTCTTCCGTCTTTCTTTGGACAACGAACGATCCTGTTAAAACCTCTTGATATTAACTGCTGATAATAGCTTCGGTTCCACTTGTCGTCTTTCTGTTTAGCTTTTTTTTTACGTCGCTACCTTTGACAGAAGTCAAATTACAACTCTGTTCAGAACTGTGAACAGGAGTTGTAAGGAGAGAAGTCGAAGTACAGATCTGTTCAGAACCGTGAACTGGAGTTGTAAGGAGAGAAGTCGAAGTACAGATCTGTTCAGAACTGTGAACTGGAGTTGTAAGGAGAGAAGTCGAAGTACAACTCTGTTCAGAACCGTGAACTGGAGTTGTAAGGAGAGAAGTCGAAGTACAACTCTGTTCAGAACTGTGAACTGGAGTTGTAAGGAGAGAGGTCGAAGTACAGATCTGTTCAGAACCGTGAACTGGAGTTGTAAGTAGAGAAGTCGAAGTACAGATCTGTTCAGAACCGTGAACTGGAGTTGTAAGTAGAGAAGTCGAAGTACAGATCTGTTCAGAACCGTGAACTGGAGTTGTAATGAGAGGAGTCAGATTACAACTCTGTTCAGAACCGTGAACTGGAGTTGTAAGGAGAGAAGTCGAAGTACAGATCTGTTCAGAACCGTGAACTGGAGTTGTAAGGAGAGAAGTCGAAGTACAGATCTGTTCAGAACCGTGAACTAGAGTTGTAAGGAGAGAAGTCGAAGTACAACTCTGTTCAGAACTGTGAACTGGAGTTATAAGGAGAGAAGTAGAAGTACAACTCTGTTCAGAACTGTGAACTGGAGTTGTAAGTAGAGAAGTCGAAGTACAACTAACTTTGTTCAGAACCGTGAACTGGAGTTGTAAGGAGAGAAGTCGAAGTACAGATCTGTTCAGAACCGTGAACTGGAGTTGTAAGGAGAGAAGTAGAAGTACAACTCTGTTCAGAACCGTGAACTGGAGTTGTAAGGAGAGAAGTCGAAGTACAACTCTGTTCAGAACTGTGAACTGGAGTTGTAAGTAGAGAAGTCGAAGTACAACTCTGTTCAGCACCGTGAACTGGAGTTGTAAGGAGAGAAGTCGAAGTACAGATCTGTTCAGAACCGTGAACTGGAGTTGTAAGGAGAGAAGTCGAAGTACAGATCTGTTCAGAACCGTGAACTAGAGTTGTAAGGAGAGAAGTCGAAGTACAACTCTGTTCAGAACTGTGAACTGGAGTTATAAGGAGAGAAGTAGAAGTACAACTCTGTTCAGAACTGTGAACTGGAGTTGTAAGTAGAGAAGTCGAAGTACAACTAACTTTGTTCAGAACCGTGAACTGGAGTTGTAAGGAGAGAAGTCGAAGTACAGATCTGTTCAGAACCGTGAACTGGAGTTGTAAGGAGAGAAGTAGAAGTACAACTCTGTTCAGAACCGTGAACTGGAGTTGTAAGGAGAGAAGTCGAAGTACAACTCTGTTCAGAACTGTGAACTGGAGTTGTAAGTAGAGAAGTCGAAGTACAACTCTGTTCAGAACTGTGAACTGGAGTTGTAAGTAGAGAAGTCGAAGTACAGATCTGTTCAGAACCGTGAACTGGAGTTGTAAGGAGAGAAGTCGAAGTACAGATCTGTTCAGAACCGTGAACTAGAGTTGTAAGGAGAGAAGTCGAAGTACAACTCTGTTCAGAACTGTGAACTGGAGTTATAAGGAGAGAAGTAGAAGTACAACTCTGTTCAGAACTGTGAACTGGAGTTGTAAGTAGAGAAGTCGAAGTACAACTAACTTTGTTCAGAACCGTGAACTGGAGTTGTAAGGAGAGAAGTCGAAGTACAGATCTGTTCAGAACCGTGAACTGGAGTTGTAAGGAGAGAAGTAGAAGTACAACTCTGTTCAGAACCGTGAACTGGAGTTGTAAGGAGAGAAGTCGAAGTACAACTCTGTTCAGAACTGTGAACTGGAGTTGCAAGTAGAGAAGTCGAAGTACAACTCTGTTCAGAACTGTGAACTGGAGTTGTAAGTAGAGAAGTCGAAGTACAACTCTGTTCAGAACCGTGAACTGGAGTTGTAAGGAGAGAAGTCGAAGTACAGATCTGTTCAGAACCGTGAACTGGAGTTGTAAGGAGAGAAGTAGAAGTACAACTCTGTTCAGAACCGTGAACTGGAGTTGTAAGGAGAGAAGTCTAAGTACAACTCTGTTCAGAACCGTGAACTGGAGTTGTAATGAGAGGAGTCGAAGTACAACTCCGTTTAGAGCCGTGAACTAGAGTTGTAAGGTGATGAGCGAGTAAAATTAATTTGACTGAACCGCCGGAGTCCGCTCGGAATACATTAACCGGGCCAAATGTCATTTACTCCTTCCGTCCGGTCTACGACTGAACTTCGTCCGCCTATCGTGTGAAAAGTTCTATTAAACACTTTACGACAAATTGTTACGTGTAACGTAAAGTTTTATATCGAACAAATGAATGGTGAATTAAAAATAGAGATCAAGATTTAATGAATATACGATGGCTTATTTCTCTTTTCATTTAGACTCTGTAACAACAGCATCCACTGCAAAACCCGGAACAGATTTATTGGGTATAACAGGAAGGAAAGTAGTAAGATGTTATTGAATTAAGAATTATTTAAAACGGCATTGGCAAGTACAAAGTTGCATGCGTGAACGTGTATACGGTAGATGCCTTCATCCTAATTGGAATAAAAAAAATTGTATGAAGATTGAGTATTACTTAATTGTATAGGCTTATTTCAGTTTTTTTCACTTAACTCATTGGCTTTCAAAAAAATGATTTAAGTGATGTCATTAGTAGTTACAAAATATCTGCGTGTCTTCAAATTATTAATTTGCCATTGTCCGTCTGTTTACTTTAGCAGTTGGCTATTCATAAATAAACTTATTATTGCACCGACCAAGTCTCATTTATACAGTAAAGCTTACATTCAGTAACATACGAACTGACGGGTGTTTACTGATGTCGTGTGTTTTAGCAGTTGGCTATTCATAAATAAACTTATTATTGCACCGACGAAGTCACATTTATACAGTAAATCTTACATTCAGTAACATACGAACTGATGTCGGGTATTTTGGCAGTCGGCTATTCATAAATAAACTTATTATTGCACCGACGAAGTCACATTTATACAGTAAATCTTACATCCAGGAACATACGAACTGACGGGGGTTTTAGCAGTTTGCTGTTCATAAATAAACTTATTATTGCACTGACGAAGTCACATTTATACAGTAAAGCTTACATTCAGTAACATACGAACTGACGGGGGTTTTAGCAGTTTGCTGTTCATAAATAAACTTATTATTGCACTGACGAAGTCACATTTATACAGTAAGTCTTACATTCAGTAACATACGAACTGATGTCGGGTATTTTGGCAGTCGGCTATTCATAAATACTTATTATTGCACCGACGAAGTCACATTTATACAGTAAATCTTACATTTAGTAACATACGAACTGACGGGGGTTTTAGCAGTTTGCTGTTCATAAATAAACTTATTATTGCACTGACGAAGTCACATTTATACAGTAAAGCTTACATTTAGTAACATACGAACTGACGGGGGTTTTAGCAGTTTGCTGTTCATAAATAAACTTATTATTGCACTGACGAAGTCACATTTATACAGTAAATCTTACATTTAGTAACATACGAACTGACGGGGGTTTTAGCAGTTTGCTGTTCATAAATAAACTTATTATTGCACTGACGAAGTCACATTTATACAGTAAAGCTTACATTCAGTAACATACGAACTGACGGGTATTTTGGCAGTCGGCTATTCATAAATACTTATTATTGCACTGACGAAGTCACATTTATACAGTAAATCTTACATTTAGTAACATACGAACTGACGGGGGTTTTAGCAGTTTGCTGTTCATAAATAAACTTATTATTGCACTGACGAAGTCACATTTATACAGTAAAGCTTACATTCAGTAACATACGAACTGACGGGTATTTTGGCAGTTGGCTATTCATAAATAAACTCATTATTGCACTGACGAAGTCACATTTATATAGTAAAGCTTACATCCAGGAACATACGAACTGACGGGTATTTTGGCAGTCGGCTATTCATAAATAAACTCATTATTGCACTGACGAAGTCACATTTATACAGTAAAGCTTACATTCAGTAACATACGAACTGACGGGGGTTTTAGCAGTTTGCTATTCATAAATAAACTCATTATTGCACCGATGAAGTCACATTTATACAGTAAAGCTTACATCCAGGAACATACGAACTGACGGGTATTTTGGCAGTCGGCTATTCATAAATAAACTCATTATTGCACTGACGAAGTCACATTTATACAGTAAATCTTACATTTAGTAACATACGAACTGACGGGGGTTTTAGCAGTTTGCTGTTCATAAATAAACTTATTATTGCACTGACGAAGTCACATTTATACAGTAAAGCTTACATTCAGTAACATACGAACTGACGGGTATTTTGGCAGTTGGCTATTCATAAATAAACTCATTATTGCACTGACGAAGTCACATTTATACAGTAAAGCTTACATTCAGTAACATACGAACTGACGGGGGTTTTAGCAGTTTGCTATTCATAAATAAACTCATTATTGCACTGACGAAGTCACATTTATACAGTAAAGCTTACATTCAGTAACATACGAACTGACGGGGGTTTTAGCAGTTTGCTATTCATAAATAAACTCATTATTGCACTGACGAAGTCACATTTATACAGTAAAGCTTACATCCAGGAACATACGAACTGACGGGGGTTTTAGCAGTTTGCTATTCATAAATAAACTCATTATTGCACCGACGAAGTCACATTTATACAGTAAAGCTTACATCCAGGAACATACGAACTGACGGGTATTTTGGCAGTCGGCTATTCATAAATAAACTCATTATTGCACTGACGAAGTCACATTTATACAGTAAAGCTTTACATTCAGTAACATACGAACTGACGGGTGTTTTAAATTATGGCCCC
The DNA here is from genome assembly GCA_035578905.1 of Stictocephala bisonia. Classification (NCBI taxonomy): domain Eukaryota; kingdom Metazoa; phylum Arthropoda; class Insecta; order Hemiptera; family Membracidae; genus Stictocephala; species Stictocephala bisonia. The sequence continues at coordinate 479,408 of JAQJVL010000317.1, forward strand.
AGGAATTGATTATGAAGTAAATATTTCCTAAAAAATAAAATACTGTTTTGAAAAAAATCGCAATTTTAATTTACAACAAATGTTATGAACATTTTAATTACATTACAATTCCAAGTAATAATATAAATAAAAAAAAGCTTTTGTAATTTAATGAAATGTTACTAATTTAATACAACAACCTCAGGTGATATTGTTCCAAGGTTTCAGAGAAATTGAATAAACACAACTTTCTCTAATAATTATTTATCACAACGTGCATCTCACCAGGCTTCTTATTTAAATGTGAAATATTTTTGTTAAAAGAATAAACTTTTTTTTATTATGTATTTTTATTTTAAGTACATACCTATAATGATTTGCATTTTATTAATTAAATAATATTACAATTTTTTTGAAATTAATAATTTTATCAGCACATCCCAATTTCGTTTTAAAAGAAACAAATCAACATCAAACGCCATTGATAAACTTACTAGAATAATTCTCCAAACATTTGAAGATAAAGGTTTAGCCCAGGCTACCTTTTGCGACCTAAGCAAAGCGTTCGATTGCGTGGAACATAATGATCTTTTAAATAAATTATCTTATTATGGTGTGAAAGGTGCCCCCATTAACTTCTTTAAATCGTATCTAAACAATCGGAAACAAAAAGTTTTTATCAATGGCGAGTGGTCCCATGAAATAACTGTGCAATATAGCGTTCCACAGGGGTCCGTTCTTGGACCTTTCTTATTCCTAGTCTGCATTAACGACCTACCTTCAAGTATATCAACCACAACCATATTATATGCAGACGACTCTACCTTTGTTAATACAGGTAAACATCTTGCTGACATTACATTATTAGCACAAAATACCATCCTAGATGCGTCTGAGTGGTTTCAAGGGAATGGGTTTCTTTTAAATAATTTTAAACAAACCCAAAAATGTATTGTTTAGCTTAAGGTCCAATTCCGTTGATACATGTATCAATAATAACGATTTTTCTTCCTGTGTAAAATTTCTGGTTGTTTTCATTGATGAAAACCTTAACTGGAATCAACACATTAATTATATTGCATGCCGACTATCTAGAGTAATATTTCTTTTGAAACGTTTGACACATTGCGTTAAAATTAGTTATGTAAAAACAGCATACTACGCATATTTTCAGTCCATCTTTAGATATGTCCTAATTTTCTTTGGGAACTAAACGAATCCGAGACATTTTAATCTTACAAAAGAAAGCGGTTAGAGTAGTTTCTGAATCTAGCTTAACAGAACACTGTAAACCACTCTTCAGATCCTTAAAAATACCAACCGTTATTAATTTATATTTGTTTGATTTAGTAAATTATGTTTTTAAAAACCCTGACCTACTTAACTACACATCTTACACACATAGCCACAATACTAGACAGAAAAATAATGCAAAAATAGAATTTTACAGACTTACAAAAACACTTGATAGCCATGTCGTTCAAAGCTTGAAAACTTACAACTTTCTCTTGCCTTTAATCAATAAATACGACCAAAAACTATTTTTAAACAAATTTTATTGTTGGAGTTTAGAAAATCCATTTTACACTTTAGAGGAATTTTTTATGCTTGACAATATTAACTTTTAGCCGTATTTTATTGTAATTAATTGATTTATGTATTTGTTTTTGGGTAATATGTTAATGATATACAACCTGAAGCTTATTTTTTTTATTTTGATTCACTGTTAATCTAACTTTTTAATGACTTGGCCTGTTGCTGTATATTTGACATTGTCTGTGATTGTATTTATCCAATGGCAAATAAAGATGTATTATTATTATTATTATTATGAAATAGTATATACGAACTTTGATAATATTGTAGGTTTGATATAAAATTAAACTTTTCATTCCTTTAGTACATCTGAATAATTACCATTTTATTTCAAGAAAATTTATATGTTGAACCCATACTACCTGCAGTGTTGGGTTCTTCTATCGTTTTTCAGGTGCACTTAAAATGAAAATTTTGCAATTTGCTGTTCTCAAGTTTTTATTTATTAAATATAACCGCTAAGTCTGCGGGCGTTGTCGAGAGATCGATCCGGTATTTAACCTCGTCTGGGGTTTTAAATAGCCCAGTATGAATACATATGTCTGTGTACTTTACTTGGTTGTTGCACGAACGTTGCAGTAGAATAAAAGCGCCTTCTAGCACGCAAACCGCGTCCCTTCCCTTTCTTATTTCATCATGGTACCAGAAAAATACTTACGTCGATTTGATAGATTTGGACCACTTAAACCTAGTATAGGTGGATAAGTCAATTTTACGGTGTGGAACGATAGGAGGGTATGTGTGAGGGTGGTAAGGACAACTATCCGACAATATATGGGTCCATAGGGATGGCAAATATTTTCAACATATCGATATATCAAAATCGAATTGTAAATGATCTATCTGTTTAAAATTATGCACTCTTATGTCATGATCAAAAATACACTCACGTTTTGCTGTCACTATTTAAAATAGCCTACAGAATGTAAAAATAAACAAATTTATCTACTCGAAACAAGTTGTGGTCTGTGACTTTGAATGAAAAATTTCAAAATAAGAAATACATTTATTTATTATGTTAATTATAAAGTAATAATGTAAAAACAATGTTATTTTTGTTTTTCAAATTTAAAAATTCCTTTAGGCTTCTTATAAACACTAAAAATTAAACACATTAATTCACAAAGGCATTCAAATTAGGCATCTTAGAGTCAGAGTTAACTCACATATACCTTCATTTACCTGTTCTACCCACTGGTCTACAATAAACTGCATTTAAGTGCGTACTAATACAAACTACAATAAACCTCACGTAAAAAACTAAATAAAGTTGGTACTTTATTATTTCAATGCATGTTTAGTACGCATAAAAGGCAATTTAAATGTGTTTTTTGTGATATGATATATCGGACCAAAATATCGAAACATGGGGAAGACAAAGGTTGTTGGACATTTGCCATCATTACGTGAAAGTTACCAATCACGACGTTTCGATTTGGTAAAACCCAAACCTTTTTCAAGTGCTAAAAACTAATAAACTTATGTACATCTAGATAATGTTTAATAACATAGTTTTATAACATGTTTGTGTAGATGTAATTTAGTTTTTAGCACTTGAAAAAGGTTTGGATTTTACCAAATCGAAACGTCGTGATTGGTAATTTTCACGTAATGATGGCAAATGTTCAACAACCTTTCTCTTCCCCATCTTATACTCCATCATTAACAAACAAATTTTAAAAACAAAATATCGAAATATATTTATCGATATTTCCGATATATCGTTGCCATCCCTAGGGGTGGGGGTGCAAAGGCCATCAGTGTTGTATGTACGAAGTGGCTAAGAAAGTCGTGAATGGCCTATGTGTGAGGTTCAGTAGAATCAATGAATACACATTTATAAGAAGCGAAATCCAAATTAAAAAGTCAGACAACTTTTTCCTAATTTTTAATCTTTGCAAGGCCACTGCACGGTCGAACTTGTTTCGCGGCAGCCTAGAGTGAGATGGAGAATGATACGGAGGGCAGCGCAGCCGACTGGAGGGGTGGGTTTTAAAGTTGCCGGGAGAATGAGAGAGATAGAAAAGGGGGAGAGGGGAATAATTTAGTTAGAAGAGGACAAATGGCAGAAAGTCTCAGGCCAGCGCTGCATATCGGCAGCCGCGCTTAGCTCGTTCGTCTGCTACAGGAAGTCTGACTGATTCCCTATCTCGTTTCGCTTCTTAGAGATGTGAATTCATTGGTAGAAGAAGGTCCATTAAGTCTACTGCAGTTGTTTGATCATAAAACTTCAGGGAGATGATCGTTAAAAATAACAGATATAATAATCACTTGTTTACATACATACATATATATATATATATATACTCCTTTAACGATTACCAAAACTTATTATTTCGTATTATTTTTAAACTAACAATTACTGTACTTGTATTTCAGACATAGGATAAAGAAAAGGTAAAGATAAATGAAAAGAAAATGATTTCCTAAAACAAGGCTGATCATTATGTTTGTGACAAATTCAATTTCAAATTAGATTTCATTGACAGAATGAATTTATTTCACCAACAATGAGATGTAGTGTGAATTCACCTCTCTAAACTTCAAACAAACTAGTTTTTGTCGTTCACTTTATTCGGATAGGTAATGAATGCAAACTAACATTAAAAAAAGTAGGAGTTTAATAGCTGTTATATAAGGCAATGCTACAACTACGCAGAGATAAATAATTCATTATAGGCGGCTCCAGCTGACGAGTTTTTCATCACCCCGGTATATCACCGAAGTTCCTGGCGAACTTACTCCCCTGATGAACTTTAAACGGAGTAACTCCCAGCGAGTCACGGTTTCATTACTCCCCCTCGCCGCCCTACACGAGCGACGCACACGGAGTTACTAAACTTATCGATTGGGAGCCACTCGGGTCTTTCACTTTATAACGGCAACTAGACAGTCATTGGTGACTGTGCTTAATAGAGCCGTCATCAATTATGACAAGCTTAACTTTATTGCTTATTTATTTTGGCCATGTCGTGGTTGACATTATGTGTCCTCAAAAATCCTGGAAGTCATATATGTACCTTATTATATGATCATAATTAGATTTTTATTACTATCTCCGTACAGTGATGAATTATGACTATCAACGTCTAAAATGAATGTACTTTGTCCATAATATAATCACAAAGTTTCTTCATTGTGTCCTTTCTCATAACAAAGATATTTGCCACTCCTGAACTTTTAGAACTCCCATTGTATGTTATCTGCACAAATTATGTACACAAGTATATAAGTGTGAATTTTGTTCACTTATTCATTCTTTATTTATGTGATGGTTTTGATTGTGTACATTTATTTACTTTGGAGTACAATGTGGCATTTAATGTATATGTTTTTTTTTCATGTTGCTAACTTTTATACTCTTACCATACTATTTATCATTAGGAATATATTCGTTTTGGGACTCGTGGGTTGAAAACTCCCCCTCCTCTCCTAAGATAAAAAATTCAAATGTTTACGAAATTACTTCTATTAAATAATCACCGTGTTCCGGGCAATGTTTTGCCATTTTTGTCGGACTGTCTAAATGTTTGATGTCGGAACTATTCCGTAGACATCGCAGATAACCTTTGTTACAGAATGCAGGGTCAGAGCTTTGGAGCGCGGCGTGACGACACGCCATCAGTTCTCACACCACTATCTTGTGTCATTCATTTTGTATATTAACGTTTTTATCGACCGTAACGGGGTCAAATACAAGTCGGGGCTCTGAACTCCTCCACTTAAAACTCTTCTCTTTATATAGAATGGTTCGATGAATATTTTGTAAACATGAGGCTGGTCAATTTACTCAATATACTGGTATACTGGTCAGACTACTCAAATTAAAGATCTACTGTCGGCACAGAAATTATGTGCACCCGAGTTTGAAGCTTATTTCCTAAGGAACTAAGAGACATACGAAAAATGTTATCACACCATTGTTTTCCTCGTTTAATTGTACGTTATGACATTTGCACTTTTAAATTTTATTACAATTTTGTATTAAATTTCATCCTATTAGGAACAAAAAAAGTACTGGAATTTTAACTAGTGTTCACTGTACATAAAATTTACACAGTTACTTCTTAATAAGTCATTGAGTGTCGCATTTATATTTTAATACCAGGTTGAGGAAGGTTTTCCATAAGTTTATTTTTCAGAATTTTAACTTATCGAGAAAAAAGTTGTTACCTATCCCTTGAAACATTGTTTTCTTGGCTTTTAGAGGTATTAAAATTAATTACTGGTATTGTGTAATCCTTATGACATGTTTAGTTACGATACATTACTTTCATGTGTGTAAGTAAATGTAGTGATTTTAAATTGATTTAAAGTCAATTAAAAATAACTTCGAATTGAAGAAGTTAAATTGATTTAAATAAATATAAAATCACTGCCTTTACTTATACATATGAAAATAATGTATCGTAACTAAACATGTCATGAGAATAACAACTAGACTAAATAATTAGCTTTACGACCTCTAAAAGCCAAGAAAACAACGTTTCACGAGATTGCTAAGAACTTTTGTTCTAAATAAGTTAAAATTCTAAAATTTATTAAACTTATGGAAAACCTTCCTATCAAACAGGCATTTAAATATAAATACGATACATTAACAGGGTTTTTGAGTAATAACAGTATAAATTTGATGTAAAGTGGAAACTATTTTTGTTCGAACTAGAATGTAAATTATTAATACTGTTAATAACATTTAAAAGTTTATATATCATATCGAGGAAGACAACGGTGTGATTAGAAGTTTCATACGCCTCTTAGTTTCTTAGTAAAGAACCTTCGAACTCGGGTGAACATAATCTTTGCGCTGACAGTAGTAAAATTTATACTTGTACTTCAGGTGTGTTTTTAGCCTTCCTTGCCTGTACGCTTTTGGGAGCGTTTATTTCTGTAATTGTTACACCAATTATAGTGTTTTACACGATATTATGTGTATTACTTTACAAATAAGTAGCAACTGTCATTGAAAATACATTGACCAGGTGTCAGTAAAGAATGTTCAAGCCAATTAAACTAGAGGAAATAATAATCTGTATATTGGTAAAGAAATCGGTTGCGTCGAAATTCCAAGCGTTATACTTCACCTACGGCCTTCGGAAATGTCTCATTTTAAAGCTGTGATATTGTAGATGGCGGGAAAAATATCAGTTTTGTGATCCGCCTTAAGGGCTCCACCCCATTAGCCCTCAAAGTTTCCAGATTAATCTTACGGGAAGAAGGTTTCTTATTTTTGTGTGTATTATACTGTGGTAATATGCATTTAAATTAGAATAAATTAATACAAAAAATAATTCAATTAAAAATTCTTATTGCAATGCTTTTTCGTACACAATATATTTAGTTTTTTTTCTGGGGCATAAATAGTGATGATGGTTTTCCAACACGAGAACAGGCAAAATACAATTGCCTCTGTGAAAAACATCGATTTTAAAAATGTTTGCCCCTTTGATTTATTTATAGACATGGCAAATGCAAGTTGGGTAAGAAATTGTAATGGTTTAAAATCAAATTTCACGTCTGTTAGGAATTGTAGTTTCCCCTTTGAAATTTCCATTGAAAATTTTGGCTTCGATCACATTGTTTATTAATTTTTCCACTGTAAGCCTAGTGCCATTACAATGCTTTGGCGGGTTAATATCCGTAACATAATGATTACTGCGTCAACTTTTAATTGCATATTATGAAGCGGTGAACCGGCCAATTTAAATTCTGAAGTGGTGAATTTAAAAATTCTGTCGGATAGTTGACAACATCATCTGTGTTGGTGACAGAATCAACTGATTTGTATGTTATCAGATCGCCAGCTATCTTATTTGGAATTTGAAAATTCATTTCTTTAACATCAACGTTTTTGCAGCCAATATAACACGTTCGCTCAACTAAACGTGATCATTGTAATTCTGTGCAAGGTTTGGGAATACCATTTCGATGAGTTCGGCCTTAGATTCAGTAAATTGACAAACATTGTTAAGAATGTAATGTATCCTGACGATACGTCAACTGAAATTTTACCATTACCAATGTCGAGCAGTTGTTTTGAAAACGTATCATGTTTAATTCTAGTGTTTTGACATATTTCTATAAATTAGATGATTAAGTTCATTGGCTGGGTAAAACAATATCTCGGTTTTCTACAATTTCACCCACAAAGACAATTAGATTCTTCATTGATTGTTGGGGCGTTTCTTGTGTGTTGTTCTGCAGGCGTCTTATCTGCTCTGATGGCGTGGTTGTCCCGTTGGCATAGGTGTTAAACAATTCAACTAATCCGTTGTGTTGGTGGAAAGATTTTTGGTCTAAAATTGGTTTTCTGACTGAATTGTTTTTCGCACGACGCTGATCGACTTGTTTTGTTGAACCGCCCATAAAATAAATTTGCAAAACTTTGTATTCATTATCTAGTATTGGTAATAAGGAGCCTGTTCTATAACATATTTGACTCCGAATCTTGAAAGTAGGCATACATTTTCTTGAATAATCTTTGTTGCACCAAATGATATCATATTCAGCAATATGAATATGAGTAAAAAAATGTCTAGAATCTGGCTCATTTCCTGAAACCAATGACTGTAGCGGCTCTGGTGGCGGTACTAATGGCGTCAACTTAACTTTTCCACTCGCGCAATACAATCCAGGGCCTTCATTTTTAAACGTAAATGCCTTGCAACGTGGACACACCATGTTCATTACCCAATAGCAACTATGGGCAGTAAACAGTAATCCATTGCCACGTTGTAACTGAATGCAGCGATTGGGGTTAAACCCAACATTTCTCTATTGTTGATTACGATTTCGTTGAAGTTCATTTTGTGCTTCTCGTTGGTCATCAGTATGACTTGCTCGTATATATCTTTGGTTTTCAGCATTGCGGGTTCTGCAAAAGTTGGTACGTCTAACAGGTGGCATTTGAATTAACAAAAATTCAACAAAACATGATGAACTTTAAATATACCGTATGGAGAGGAGTCGAAGTACAACTCTGTTCAGAACCGTGAACTGGAGTTGTAAGGAGAGGAGTCGAAGTACAACTCTGTTCAGAACCGTGAACTGGAGTTGTAAGGAGAGGAGCCAAAGTACAACTCTGTTCAGAACCGTAAAGTGGAGTTGAAAGGAGAGGAGTCGAAATACAAATCTGTTCAGAACCGTGAACTGGAGTTGTAAGGTGATGATGAGCGAGTAAAATTAATTTGACTCGACCGCCGGAGTCCGCTCGGAATACATTAACCGGGCCAAATGTCATTTACTCCTTCCGTCCGGTCTACGACTGAACTTCGTCCGCCTATCGTGTTAAAAGTTCTACTTTACGTAAGACAAATTGCTACGTGTAACGTAAAGTTTGGCATCGAAAAAATCAAAGGTGAATTGAACGTGAAGAATTCGATCACGACATAACGTATATACGATGGCTTATTTGGCTTTTTTCACTAGACCCTCTAGCACCAGCATCCATTTTAATGGAAAACCGTTACAAATTTATTGGCTAAATGAGAAAACAGTAAGATGTTATTGAATTAATGATTATATTTAAAACCTCATTGACAAGTACACAATTGCATGCATAAATATGTACACGGAAGTACTTTTATTTCCCCCTCCCCCAAAAAGTGTAATAAGTGAGCTATACTTAGTTTTATAGTAATTACGAATAGTAAAACACAATAATTACAACCTCTTAGTATATTAGCTGCACGGATCTGAGAATTACTCTAGATACCTGGTAGATATTTCCAAAATAATATTCACGACACAAATATAATAAAAGTGAGAAAATATTAATAAAATATGTAACTCATGTATTACTGCTGATGTTTCCAAGTCAACGATGTTGATTATTTATTCTCTCTGTGTGTATAGGATAAGGTACAGCACTTACAACTGTTGTGTGGGCAGCCATTAAGAATATTGCACCACACACCTCGTGCTCACGTCTGATTATAACTTACACTGGACCTACCTAGAGTCTACAACGACATGATGTTAACTATACACCTGTGTATGGCACTTATACCTGTTGTGTGGGCAGCCATTAAGAATACTGCACCACACACCTCGGCCTCACGTCCAATTATAACAACGTCCTACCTAGGGTTTACAACGACGTGAGGTTATGTCTCCCTATTCAAACAAGGTACAACACTTACAATGGCTGTGTGGGCAGCCATTAGGAATACTCCACCACACACATCGTACTCACGTCTAATTATAACATACACTGGACCTACCTAGGGTCTACAACGACGTGAAGTTATCTCTACACCTGTGTATGGCACTTACAACTGTTGTGTGGTCAGCCATTAAGAATACTGCACCACACACCTCGTGCTCACGTATAATTATAGCTTACACTGGACCTACGTAGGCTCTACAACGACGTGAGGTTATCTCTTCCTCTGTGTATGGCACTTACAACTGTTGTGTGGTCAGCTTAAGAATACTGCACCACACACCTCGTGCTCACGTCTAATTATAGCTTACACTGGACCTACCAAGGGTCTACAACGACGTGAGGTTATCTCTACACCTGTGTATGGCACTTAACAACTGTTGTGTGGTCAGCCATTAAGAATACTGCACCACACACCTCGTGCTCACATCTAATTATAGCTTACACTGGACCTACGTAGGCTCTACAACGACGTGAGGTTATCTCTTCCTCTGTGTATGGCACTTACAACTGTTGTCTGGTCAGCTTAAGAATACTGCACCACACACCTCGTGCTCACGTCTAATTATAGGTTACACTGGACCTACCAAGGGTCTACAACGACGTGAGGTTACCTCTTCCTCTGTGTATGGCACTTACAACTGTTGTGTGGTCAGCCATTAAGAATACTGCACCACACACCTCGTGCTCACTTCTAATTATAGCTTACACTGGACCTACCAAGGGTCTACAACGTCGTAAGGTTACATCTTCCTCTGTGTATGGCACTTACAACTGTTGTGTGGTCAGCCATTAAGAATACTGCACCACACACCTCGTGCTCACGTCTAATTATAGCTTACACTGGACCTACCAAGGGTCTACAACGACGTGAGGTTACCTCTTCCTCTGTGTATGGCACTTACAACTGTTGTGTGGTTAGCCATTAAGAATACTGCACCACACACCTCGTGCTCACTTCTAATTATAGCTTACACTGGACCTACCAAGGGTCTACAACGTCGTAAGGTTACATCTTCCTCTGTGTATGGCACTTACAACTGTTGTGTGGTCAGCCATTAAGAATACTGCACCACACACCTCGTGCTCACGTCTAATTATAGCTTACACTGGACCTACCAAGGGTCTACAACGACGTGAGGTTACCTCTTCCTCTGTGTATGGCACTTACAACTGTTGTGTGGTTAGCCATTAAGAATACTGCACCACACACCTCGGCCTCATGTCTAATTATAGCTTACACCGGACATACAGTACAGTATCCAAGGTAAAGGATTCGTGCTTTCATCTACATTGGAAGGAAGATGAAAGCCCCTGGTAATGGCTCAACTCGATCTCATTGAATCTTATTGTGTTTGCCAGCCTTTTAAATCATGTACAGTCTCCAAGGTAAAGGAATCGTGCTTTCATCCAAACTGGGAGTAAGATGAAAGCCCCTGGTAAAAGCTCAACTCGATCTCATTTAATCTTATTGTTTTTGCCAGCCTTTTCAATCATGTACAATCTCCAAGGTAAAGGAGTCGTGCTTTCATCCAAACTGGGAGTAAGATGAAAGCCCCTGGTAAAGGCTCAACTCAATATCGTTGAATCTTATTGTGTTTGCCAGCCGTTTCAATTATGTAGTCTCCAAGATCGATGTCATTCTCTTTTCATCCACAGCCAATAATCGGTCTTAACGGAAACTAATCTGGATTGAACAGATGGTATAAGTTTTTAAATCAATCAGTATACATAGCCATGTAGGAACATTACACTTTCATAATATTGCACACTCCATAGAGTCCAAATTTTGTAATTTGGACGGTTATTAGTTTTTACAGTGTCAACCTCATGAAATTTATCACGTTACGATGCCATTCTCCGTGATGATACATTTAATTTTAAGCATTAACAATAAATAATCTTCTTATCACTAAATCATAAGACTTATTCTAGATATATTTCGACTAACTGTCTACAATAATTATTAATCTATTTTATAAAATCAATATAAACCCTATTTTGTAAAATGGATTGATAATGATTTTAGACAGTAAATGGGAATTTATCTAGAATAAGTCTTATTATTTAGAGATGACATAAGTTGAGATCGAGAAAACAGATGTAAATAATTTAAAGAATATTAGTATATATATACTATACATTATTTACAGTGTATTTATACTAATATTCTTTAAATTATTTAAATCTGTTTTCCCAATTAATTATTGTCTTGTTTGTTTACAAATGAATAAAGTTATGTTGCCTGATGATGCCAGCTTTACTGGCGAAAGGCCTAGTTGAAATAAAAAAGAAAATTAAAAAAGTTTAAATTACAATTTATTGGTTTTTATTGAATATTTATTTTTTTTGTAAATAAGATGTAGTGCTTATTTAGTTTTAATACTTAAGCTCATGAAACTCAAACATTTGCCACATTTTCAGTTATTTGGTGCATGTTGGGTACCTTTTCATATTGTCGGGAGGTTTAACAATAAATTTACTGTAGTGAGGTAGTTCCACCCGGAGTTTAATTCTTTGAGGTGTCTGCCTCCCATTATCCTAGAAACTCGGCTGAGGACTATTTTGACGTATAAATCGTATTTGTGCATTTTATAAATTTTTTAACCTGTTTACAGGTTTTGTTGTAAACCCAACCTATTACTATCTCATTTTTGTCCTTGAGAACTAAACGAAACATGTATGCGCTTGTTATTGCTTCCTATGTATGACAGTCAGGGGTCGTGGCGTGGGGTCTTCGAGGCAGGAGGAGCTAAATATAATTAGAGTATGAGAGTTGGGTGTCATGTGCCGTGGACAGTATTGTCCGGGCCTGCTGAACCGGCACTTCTCATCACCCTCCATTGTACTCTGTTTACATATCGCCACCCAAAATACCTAACGGCGAACTCCAGAGGAGCTATATGTCAGTAGTGTGAGAGAGACGGGTATCGTGGACAGTATTGTCCGGGCCTGCTGGACCGGCACTTCTCATCACCGTCCATTGTACTCTGTTTACATATCGCCACCCAAAATACCTAACGGCGAACTCCAGAGGAGCCCGGACAATACTGTCCCCAATACCCGTCCCTCTCACACTTCTCACATATTGCTCCTCACCAAAGTATGTTTTCCTGGCGTTTGTTCGACCACTAGTCGATTTTTTATTATTTAGGAATCTGTTTTTAAATTAGTGGCAACGAAGCAAATTAGTTCTAACAGTTGTAATTAATCTGTGAGGCCAGCGGAGGACGAATGTGGCACACATCCATTAAAGAGGCTTCAATGGAAGAAAGACAATCACCTGGTCTTTGTCTACATTGTGGGTAGGAGGCGAGAACTGATCTGGACGCTGTAAGAGAGACAGGAAAAAACAACTTCAACGCAGTTCGTGGTTTCTTTAAATCAATTTCGATATTATTTTTATTTTCATGAACTTTTTTAATTATAATTTTATCAAATGATTTCAATACAAACACACTATTAATTTAATATTATTAAAATGTGTTTTCATCCCCAAAACAACGATCGGTGGCGTATAGGCGAATATGGATTTTGGAATAGTCATAAATGTTTGTGTGAATGAATTTTTTGTTACAAATTAAGGCTGATTATGCCTTAGAATGTTTGTCAAGAGTCTGCAGAGGTGTCTGCCATGTTGGATTTAATCCCATAAGAACAATGTTATGGGCGAGTCCATATTTTTTCGTTATTTATTGACCAAAAGTTGTGTATGAGGATTAATGTGTCATTTTAAACGTTACCATATTGCGCATTGGGTTTGCTTATGCTATTTTAAATACATACGCCTAATATTGAAAAATAGGCAAAAATATAAACTTTGAACTTCATATTTTTTTCAGTAAAATTAATAAGAATTCGTAAAGCAATTCCAACACGCAATTTCATATCTTGATATAATTCACTTTGTTTGGAAAAAATCTGTTAAAAAATAACTGTTTAGTTTGAATACGCGTAATCGTATGTCCGGTTCGAAAATAACAATGATCTAATGGGATTAAAACCAACATGGCCGACAGCCTTTGCAGACTCTTAAAGCTCAACGACAAAAAAATCTCCTTTGTACAAAAATTTGATCAATGTATTTTTATCGTTTTAAGACTTTTAAATGATTGTAAATTAAATGTGCATTGACTATGTATCATGCAGTTGTACTTCATTATTTTTGGGGAAATTAAGCATAAGAGAAAGCTGGTTTGAAATACTTTTACTCTCTCTGATCTCATTTCTACTGGCAAGAACCTAGAGATAACTAAAATTAAGACTAAAAAGCTTGATGCAAGAGATCTAACGCATTTTACCAAATTTATTGTTTTAGAATTGTATTAATTTATTTGTATTATTATTATTACTCTTAACAAATCAAAGTAAATATTTAAAAAAATTAATATTCATAAGAGTCGATAGTTACCAAAATATAAAAGTTCGTAATTTTTACTGTTGGTTATGTAATTCTAGTTAAACAGTTGCAGTGATATTGGATATCTGCGAGGCTTTCATGTTTACTTGTAAATTATTTGTTCATAAACGTGTTATCAATGTTTATTTTGTGTTTCAGGTAAGGCGATGTGATTTATGCTGTCGAACACTCAACTATCGGTAAGACGTTTAATTTGATACTGCGGCAATGATGTACAATTTGGCCAGTGCAAGTAGACAACCAACTTGACTATATTACAAATACAGTACTTCGTGGTGGTCAAATTCCAGGCATTTAAACTCAAAGGTTTTCTTTAAGTCGTCTCTTATTTAGTACTTGAGTACTAGGATTTCTTTTCATCGTTATAAATAAGAATATACTTATTAATTGTACAATGTGTACTTTTAATTTGACGGAACATTTTATTATCTCGCTATCGTGTTTAACGCGTTGTTTCCTATCAAAAGCGTTTTATAACATAATCTTTGTAAGTAATTGTATATATAGGGCCTATATATATACAGGGTGTAACAAAACTCTCTACACAAACTTTAGGATATTGTTCCTTGGGTGAAATGAAGCAAAACACATAATACAACAAATGGTCTATCTCATTCCGTTTACTGTATGTATATCAATATGTGTTTTTTACTATTTAATATGTTTAAAACCAAATTACAAAGAAACTAATCGTTTTACGAAAAAATACCAAGATAGATAATTGTTAGTGCTTTTAATAAGAATTAAAACGACACCTTATTTTTTTAAATGAAACAATAAACAACAAAACTACAACGATTTTTTTAAACTGTACAGCCTCACTTGCACGCGTGGAATAACTTGAAGCTGCTGGACATAACTTTGAGCAGTTACTGTAATGTGGGATTTATTAAGTTAAAAAATGTAATCCTTTTATTAATAGTTGAATAATAAATACTCATTTTTATAATCTGTCAAAATGTAGTTTTATTTTAAATATTTAAAAAGTACTACATTTATAGTGTTTCTAAGTTATTATAAGCCGACAGCCCATTAATAATGAATTCCATTGTTGCTCTATGGGTCGATTCTAAACTTTACAGTGTCATACAACTATCGTAGTAAATTTGTTATTTATTTCTTGATTTTCACAAATAAGGCGTCGTTTTAATCCTTATTAAAAGCAGTAAAAATTATCTATCTTTGTATTTTTTCGTAAAATGATTAGTTTCTTTGTAATTTGGGTTTAAACATTTTAAATAGTAAAAAACATATTGATATACAGACAGTAAAACGGAATTAGATAGACCATTTGTTGTATTATGTTTTTTGCTTCATTTCACCCAAGGAACAATATCCTAAAGTTTGTGTAGATAGTTTTGTTACACCCTATATATACACACACACATGTATTTCTTGCTCAAGCCAAGTCGACCCCGACTGCAGGGACAGGACAGTACAAAGACGCAGGATGTGTCGGGGGAGGCCGACCGTCTGCCACCTGCACGGCCTTTCAGATGCTAATAGGGCCTACCAGGACCTGTTTTAGGACCTGTCCTCTTTCCTGGGCCATAATAATGATTAAGTCTACAGCAGGGCCGTGAGTCCTATGTCCAATTCAATTAGGAACGGCGTTAAATTTAGTTTTAAGTGTGTGAAGTGATTTAGAGCCCATCTTTCAGCCGAGCGCAATTCCACCTTCGCCGGGCTGTTGTGTCTGCCGTGTGAATTGGGTCCTTTGTGTCTTGACAGTCGCTTGATGGAACCAGTTCACGGTTAGTTCAGCGATCTAGTCGATACTTCAAAGTTGCTGAACAAAAGTAAAACGGCTCTTCGACATTATTATGCGAGGACACAGGGAAGAAAGAAACAGAAGTCACATTCCATTATGCGCTAAATGTGTTACGAGTTGAGTTAGCAAGATTGTCACCGTTTGTTAAGTAAATTTTGAGATAGGATCATTGGTGGTTGAGCAGGACCCTTCTTCCTCCTCCCCCCCTCCCCACGGTAGATAGGATGACGACTCAACTTTCAGGTACACATCGCCTAAATCTAGGCCAGAGGCTCTGGTTGATAATTAACTCAAAATAAATAGTAAATAGCTATGAATTTAAATTGAGGCACAATTTTTCATAATTAATATTAAAATAACTATAAATTTTCTTTATAAATCGTAGTATCGGAAAAATATACGTTGGAGCGCGGGACAAAAGAACCTAAAATCGGGACTGTCCCGACGGAATCTGGACGGCTGGAAATCCTGCGTGTCAGTGTGTCGAGTAGTTATTTCTCCAATTTGCAATGTGATGACAAGGCCAGCACCTTGTCAGTCCCTCCCTTATTCCCCCCAAACGCAATAGTTATTACTACAGATGTACCTTCGAATACAGAAAAACAGAATAGGGAACAGCATCAAGTACCAGATGTCTTGACAGAAGTATGTGCCATGTAAATATTTGTTTTTTTCTTTTCGAACATACAGCTTAAAATCACTGAAGATTTAAAACGTCCACAAATTATAAACTATAGTCGAGTTATAGTTTGTCTATAATAGTAAGAAACTATATAGATTGTTTATTTATTCGAGTCAGCACTTCTTTAATTTGGGGGGGGGGGGGTAGTAAAGATTGGAGTAATGTCTTATTTAATGTAAAATTAATTTAGTTTCTTATATCAGAAAAATAAAGTTTCGATCAAACAATATTTGAATAATGCGTATTAACTGTGATCAATTCTTGAAGGTGTGTACTTTTTGTGATGGTGTTCATATTATCGATCTAAATTGATTGGATAATTTTGTTATGTTTTTAATAACGATTTTAAAATTCGGATTAGAAGTTGAAATATAGAAATTTTACTGAAAAAGAGTGATGCGTAGCCAATTAATTTAGATAAATTATAAGGACTTTGTTGATCTATTATAATTTTTTGTGGTTTTTTTTTTTAATGAAATAAAAGTTTCATGTGTCTAATTTTAAGTGACCACTGTTGGTGGTTTTATATTTTTCACATATAAAATTTACATAATGATAATGGTAAATAGTTAACATCACAAGAATGGCTCGTAATTAACAATATGTTTGACTGCTCTATACACAACTCAAAGTAGAATGGAAAGGGGATGAGACAAAATTAAATCCTCTACAGAGTAACTCCTCTACCTTCCAGGGAGACGATGCGTTCGATCCGAATCCCTGGAGTTTTAACAAATTAAAGTCGAGACGCGGCGAAATAACAGGGTCCTGTCCATTCCAACGTTCCGACTGCCGGACCAAATTGTACCACAAATTTGGGTAACTGCAGCTCCTACGATGGAAAAAAAGTTGCGTTTCGTCTTACTGTATATTAAGTGAAATTATAACGTAAGCTCTCGTCTATGTATTAAGTAATAATAATATAGTACTTTAATTAAAAATAATTACATTAATATGTGTCTCACGTCATCAAAATGTTTCAAGGTCACTATTTCAAAAACCTCAGATCTCTGGATCTATTGACTATCGGAACATAAAGACCAAAGCAATGCATTTGCTGTAGACACGCGCATGTGCTGATATCTAACGGTGAATGGTTTCAAATAATCGCATAGACAACTGTTCTGCGTACTATTGATTCTTAACTCACATGAGTGATGATTCTGTGTGCTTCGATTACTTCAGTTAATAAGGCATCGATACAATCTCTATCGAGTGAATCGATGCTACTAGGTGTCGAACGAGGCAACTCACCTTAACTCACATGAGTGATGATTCTGTGTGCTTCGATTACTTCAGTTAATAAGGCATCGATACAATCTCTATCGAGTGAATCGATGCTACTAGGTGTCGAACTAGGCAACTCACCATGACTCTTAATTAGCATGAGTGATGATTCTGTGTGCTTCGATTACTTCAGAAATAAAGCATCGATACAATCTCTATCGAGTGAATCGATGCTACTAAGTGTCGAACTAGGCAACTCACCCTTACTCACATGAGTGATGATTCTGTGTGCTTCGATTACTTCAGTTAATAAGGCATTGATACAATCTCTATCGAGTGAATCGATGCTACTAGGTGTCGAACTAGGCAACTCACCCTAACTCACATGAGTGATGATTCTGTGTGCTTCGATTACTTCAGTTAATAAGGCATTGATACAATCTCTATCGAGTGAATCGATGCTGCTAGGTGTCGAACGAGGCAACTCACCCTAACTCACATGACTGATGATTCTGTGTGCTTCGATTACTTCAGTTAATAAAGCATAAATAATCGTAATTGAGCCATTATCCACCTTCAATACCCACAGTTAGTCGAAACTTCTCAATATTGCAGGTACAGAGTCTTATTACTGCTGTAACAGAAGTAGTGATTCCGGGAGATGAGTTCAGTTAAAAGCAGAACCAATTTAACAGCGTCATTGAACCCGGTCTTCTTGTGATGTGAACGACTCCAACAATTGCATTGCCATGACTCAGGGACGGGTAAAACCGGTGAGTAACTGACTGTAGTCAAGTTACTATCCAGCCAACAAGTTATGTGGGTCTCGTGAATTTGAATTACACCTACAAAATTATATCAAGGTAGCATGTTTTTTGTTCGGGTGTTATTTATTTTATTGGCTTTATGTTTTCAGAGCTAGTAACTCGTACTTTCTCCTCTCTCGTGATTCACATGATATGTTTTAAATCTCTAATCTACTAATGAACTGGAATTCATTTGCCCATTCTTTGGAGTATGTGATCAATTAGCCAGGGATGCCTTCAATTAGAAGGTATGCAAACAACCTTCACGACCTAGATTTTTTTAGATAACTATTATGGTTAATTTCTAATCATTCTTGATTCATATTCAGCTAGTTTAGGCACAGGGGAAAAAGAGTCGCTTTCTTAAGGCCGAAGTGAACGCCTCGGTGGCAATTATGAATGGATTACAACTAATGTACATCTTTATAAATCTATGTATGGCAAACTGGAGAACTAACTACACGGCTCTATTAAGCGCACTATTGACTTCAGTTTCTTTGTCTTCTTAGTTCTATGTGTTAGCCCTATTTCTCTAAAGTTGCATATTTGAGGTTTAAGGATGTTTTGGACAATAATTGAGGATTCAACTGGCCATTGTCAATATGAGAATCGTTGGGGTGAGCGAGAGCTCCTAAAAAAATATTAATAAATAAAATTATGAGTTAAAATAACATTTAGTACTTAATATTACCTAAAAAGAAAAAATATTGTTTTTAAAATGTAGAATTAATTGTTATTAATATTAGTGAAATGAAATTTTTTGTGGATTTGTTTAAAATCATTGTAAGTTAAGAGTTGACTTACATGTGTTGCTTTGAGAATATAGGTTAATTTTAATAATCCAAGTCCAGATATTTATTAAACCAAATGGTTGCATATTTACCTACTAAAATAATTAACATCGCTGTACTATACCTAAACTCGCATTACTATTCACCTCTTCTGCTCACTACATTGTGACGTCTCTAGAATACTAGGTTATGTTACCACATTGTGACGTCTCTAGAATAATAGGTTATATTACTACATTTTGACGTCTCTAGTATTGTAATGGAAACTTAATATATTTCCTATGTCCTTGGAAATTTAACTGTTTCAATGTAAGTGAGTTAGGCTTAGAGTTTGCTTTTATACTTCCGTTTGTATAACACATTCAATGGAGTGCTTGTAAAATTGTATATTCAATTTAAAGAATAAAAAATGAAAATATTATGTTTATTTCATGTATAATATTGCGCCTGAGTTAGATGCTGTGAGACATGGACTAAGATTAAGTAACGTAGGAACTCACATAATTCAAATATCTTATCCAACTAATAATGAGTTACCATTTATAGTAGAAAGTTAAGTGTTGGAGACTTGACAATACTTATAAATTAATTTATAATGGTTTATGAAGTGCTCCGTACGAAGTGCGATTTCGATGCACGTGTTAGCTCCGTGTGCCTCCAGCACATGGCTCGTTAACAACACCATCACATGTGTTGGAAGAGTTAAGAGTGTCGTGTTAAATTATTTACTGTCTAATAAAAGACGACTAATCGTCAGTGCTTGCGACTGATGACCTGTGTTGGGTGTAGGATTCCCCTCCCTTAGGCAAAGTGTTGCTGGTAAACAACTACACTCTTGTAACAGTAGTAGTGTTGCCAGAGTGTACGGTACCCCTTCCTTCCTCCCTTGGGCATAGTGTTGCTGGTAAACAACTACACTCTTGTAACAGTAGTAGTGTTGCCAGAGTGTACGGTACTCTTCCCTTCCTCCCTTGGGCATAGTGTTGCTGGTAAACAACTACACTCTTGTAACAGTAGTAGTGTTGCCAGAGTGTACGGTACCCCTCCCTTCCTCCCTTGGGCATAGTGTTGCTGGTAAACAACTACACTCTTGTAACAGTAGTAGTATTGCCAGAGTGTACGGTACCCCTCCCTTCCTCCCTTGGGCATAGTGTTGCTGGCAAACAACTACACTCTTGTAACAGTAGTAGTATTGCCAGAGTGTACGGTACCCCTCCCTTCCTCCCTTGGGCATAGTGTTGCTGGTAAACAACTTCACTCTTGTAACAGTAGTAGTGTTGCCAGAGTGTACGGTACCCCTCCCTTCCTCCCTTGGGCATTGTGTTGCTGGTAAACAACTACACTCTTGTAACAGTAGTAGTGTTGCCAGAGTGTACGGTACCCCTCCCTTCCTCCCTTGGGCATAGTGTTGCTGGTAAACAACTACACTCTTGTAACAGTAGTAGTGTTGCCAGAGTGTACGGTACCCCTCCCTTCCTCCCTTGGGCATTGTGTTGCTGGTAAACAACTACCTCTGGTAACAGTGGTAGTGTTGCCAAAGTGTAGGGTACCCCTCTCTTCTTCCCTTGGTCACCACTGTAATATTACCACAGTGTTGGGCACTCTTATCTTCCTCCCTTGGACACCAGTGTAGTGTTACAAGAGTGTGGGGTACCGCAAGTCGCCTGCCTGGTGTCTCCAGTGGAGTGTGGAGCCGCTGCACCGAGGCGTATCAAGGTCGTTGACTCCCCCCTCCACTTACGCCTCCATTAATTGCTCTTATCTACCTGATAACTGCTGACTGTCCATTCATACCAGTCACACTTCGTTCTTGACTCAAAAACCTTGTTTCCCTAATTAATTAGAAGTGAGAAAACCAAAATTATACCAACAAAAATTTCCTCATTCCTTGATTTTTTTATCATTGGTGAAAGATTTGGTTTTCATTTGAGGTAATCTTTCATACAGGCAGAATATCATGTTTTGTTAAACTTGTAACTGTGGAAGTTTCTTATTTTAAAAATTCTGATTTACCAGAGGCAGATCTTGTTGACATCACAATTATCCATTTCAAAATAACGTTATTACTATGGTTTTTAACTGGTATTAACAATTAATGAACAACAATATTATTTATTACAGCTTCGCCAAGCAATAAGTGATCAATTTCATTTTAGCATGGAACATGCTTTAGTCTTGACCTAACTGCCTGAAAACGTTACGTTACGCGGGAGGGTGACGCGGGACCATGAAAACACAATGACATATCAGTGTTGACTTCAATAATGATTTTATTTGCAAGCGTTCATCAAAGTACATCTTTAGTTTCCATGACAACTCTTGTTTTGTAATTCCTTACATGAAATCTAAAATTCGTTGTTTTCGGAGAAATACATTTGCAGAAATTATTAAAAAGGAGCCACCGGGTAGCAGCCGTGATCTATTACCAAGTAGCAGCCGTGATCTATTACCGGGTAGCATCCGTGATCTATTACCAAGTAGCAGCCAAGAGCTAAAGCATGTTCCATGTTTCTTGAATTTTAGCCGTAGGCTCTAAGCAAAAAGATCCGGGGGTCCAGGGGGCTTGCCCCCTGGTGAGGCCCGCAGGGCCGAGTTTTTTTAATTGCCTGATTGAAAGGCATTTAATAACTATTATTCTTCATTCAGAGATGTCTCTTGCATTAGCCTTGTAGATAAAAACTAAATACACAAATAACCTTATGTACTCAAATACATACTGGTCCTGCTAAACGCCTGATAGAGAAGACTGGTATGTGTTCGAATAGCCTGTCGGATTCAAAAAGCGATGTACTCGAGTTTGAACCACTGTTACAAAATAAATACCCATCCGATTCCGTTGTGTTGTACACCAAAATGTAGCTTATTTAATTCTACGTAATTTCATATAACTTACATGTGTTTTTTAAAGACTAAGAATTTTTTATAGCACGTATAATACAAAAAACACGAAATTTTAGCATTTTTTAGTAAGCTCAACTTTAAAATTGTCTTAAACAAAAAGTACTAAGATAAGTCAGTGAAACTTTAACCACATGTAAAGAAGGTTGTTTTCTGTAGTCGGTCAAAATCTAGAAATTTTACTCTTTTACGAAATGTACTTTTGTAAATTCTGTAAACCCTTCCAAACTTAAAAATGGCTGATTATACAAACTACCAAAATGGTTCAAAAATACCGGATTAAAAAATGAAGTAAGATTATAAAACAGTAAGTGCGATAAAACAATCTTGAGATTTCATATCACATGATAGTTCAACAGACATTGATCATATCGCACGACCGGCCGAGTCACCTAACGCGGTGTTGCCACTTCATGCAGCTGAACTTCCACCCCGTATTAGGGACTTTTACCTATGAATGACAGGTATGAATGTTACAGCTAAAGGCTCTAGAATCACTCACAGTTACTAAAAATGTGATAATTAGATCCTACAAATCACCAATATAATGGGTGGCTCTCATTTTCAGTATACATTCAGTATAGCTTGTTACATGTGAAATTCACATAATTGTAAATCCCGTAAATAAGTTATTTTTTAATTTGACATTTTTTTAGAGCTATAGCATCTTTAAACCTGCCGTTGGAGGTCCAAAGCCCTCATGACAAAAGGTGATTAAAAATGGTTTAAATTTAGATAGAATACATGGTTGATTAACTGTTAAATACTTCCACAGTAATAAACATTTCGTGCACTGTTTAAATACTTCTAGGTGCACGATTCGGCAACGCCGAAATGCTCAGTTGAAACTATATAGTTTTGAAGTGCTGCCCGAGGGGATTTGCTTCCACATGAGCGCACATCGATGTCTGTTTGACTATCATGAGATATAAAATCGCAACATTTTTTTATCGCACTTACCGTTTTATAATCTTACTTTATTTTTCAATTGGGTATTTATGAACTGTTTTGGAAGGTTGTATGATCAGCCCTTATTAAGATTGCAAGGGTTGACAAAAAGTACAACAGAAAACTGTTTAAAAGAGTAAAACTTCTAGACTTTGGACAGACTAAAAAAACAATCTTCTTCACATGTGGTTAAAGTTTCACTAACTTATCTTTAGTACTTTTAATTTAAAGAATTTATAAATTTGAGCTTTACTCAAAAAGAGCAAACATTTCGTGTTTTTTTCTGTTCTAACTGATATAAAAAAATACGTAAAGCTTTTAAAATACGTAAAGCCTTAAAAAAACATGTAAGTGATTTGAAATTACATAGAATTAAATAAGCTAAATGCTGGTGTACAGCACAACGAAATCGGATGAGTATTAATTTTGTAGCAGAGGTTCAAAGTCGATTACATGTTTTTTTTTAATCCGATAGTAGGACGATTTTCGTTAAACAAATTTTAATTCGGGGAGGATTTCTCTGCATTAAAATATTTTTGTGACAATCTAAGGCCTCCTCAACTTCCATCCGTATCATCCATTAGCTGGCCATACACTTACGCTCTTTTCCTCAGAAAAAAATGGCATCTTAAGAATAATTTCCGAAATCATTTGTTTTAGTGGACTCGAACACACGTCAAGAAAATACGGAGATTGATTTACCACGCGGTTCGTTGAAGGAAACCGACTCCGTTAGTGGTCGGTATCGTGTGAGAAGATTGTGTGAGAAGTTTGTGTGAGGGAGGGATTCGCCACGAACCACGTTGCACCACCCCGCTCCACTCCCCTACTCTGTTATGTTGATAGTTGTTATTCTTGTTGTTGTTATATGCCGGGCATTCGCCAAACTACAAAAGAGTTAATGACAGGGAATGATTTCCATTTATCGGAGTCATCCAGCTCTCTGGAAAACTAAATCTAAGGACTACGTAAATCGTAACTTGAAAACTGTTGGTTACGATGCGTTGATAAACCTATATAAACGGGTAGACTCTAACGCTTATTGTGACGTTGTGTCAAGAGCACACGTAACTATAATTCACTTCTTTTTCTACCAACCATTTTAAAACTGAAGGCAAATATTCACTGCTTCTCCGAGCGAAAACAATAGTTGGGACATTTACGCCCCTTTCCTCTTTAAATGTTGAACGTCCCAGCGCGACAGGATACGTGACACAGCAATTGAAAGAATAAGATCATGCACTGACGTGTTTTTTCCTTTCAAGGAATGACAAGCCACGCTATCCCTTGAGAAATCCTTTGGACACAATATTTCGATCAAAATCGTCCTCCACTTTCCCTTCACATTCTTTCCTTTTGCGAATCCTTTCACGTTTCCACGCGACACGATTTACCAAAGGAAAACAAAATTTCGGCTTCTTTTCCCTTCCCGTTCTTTCCTCACGTTTCCACACACCGTGATTCTCGACGTGAAAGAGCGTCAGTGTATGGCCAGCTATTGCCTGATTCTCTGCATTACACACTGTTTCTGACAGTCTAAGGCCTGCCTCAAGACAGTTCAAGGATGCATCAGCATACTTCCATCCGTATCCATTGACTGATTTCTCTGCTTAAGTTTCAGCCCAAGGACCCATGCTCGGGATGTACATTGTACGTATTGAGAGAAGAATGGGTACTCTGGACCTTGGAGGGCGGTATTACTATTCAGTTTTCACTAGCAAAAAATTAAACTAAGAGTATAGAATGATAAACGATTCCCCAAAAGTCCTTCCGTCACTCTTTAACAAATATAATAAAAACTTTTTATAATAATAAACTTTATTTATTCCTAAAAAATATATAAAAACATTTTACATAAATTATAAAGGAATTCCTAGCCACTGTTTCCAGTAATCGTGGCTAGCTCAACTTAAACATTCTTGTTAACAAAACAAAGACAGTCAAAACGTATCAAAAGTTATCAAGCGGTCCGCCGCAGTGTGCACAGTCCAAGGTTGACCTTTACCTGTCAACTACTTGATAGGCTAGAATGTGTACATTAATTGGGCTTACGTATTATTAATTATCTATTTAATATTAATTTTCTAAACTTGTTTTCTAGACACATCATTCGAAGGGGTTCCTATTTATTTGTTGGTCAACTCCTGCAATCCCTGAAGCGAAATTCTCGTGTATACCAAAAACTACCACCCAAGAAGAACATTCTAGTCAGGCCACAGCTGAAGGATTGGACTGTAGTGTCAGTTTTGCAACTCGGCCTGCACCGCCACAGAGGTAAGGTGTCAGCGGTTCGGGTTCATAGTAACTTGAACAGTGGGCTTCAATGACACTTGTACATGCATCACGAAAGTGCGGTGCGGTAACCCGACCCGTCGTACAAGGTCTTACCGGCAATATGGCAGTCTGTCGTGTATATTTAGGTTCGGAATAGTGTCAAGAGTAAGTGTGTGGCGTCGGTTGCTCTTGAAACGTGCGTATTTCCGAGATGTCGACGACCTGGAATACGTTGGTCACTGGTCCGGCTAAAAATACCCGACCTCACTGTCGTGTCAACCAGCTGTGGCTCTACGGAAGACGCGCGTGACGCACAGATACGAGCCCTGCGACTATTACTATTAAACCAACAAAATTTGTTTAATCTTATCTTTGTTTTTAAATTTGTTAAATTTGTTTTTACTTATCTTTAATCCATGTACTTATGTCTAGTATGGCGGTAGGTTGTCAATAGTCTTGTCAGTAGGACCAGTTGAGACTTTTCATAAGACGTCAGTTGTAAATTCATAACAATTCTTCAGAATTTGAATAATGGACCTCTAAGTTACCACTTGAAATGCCTACAGTCCGTTCCTTCAGCTATGGCCGCTAGCGTATTATAGACCCCTACCACCACACACGCACGACGGTAAAGTGGGCTGTTCATCTCTTATCTCGACCACCCCTAATTAGCGAACAAGTGGACGTTCCGCGTTACACTTTGGCAACTTTGTGCTTTTCAAATAAGTTCTTTCAATCATAATATTTTCATGATCTACACAAAATTACAAGGAAACTTAGCCTAAATTCGAAAGGGATGTGATATAAACTAACAAAATATAACTGTTTATGACTATGCAAAAAATTGTTTCTGTCTTTTTTTTGTATTTGTTAGTTAATATCGCATTCCTTTCGTGTTTGGACTCATTTCACTTACAATTTTTGTAAACTATGAATATATTATGTCACAAAATATCAACCGCCGTCCGTGTGTGGTGGTGGAAGTAGGAGCCTACAATCCGCTACGGCCATAGTTGATTGAATGGACCATAGTGCCCTTCGATCTGATACGACTTGTGGTTCAGCGGACTTTTACTTACGTTGTGTGCATGTTTGTACTTACGTTGTGTGCATGATTGGACTTACGTTGTGTGCATGTTTGTACTTATGTTGTGTGCATGATTGGACTTACGTTGTGTGCATGTTTGTACTTAAGTTGTGTGCATGATTGGACTTACGTTGTGTGCATGTTTGTACTTAAGTTGTGTGCATGATTGTACTTACGTTGTGTGCATGTTTGTACTTACGTTGTGTGCATGTTAGTACTTACGTTGTGTGCATGTTTGTACTTACGTTGTGTGCATGATTGTATTTACGTTGTGTGCATGTTTGTACTTACGTTGTGTGCAAGTTTGTACTTACGTTGTGTGCATGTTTGTACTTACGTTGTGTGCATGTTTGTACTTATGTTGTGTGCATGTTGTTTTAACACTATACAGTTATGCGTATTTAACAGTTTGAAGGTTAATTAATATTACTTTGTTAATATCATCAGTAGGCCTACTTCTAGTGGAAATCTAGACAATGTGCACACGGTCTAAACTTTCACACCATCTGTTAACTTTTTTAATATAAAAAACTAAGATTTTGCATATTTCGTCGATTTGTAAGTTTTCCGAAATTGCGGTATATAGAATATTGTGTCAGGGTTCAAACACACTTTCACACTGATTTGACAGAAAATTAAGGATATATACCTACTTTTTTAGTTATCTGTGGAACACATCGACCAATAGAACCCTCAGAATCTCTCAGTGTCGTCTCCAACACTGATGTACAACCAACACCAAGTAATGTGAGCCACACCGGCCGACTGTCTGGTCCAGGAATGTTCTCATTAAAGCCAATTTAGTCAAGTCGAGTAACGCACGCGGTATGTCGGGTGAGTAATTCGCTGTGGGGGAGCGATGACTAGTGCTTTGTCAAAGGACACAAGTCTGGAGCTAAAATTACTTGCTGCTTAAAGCTTTTAGTACTTGTTGATACAAATTAGTCCATTATTCGAAAACGAGAGTGATAGATTGAAAACTTATTTTATATCTTATTTATAGGTCGATCTTGGAAAAAAACCTTCCGCCTGTGGTCTCGCGCAGTTATACTAAAATGAGTGCGTCATCGACCTCTGGAAAACGTGGGTCTGGTCATATTTTTTACCGGGAGGTATTTTTATGTGCAAACGCAAAATTTATCACCATCGCTTACAAGTTGGTTTTTTAGAGATGGACAAAGTTCAGAATTAACTAGTCTTGTAAGAACAGCTTGGTAGTTTCCCTGCTAAGATATCAGAATCTAGTAATTACACTGTTACATTGGATTCATTCCCAATTAATTAGAGGTTGACTTGCAAAAATGTTAATTATACTTACTGATTATTCTATTTTTCATGATTATATAGCTCTGAGGAGAATATTTACTGAAATAGAGATGATTAATCAATATTTATGCAGTTTCTTGCCATCAAACAAATTTGGAACATTTTGCTTGAAATGTGTCTAAAATTGGCTGTATTTTCACGAGATATGCTTTTTGTTCCGCGGAAATAAAGTATTTTACGGAAAAATTCTAAAAAAACCAATGTCACAACTTTTAGTATTTTTGTCATATATTCGTTAATTTAAATGGTAAATTAATCATATTTTTTTATTTTGATGTGTTTTTGCGCTGAATACAAATTTGAAAACTATTTTGGTCTGTTACAAATATTTATCGAGATATCAAGGAAAACCTACTAATGCGGCGAATCGCGATCAGCGGCCATTACGCGATCAATACAACTACAACTACTATTTATCACAAAAACCGAATTCACCTATATTCCCGCCGGAGTGACGGCCGGCAGGCCGTTGCGGAGGCCAAACACTCGAATTTAACGCAAATTACGAGTTTTTGCTGAGAAAATAGACAATTAGGATAAGTTAGGTTATGTTTGGTTATGTAAGTAAAAAATGCACGTTTCGAGCTGAAAAAATAATTTTACTACAAAACCTGTTATATATTTGTGTTCAGCGTGAAAAAACACGAGAAATAAAAAAGTTATCGAAAAATAACGATTTTTTAAAGAGTTGGTTATTTCACTATCAGATAAAAAACTAGTTTTCCGATTTTTCGGGAAAAACAGTTGTCATAAAACCTTTTATTTGTCAAATCAAAAATGTTGCATGCACTAAAGTCATTTTAGACGTAATTGCTTTAAAAACTGTTGTAGTTTTTAATATTGTAATCAAAGCTGAAAATTTTATTGTTGAGTCTTCGCCATGGCTGGTGAAGGTCAGAACCCCAGGCCCTCTACCCTTCGGGGGAAGGGGATAGTGTCAAGTCAGAAGCGAGAAGCAACGGACGCACTCAGCTCCGCCCGCCCTCCTTCTCTAATTTAGTTGATTTCCTTCCATTTTTAACTGTCATAATTATTATAGATTAGTTTCCGGTATTATATTCATTGTTTTAGTCATTCACCTAAATTATAACAGTTCATATTCAGTGTTTAATAGCTTAACATTTAAACTTGTTAATTAGTCATAATACATAATTATACTTCCAGTTTAATAGTTAAGACGACACAAGGAGCGACTCTCTTGAAAGTCGAGCTGGACTCTAGTTTTCTTTGTGTAAATATTGTTGTAGCACTGCCACGTTACTTGAGATTGTGGCAGTTGATATTCAGAGTTGATATCTTGTTTTATGTTTGTTTATAATGACTGAATAAATCATTTATTTCATTTAATAAATAGTCATTTTTACATTCCATTTTCAATATTTTATTCTTTAAACCTACTAACTAACCACCGTTGCGCATCAGCAGGCAACCGAACAGTTATTACCTTCTACAAGTGTTGAATTGGTTCTCAAACAGAAATAATTTGGTTTTTACCAGAATCTGTTGGCTATCGATATACACGGATTGCACGATTGCAGTCCCCGTGGAATACACCGGCCCAATCGTGTGGAAGGTGCATTATGTAGACCGCAACTTCCACCTGAATGCAACAATTGAAGAGTGGTAAAACAATGGCAGGCTCGCTGTTCTGAACGTGATTTTGTTCATGGTGAGCTCGCCTTCAACAGTCATTGTCACTACAGAATGACATTATCATTTCAATTGATATCTTATATACGTCAAACAAGGGGCTCTTAAATAGTTTACCTCGTTGAGGAGAATCTTAGAGCGATTGTTAACGGTAGAAAATAGTTTTTCACACATTTAATAATTGTTTTATTTGAGTGTTTCAGGCCAGTATGTGTCGCTTTAATTGTTGGGCCCCTATTTTAAATAATTAGACGCAACGTCGTTTGTGAATAATACCTTGATAATGGTGCCCTGGTTCTTTTCTCTTAGAGGCATTTAAGAGTCTGCAGAGACTGTCGGCCATGTTTGTTTTAATCCCACAAGAACAATGTTATTTGCGTATCCATATTTTTCGTTATTTATTGACCAAAAGTTGTGTATGAGGCGTCATTTTTAAAAGTTATCAGATTACGCAGCAGGTTTGCTTTTGATAGTTTGAATACATACGCCTAGTATTAAAAAATACGCGAAAAATGAGATCTTCAAACTAAATTATTTTTATATGAAACTAATTACGAATTCGCAAAGCAATTCCAACGCGCAATTTCATTCTTGATCAAATGCAATTCGTTTGGGAAAAAATCCGTTAAAAATAATTGTTTAATTTGGATACGCGTGATCGTATGTCCGGTTCGAAAATAACATTGTTCTTATAGGATTAAACCACAGTGGCCGACTTCCCCCACAGACTCTGAAGGATGTGTTGCAATAAAAATAATGCTAATGTGACAACTGTATCGAAGATGTGAACTTTCACTCAGATGTATCAGTTAGATGCCATATTTTAGCAGAGTGAAACGTTATGTTGTGTAAACATTTGTAGTATTTTACGTGTCGTCTGCCTGAAGCTTTACTACATAACAAAGGAATTTAAATTAATAGTTCAAGATAGTCGCGTTTCAAAATTGTACAATACGTTTAGTTCTGTATTAGAAGTAGTTGCCATGGCAATAATCTCCTAATATTCATTAATAAATACCTAATGTAGTACAGTATTGGTGTAGGTATAGTTCTATTTATCATGGTATTGGTAAAGAAAAGTAGATAAACGGCTGTATCGTAAAAGTACAGGTAGATAAAAAATCTACCTATAATTAGAACCAGTTTCAAGAACTTATCTTAAAAGATATGTTACGAAAGCCTTAAAAACACCAGTGCCTCAGCTGCAAAGGATAGCAAAAACTATCTAAAGTAAAATATGACGTTCTCATTTCTTTGTGCTCAGTAGCAAATCCTGGTGTAAGACACGTTATGTCAGAGCTACATTAGAGACTTGCCTCTCTCGCCACTTTATATATAAGAGTGTGAAAGTATATGAGACTGATTTTAAAATACGAATGGAACTAGTTCGAAAAATAATGACGTTTTATATAAATTTTCAAAAGAAGGACATACTTTCCTGACGAGCAATTCATTTTAACTTAAATTATGCGAAGAAAATATATACATATATGTTGATGATCTGAAAATAAATTTTAAAAAGTTTTTCAATATTTTCCCAATTGTTTTAGGTATTCTTAATACTGTATACACGTAAAAGGCGCATCACCTTTACAACGCAGTCTGCCCTAGTTGTTTCTTTTTTCTGGGTAAAACGCACGCCTTTAACTGATGTCGACGTTTCATAGTTGTGTTAGGTAAATCTTGCTATTAAAAACCCCTAAATGATTACTTAAAAAAGATAAAACAAAATCTGTGTGTTGTAAGTAAAATGCCATTTAAGCTCGTACGTTCTGTAATCTTTAAAGTTGATTATGTTCTTTACTTTTTGGTGTCGATGAATAAAGAAAACTGTATGTTGTAAGTAAAATGTCCTTTAAGCTCGTACTTTCTGTAATCTTTAAAGTTGATTACGCTCCTTATTTGTTGGTGTCGATTAATAAATAAAAGTTTATTAATAAATACGTTTGAAACAATTCATTACGTTCTAATAATAGTTTATAGTGGTTAATGAAAAGCAAACACTGACTAGTCAACTTAATGGTTTTGCTTCTTATTTTTGTTATTTGAAACAGCATCGGTTTCATTTTGAAATGAATTCCAAACTAATCTTGCTAAAAAATTAACCTTTTTTAATTTAAAAAAAGGAGAGGCCAATCTTCTTAACCTTACTCTGCCCATTCCTCATAGACTATTGATCGGTGCGTGGAACTTAGAGTAAGGGAGCGAAACAGCGCTATCTCTAATCCAAGCTCAAAGTCCTAACGCCTTAGACAGCTCGGCCACTGGCTCGCTCTAAATTCGCCCTAAACTAAAATCGGTTAAAATATCCAATTAAACTAACCTAATTAAAACGATGAAATTATCAAAAATGTTTTTACGTTTGAATCATTACGTGTAGATGTAGTTAGTATGACGCATGTGTGAGTTTTTTTTAATATATTTTTTTAATTATTATTTTTTATGTGCGTGCCTGCGTCGTGTTTGTGTGGGTGTGTGTGCGTGCGTGCTTTTGTTAGGGTGCGTCTGTGTGTGGTAGGTGAGTGGGTGTGAAGTCTCTGCTAATGATAGCACTTTATGCAATAAATATTAATGGCTTATTTGTCTCTTCTTAAGAGAATGCATATTTTTTATATTCTTTTATATCAAACTAGTTTTAAGTTCATTTTGTTCTTTATGCTATTTAGTAGTGGCCGACAACATTCCGACTGGTTTGGACTCGTTTCTCCACACTCAGGCAGCCGCCCATGTGGGGAATCAATTTCACGTATTATTGTAATGTATTTTTGTTTATATGTTGTCAAGGAATAAAATAGATTTTTCATTTCATTGTTTTAATACAATTAATGTGTCAATAGCATGTTCACTTCCAGCTGATGGAACAACCAGGCCATTTCGCCATTTTATCCTGTAAAGTACATCGCACCGAACGGTGTCAGGTAATGTAAAGTCGCTGGATAATATCGGCGCTTTACCAATGTATTATAAAACGTCACGAACGTAAACCTTGTCCCGCCTTTATCCTAGATAACCCAACTTCTGTGTTTGACTACGAATTTTATGTACGGAACTTTATTTGAATATAGTACTCTTTAGTCTTAACTACAGAAAAAGTTGCAGTTTATTTACTTATTTTATCGCAAGTGTAACTAGTACACCTCGCTTACTGTCGGTGCAGAAATTAGCTGCACTCGAGTTTGAATGTTATTTTCTCAGGTACCAAGAAACCTACGAAAAATATAATCACACCAGTGTTTTCCACGTTTAATTGTACGTTATGACATGTAAATTTTGAAATTTTGTTACAAGTTTAAATAATTTTTATTCTAGTTAGAACAAAAAAAGTACCGAAATGTTAACTAGTTTTCACTTTACATCAAGTTTACATCGTTATTACTAAAACCCCGTAAATTTATCATATTTATAATTTAGTACTCGATTGATAGGAATGGTTTCTATAAGTTGTATAAATATTAGAATTTTAACTTTTGGAGAAAAAAAGATCTAACCAATTACCTGAAACATGTATATTAATTATTTGGTCTTGTTGTAATCCTTATGACGTGTATAGTTTAGATACATTACTTTCATATGTGTAAGTAAATGCAGTAATTTTATTTCGATTTAAATCAATTTAAAGTTATTTTAAATCTATTTAAATCGATTTAAAACCACCTCATATGAAAGTAATGTATCGTAATTATAATGTCATAAGGATTACAACAAGACCAAGTAATTAATTTTTCACTACAATACTATGAGTTCAGCTGTAACACCTGTTTTTATTCCGTAGTGTAGTGAAATTAATTTTACGACCTGTAGAATCCAAGAAAACATGTTTCAGGAAATTGATAAGAAATTTTTTTTCTCAAAAGTTAGAACTCTAAAATTCATAAAACTGATAGAAAACATTCCTATTAAACAGATTTCAAATACATTTAAAGGTTTTTTTTTAGGAATAACGATGAAAACTAATTAAACTTCCGGTACTCTTTTTGTTCCAACTAGGATAAACATTATTATATAAAACTGTTAATAAAATTAATAATTGCATATGTCATAACGTACAATTAAGTAAGGAAAAAACAATGATGTGATAAGATTTTTCACTACACTACTATGAGTTTAGCTGTTTTCGTTATGTGTTTACAACCTGCGAAACATCATATTTTCAACGGCTGTCTATTGTTTACTACCGAAAGTAACATTGTTTACAACCGAAAATTTTCCACAGTCAACCTGTTTTTATTCCGTAGTGTAGTGAAATAGTATATTTCATAACAAGAGTGGAAAGTGGGGTTTTGCATGTTCGAGACCATATGTTTGAAGTGCGAGACTTGTCGAGCACTTCAAATGGTCGAGAACATACAAAACACTTTCACTCGAGTTTTGAACGATACTTTTCACTACACTACAGAATAAAAACTCATTTTTGGAATGTTAACTGTTTATTAAATTAGAAACATGTTTTAAAAACAGGTGTTGTTGACTGTGGAAAATTTTCGGTTGTAAACAATGTTACTTTCGGTAGTAAACAATAGACAGCTGTTGAAAATATGATGTTTCGCAGGTTGTAAATACATAACGAAAACAGCTGAACTTATAGTAGTGTAGTGAAAAGTATCGTTCAAAACTCGAGTGAAAGTGTTTTGTATGTTCTCGACCATTCGAAGTGCTCGACAAGTCTCGCACTTTAAACATATGATCTCGAACATGCAAAACCCCACTTTCCTCTCTTGTTATGAAATATACTATTTCGCAGGTCTCTTGGTTCCTGAGAAAACAACATTCGGGTGCAGCTAATTTCTGCGCCGAAAGAAGGTTTATTTAGATTTATAAGCACATTATGAGAACTTCA
The DNA here is from genome assembly GCA_035578905.1 of Stictocephala bisonia. NCBI lineage: Eukaryota > Metazoa > Arthropoda > Insecta > Hemiptera > Membracidae > Stictocephala > Stictocephala bisonia. The sequence continues at coordinate 513,864 of JAQJVL010000317.1, forward strand.
GCGCCGTATTTCGTTTAGTTGCAATACTGCAGTATTACTGTTTTAAGGCCATTGCAAACACTCTAATTTGGATATCACAGTACTGTGCAATTTTGAATTCGATGTAATAAAAGAAAAACATGTAATATATAGGCTAGTTTTGTCTGTGTAACAGGTACGAGCCTACCGGTGGGCATGGGGATAAATCAACGTGTTAGGTTGGTAACATGATATAAACAAACGAACGGCGAAAACACATTTCCTTTCGCTCGTTCAAATATTTTTGGACATATTTATTATCCAGTAGTTTTTTTTATTATAATACTAAATAGTTTCCATCAACTGAACTATTTTCTATTTATTTAAAACTAATTTTAAGAGTTTTCAAATTTTCTATTTTTACTCACTTTTCTTCCTTCTTTTTTTCTTGTTTTTAGTATTCTCATGGTAATTGTGCACTTTTCCTTGTTAAGAAAGAGCTATGGTTTAATTAAAGGTAGCCTAATTCTGCGCTTTTTGAAATGAAAATACTTTTTTATTTATATAAAAATTAGGACTTCTGTTTTTTCCTATATATATATATATATATATTTAACCTCAACTTTGCATGGTTAACTCACATATTCTTTCAACATTTGCACAACCACTGAAATGAAATGTATTTGAAGATTTTCACCCGTTATGTTATTAATATGAAAAATTATCAGTAATTATTAATAGATTTCCAATGGACTTTGGATTAGTTTAAGGGTCTACATAGGCTGTCTGGCAAGGTCGAATCTGGTAGTGTTAATCCCATAAGAACAATATATACCATACGAACCAGACATACGATCACGCGTATCCAAATTAATCAGTTATTTTTTAACGGATTTTTCCAAACAAATTGGATTTATCAAGAATTAAATTGTGCGTGGAATTGATTTGCTAATTCCTTATTAGTTTCACAGAAAAAATATTACAACAGTTTGTTTTGAAAATTTTATTTTCACCTATTTTTCAATACTAGGTGTATGTATTCTAAATGTTAAAAGGAAATCCAATGCGCAATGTGATAACGTTTAAAATGTCACATCATACATAACTTCTGATAAATAAATAACGAAAAAATATGGATTCACAAATAGCATTGTTCTTATAGGATTAAAACCAATGTAGCCGACTGCCTGTGCAGACTCTTTAAGTTAGCACATAATAATTAATTTGCAGTCGTATATTTCGCAGTTTTTATTTAAATTACTGCTATTCTCGATACCAACTTTTGTATCAGTTCAATATATCTATGTAACCAGTGTCAACTTGGTAAGCTGTTACTGTATTCCCATTGTGTTTAGGAATCAGTTTAGTGGAGAAACGTTCTCTGATGCTGAGTTTCCGCTCCAAGAAACATCTGTGCCGCTGTTGCAAAGGCGCGCTCTGTTTCACCAGCTAGCAGGCACGCCGTTTGCCAATCGAAAGGCTGCTGGTGATTCATTTGGTGCGTGATTTGGTAAATATAATACCAGCGGTTATAGACATTCTGCCACGATACTTGATACTGCAAGATGAAATTAATTTAATTATTAACAATGCAAAGCGTATTACGTAAGGCAGCTTCAAGCCCCAATATTCATTACGTGTTTCTGTAACACAAGTTAAAAGAACTTCTACGGTGGAAACAGTCGGCAGCAAGATCCGCATCATTTTCCCGGATAAAATTACACGCCCGGCGTCGGTGTCGCAAAAAAATGTTGCGTGTCTTTTGTTGCGATGTGATGAAAACGGTCTGGCACATATATCAGGGAGCCGTGCTTGTGCAGCTCTGGTTGGAGCCTTAATAACATCAACAAGGCATCTTCAGAGGTTCGTTTTGACATAGCTTCTGAGCTAACTTTTCTTGAACTTTCCGCAACTTTTTCAGTTGCGAGCACTAGATTTGTGGTAACACGCCAAGACAATGTAGTGGTAGGCGTTCATAAGTCACGTTGTGTGGAGTACGGCCCAGACCTATGTAGGTCACGTAGTGTGATGTAACTACAGCTACCGGCTAAGTACATTATAACAATATAACTCCTCTTAACCAAGTCACTATATTTACTTGTGGTAACACGCCAAGGCAATGTAGTGGTAGGCGTTCATAAGTCACGTTGTGTGTAGTACGACCCAGACCTATGTAGGTCACGTAGTGTGATGTAACTACAGCTACCGGCTAAGTACATTATAACAATATAACTCCTCTTAACCAAGTCACTATATTTACTTGTGGTAACACGCCAAGACACTGTAGTGGTACGTTCATCAGTCATTTTGTGTGGAGTACGGCCCAGACCTATGTAGGTCACGTAGTGTGATGTAACTACAGCTACCGGCTAAGTACAATATAACACTCCTCTTAACCAAGTCACTATATTTACTTGTGGTAACACGCCAAGGCACTGTAGTGGTACGTTCATCAGTCACGTTGTGTTGAGTACGGCCCAGCCCTATGTAGGTCACGTAGTGTGATGTAACTACAGCTACCGGCTAAGTACAATATAACACTCCTCTTAACCAAGTCACTATATTTACTTGTGGTAACACGCCAATGCACTGTAGTGGTACGTTCATCAGTCACGTTGTGTGGAGTAGCTTACGGCTCAGCCCTATGTAGGTCACGTAGTGTGATGTAGCTACAGCTACCGGCTAAGTACAATATAACACTCCTCTTAACCAAGTCACTATATTTACTTGTGGTAACACGCCAAGGCACTGTAGTGGTACGTTCATCAGTCACGTTGTGTTGAGTACGGCTCAGCCCTATGTAGGTCACGTAGTGTGAGGTGTACTTAGCTACCGGCTAAGTACAATATAACACTCCTCTTAACCAGGTCACTAGATTTACTTGTGGTAACACGCCAAGGCATTGTAGTGGTACGTTCATCAGTCACGTTGTGTGGAGTAGCTTACGGCTCAGCCCTATGTAGGTCACGTAGTGTGATGTAACTACAGCTACCGGCTAAGTACAATATAACACTCCTCTTAACCAAGTCACTATATTTACTTGTGGTAACACGCCAAGGCACTGTAGTGGTACGTTCATCAGTCACGTTGTGTTGAGTACGGCTCAGCCCTATGTAGGTCACGTAGTGTGAGGTGTACTTAGCTACCGGCTAAGTACAATATAACACTCCTCTTAACCAGGTCACTAGATTTACTTGTGGTAACACGCCAAGGCTCTGTAGTGGTACGTTCATCAGTCACGTTGTGTTGAGTACGGCTCAGCCCTATGTAGGTCACGGAGTGTGAGGTGTACTTAGCTACCGGCTAAGTACAATATAACACTCCTCTTAACCAGGTCACTAGATATACTTGTGGTAACACGCCAAGACACTGTAGTGGTACGTTCATCAGTCACGTTGTGTGGGGTACGGCCCAGACCTATGTAGGTCACGTAGTGTGATGTAACTACAGCTACCGGCTGAGTACAATATAACACTCCTCTTAACCAGGTCACTAGATATACTTGTGGTAACACGCCAAGGCACTGTAGTGGTACGTTCATCAGTCACGTTGTGTGGAGTACGGCCCAGATCTATGTAGGTCACGTAGTGTGATGTAACTACAGCTACCGGCTGAGTACAATATAACACTCCTCTTAACCAGGTCACTAGATATACTTGTGGTAACACGCCAAGGCACTGTAGTGGTACGTTCATCAGTCACGTTGTGTGGAGTACGGCCCAGATCTATGTAGGTCACGTAGTGTGATGTAACTACAGCTACCGGCTGAGTACAATATAACACTCCTCTTAACCAGGTCACTAGATTTACTTGTGGTAACACGCCAAGGCACTGTAGTGGTACGTTCATCAGTCACGTTGTGTGGAGTACGGCCCAGATCTATGTAGGTCACGTAGTGTGACGTAACTACAGCTACCGGCTAAGTACTATATAACACTCCTCTTAACCAGGTCACTAGATATACTTGTGGTAACACGCCAATGCTCTGTAGTGGTACGTTCATCAGTCACGTTGTGTGGAGTACGGCCCAGATCTATGTAGGTCACGTAGTGTGACGTAACTACAGCTACCGGCTAAGTACAATATAACACTCATCTTAACCAGGTCACTAGATATACTTGTGGTAACACGCCAATGCTCTGTAGTGGTACGTTCATCAGTCACGTTGTGTGGAGTACGGCCCAGCCCTATGTAGGTCACGTAGTGTGAGGTGTACTTAGCTACCGGCTAAGTACAATATAACACTCCTCTTAACCAGGTCACTAGATATACTTGTGGTAACACGCCAAGACACTGTAGTGGTACGTTCATCAGTCACGTTGTGTGGAGTACGGCCCAGACCTATGTAGGTCACGTAGTGTGATGTAACTACAGCTACCGGCTAAGTACAATATAACACTCCTCTTAACCAGGTCACTAGAAATACTTGTGGTAACACGCCAATGCACTGTAGTGGTACGTTCATCAGTCACGTTGTGTGGAGTACGGCCCAGACCTATGTAGGTCACGTAGTGTGATGTAACTACAGCTACCGGCTAAGTACAATATAACATTCCTCTTAACCAGGTCACTAGGTGAGCGGGTCCAAGTATATTAGTTTCTTATTGGTGCTTGTTGCTTTTCTTATAATATTGGTACTTCGTATTTATCTTGTCTTTAAATTACTAATTTAGCTAGAGAATTTAATTGTGCTTCGTATAGTTTTGTTTTTGTTCTTTGATGTTTATATTTTTAATAATGTTTCAAGAATTTAATCATAATTTGTTTTGTTAAGTAATATTTTACTAGATAGTCTTATATGCGTGATAACTGATAAAGGATTAAACGTCCCCCTTTGAACGTGTTTGGGTAACACAATCTTATCTTGCACGGGCCCTCCTAATAAGCTAAAAAAAGTTTGCTATAGATAAAATTTACAGCTGTATAGTGTTTCATTTGTGATGTTAATCAACACGTTTAATGGTGGCGTTCCAGAATTTATTTTTGATATAAGTTCGTATAATGTAAGAAAAATTGGTTCGCTGTTCACTGTCCCAAGTTATTTACTCTCATCTATACGATCGATATTTCATATTGAACGATGAGTTGTATCAGATGTCTAGATGCCTATCGTAGGAGTAGCATGGGACTGTCTCGGCGGAGGTGATGACTCCTCTATCATGGTAGGAATGTCGGTCGTTCGGTATGGCATGCGGTTCCGATGATTCACATCTGCCAGACAAAGGGCTCCGTCGGACCAGTGGTCAACGGCTCTTCGGAGGTCGTGTGAAAGACCTTGGCCGAACGGAATACCTGTGCTTCCGGAGGCGGAGGACAGCCAGAGGTGTGAGCTGGAAGGAGTCGGGCAGTATTTTGGCGGGAAAACATAGATTCCGAGAGTCTGGGATCTGTCAAGGCTGTTGTTCAGAGCGAATGTTATATAACCGGTTACCTGTTGTAAAATTATTCAGATCAGTTCAGTTTACCGCATGATGTAACTACACGAAGACGTAAAAGGCAAGAATAAAAAGCATTGATTCATTTTTTGTTTCATGTTTCTGCTCAAAATGTCATTGTATCGATCTATACGAACATAAGTGTTATTTACACCAACAATCCGTAACGCACCGCAATGTTAGCGTACGTATATGTTTAAGTAACGTTTTTCAATACAGAGATCACACTTTGCCAACTATACCACAAAAATCTGTAGGACAGGCCGGGAGAACATTCAGCCACACTTATTGATTTATGTTTCGGTCTGGATATGAGTGAATATCAATCCGTGAACACACTTGGCGAGTCATCAAGACATTCTGAGGAATAAACTAAGCCAAAAGGGAACTAGAATGGAAGTTTGCTGCTCATTAGGATTCGTGTAGCAGAAAGAAATGCCCAGTAGTGCTGAGCAAAAGATGTTAAGTTGTAGTCATAACTTTAGCTCTTGTAATATTTGTAATGTTCAGTGTTGTGGTATCTCATTGAAACTTAGTTATGGAAGTTTTTTGAAATTCCTTTGTATTTCTAAAGGGTGTGTTAAGTTGAATGTGGGGGGAAATCTTAGGTTTTTTGGACTCTTGGAATACGGCTTCACACAAAGGCATTTTTAGTATGAGACTATTTTTGTATATTTCTTATGTTGTTGTGTCATTATTGGAAAATACACTTTATTAGTGTCTTAATTGGCACGTATCCGCATTTCAACATTACAGAAGGACTGCTGCAAGAGTATATTTATCAGCACGTCCAAGTTTGTTAGTACTAACTGTGAAATCCCGGGATGGAATAGATATTCGCGATCGATCCAGATTCTGCATACGACGTATGTGCAGTCCTATGGTAATATATGATTTACCAGAAGGTGGTAATATATGATTTATCAGAAGGTGGTAATATATGATTTAGTGTTTGTGATAATCTAAACGGTCGTAACTCGGTGCAATGAACGTTCCACGCAACAGTGTTTGGGGTAAACAACGAATACCCAGCGCGATCAACAGTTATACTTCACATTTAACGTTAGATATTCAATGATATGAAAGAAAATTGCCATCTGGATTGTGGCCGCAACGTTTGATTGATAAGTAAGACTGGGCACACTGATTTGCGCAATAAAATTTAGATAATCGCCTATATTGCGCATCGGTACTTTCCCAAGACATTCTACGGGTGGTTAAAGATGACAAGGTGAAAACAAATAACAAGTAATTTGTAATCAAGTAATGGCGAGCCGGTGGCCGAGTGGTCTAAGGCGTCAGGACATTGAGCTTGGGTTAGAGATAGCGCTTGTTCGAATCCGGCCAAGACTGGAAGTATTTATCAGTAATAATCACCTTCTACTGTACTGGTTTGCCCCCTTACTGTGTCTGAATATGTTCCTCGCACAGATCAATAGCCTATGAGGAGTGGGCAGAGTAAGGTTAAGGAGGAGATCGGCCTCTCCTTAAAAAAAAAAAAGCATTTATTTAATCTAAACAGTTGGCGAATAACGTAACCTAAATTAACCTACTCAACTTTACATAACATAACCTAATCTAACCGTGGTGCTTTCCGTGAGTGCTTCCTGGTGGTGCTTACTGCTGAGTGGGCAGAGTAAGGTTAAGGAGGAGATCGGCCTCTCCTTAAAAAAAAGAAGCATTTATTTAATCTAACTAGTTGGCGAATAACGTAACCTGAATTAACCTACTCAACTTTACATAACATAACCTAATCTAACCGTGGTGCTTTCCAGAGCCATTACAGCGGACGCTGAGAACTCAGGAACCTGCTGAATCAGGATCGCAACTATGGCGAGTTGATTTTTTCGTATTAGGGCTAGGTGCGCAATATCGGTGTACCGGTGAGACCATAAGCCTATCCAGGAAGTCATTGGACATTCTGAAGAACAACCTCAAAAGACGACTTGAACTTGTCACTTGCAATAGAGTTGTAGTCATCAGTAATGGCGTTACTAATGCAGTGTCCAAACACATTGACTCCAGTATCACGGGTGCAGAGAGCCTAGAGTAATTAGCAAGTAACAGGTAATGGTCTCATAGATCTTGGTGTAGGAGTCGACCATTAATAATAGTCAACGTGTTGACGTAAGTTGAATAGCAACACTTAGTTTGAAACAAAATATTGTACATTTTAGTACCAAACTGGCAAAACACTTAGCGTGAATAGCAATAGGTACAGAATCTTCAGACACAATATGAAACATTTTCACTTCGCCTTACTCATTTGAGGAAAACATGGTTTCATGTAAATGCATTGTTTATATTACTCTATTGAGTTCTACTAAAATGACGCTGTATTCACTCACCTTCTGACTGACTCATCCAAATTCTAAGGCACTTTCCAATAAGTTACTCTCATACAATTTTTATAAAACCATGTATACCGTATATGGTTCTTGGGCTAAGATCAGAGAACATCAAATATTTTTCTGTTTTTTGTTCTGAGCAGTTTTGGGATAACAAAATTATTTATTACATTTTTCTATGTAAAAAAAGGAAATAAAACCAACGTATCCTCAAAATCAACGGCGTAAACACCACAAACCCGCTGTTTCTGTAGATGCCATAAACTTGTACATAATATTTGTCTGTGGATCTTCAACATTCCGTCCATAACGTTTCTAAACGGTACTTTGTCTAGTCAAGTGAACTATAAAATTTTTGCATTCAATTCCTGAATATCGTTTTAGTTTTGGGGGAAAACAATAAAATGTTTCACAATTATTGCTCGAAATAAAAATTACTAACTATTCTGAAGAAACTGGTTTAGATGTCGAATCTATGTTTCAGTAAACTTTTAAATTTACAATAAAGCTGCTTATTTTGATTACATGTACAAAAAAAATTAAAAGTTATCAGAAAGTGATACAAATTTTGTATTTCAATTACACATTAAATAACATTCCAGTTATCGTTTTAATTCAAGATCTGCGTTTCAATGTGGTTCAAACCAAGATAGCAGAAACCTAACCTTACACCCTTGTTCGAATGTAACTCTGCATTGATTTATATTAAAACTTGTAACTTCAAGACGTCAAATGCCTAACAGAAAGAATATGCGGCTAGTTTTAAACTTGAGAAGCTCATTTTAACTATTTTGGATTCGATTAAAATGTTCTATTCACATGTTTTTGTGAAGTCCTTCTACACCTTGTAAACTTGTGATTTGTGTGCCCACAAGTCGAGACATTAGAAGGTCTGGCTACTACCAAGATGGCGGATCCGGCTTCAACTGCTCCTATGGTACGGCTTGCCGATGCCTACTTTATTTTTTATTACATTCTCTGTGGTAGTGATTTAGGCGGGTCGCCTCGAAATTTTATTAAATTGGATGTTTCTAATATAAATATTGAAAAGAAATAAATTAAAAGAGACACAAGTTCATTGTAGTACAACAAGAACAAATATGGCGATCGATCTCGATACACCACGATTACTATCCTTAGATTGGAAGGACTCTCAGATTTGTATTTTGTTTCCTTCAGTTGTTTTGATGTTCAAATAATGGTGTGATATTTCATTGGTTTTTAATTATAGCCTACGTGTGAGTGACGAGTTCGTTAACATTCACCGTGTTACGATTCCTGAACGTGATGTAACGGACGAGGAAGGCGACGAGTACAATTAGCGGGCGGCCATTTAATTGTTTCCTTATTGAATTTGCAGCATCGTTCAGTCCCTGACAACGTTGTTTTTCCCTTCTGTTTACTTTGGACTACGAAGGAGGATTCAACACTGTTGTTAGCAAGTACTTGTTTAGAGTGCACGCCAGTGAGGTCTCACGTCAAACAGTCATATTCTCAATGTATTGTATGTAATGTCTCACGTCTAATAAGCCTTGTATTGTATGTACAAGGCTTTGTATGTATTGTATGTATTCACGTATTGTACGTATTCACGTCAAATTGTCATATTCTCAATGTATTGTATGCAATGTCTCATTACAACTAGTCGTATTCTCAATGTATTGTACGTAATGTCTCAGTCAAACAGCCATTTTCTCAATTTATTGTATTTAATATCTCACGACAACATGTTCATACCTTGAGCGTATTTGTGTGTAACGTGATTATATATAATTTGCTCTTTAGTTTGAGGTATTTTAAAACATCTTCAACCCTGATAGAATGAGTGTACATCGGGGACAGCCTACACCCAAAAACAGTCTATTCAAACCTCCCTCAATGACTACCGAGGTCGCACCCTCGTCACACACGTCCTGCTTTCGACTGAGCAGATCCTTTGTCAGTGTGTGTATGGCGGCCTTGAGCCCTGTACCTGGTAGGTCAGGTATATTCCTGCAGGTGGCCGTCCTCCCTCACACCTGCTTGGTGGAACACTGAGCCTGCCAAATTACTTGACCTCCGTCTACTACTACTATACAATTTAAAAGCAGAAACGTATTTGGCGAGTCGGGTCTGGGTACAGAGTTTGGCAATATTTGGTAAGGTTCGGCTTCGGTGTCTCCTACTCGCTGTCACGGGCAACGCACACGTCCCTCGTGTGGCCAAGGTTTGGGGCTGATAGCCACGGCGTGACGATATGACAAATCTGCCTCATCAGCTGTCCTTCTGTACTCATCTCCTTAGTACTGCTTGCTCGAGTGTTTATCAACGGAGGCTATTATCTATAGGGACGACAATGACGTCATTTCATGTATCAATGTGCCTACCTCAGAGGAGCACAATTACCGCTGTACTTCCCGACCCACATGACCGCGACAGTAACACCGTGGTGTGTCGCCAGTGCTGGTAGTAGCGTGGAATACCACACCCGCACTGCCAACTAAAGCGGGTGTCAAACGCATCGTCAAACTCGTTAACCATTGATGTGGCAAAGAATACCTGAGGTATCGAATTTACAAGCCTATTTTTAGCGGCTATTTTTTCATACAAATAACCATGAAATCCTATCATATTATATATCATTACACTCGGAATATTCTCAAGAGTAAAATACTGTAATTTGATAAAGATACTCTTAAAAATAACTTCGCAAAAAATTATAAAAGACTAATTAAAAAATCTGCACTCCACAAATATCCCCGCGCCCGAGCGTATACACAAAAGATCACACGTTTTTCCCTCCACTTTTGGCCAGGTTATTGTTGTGTGGGAAAGATGAGAGCTACATCCCTGAATCAGAATTTTCCTAGGCAACACGACCAACTGTTTGTATTCATTCTAAAATTTCGATTTCTTATTATTTGATTTTTATTTGAAGTGATGTTTTCTTGTTTTCTATAATGGCAAACGATACCTGTAGGTATCGAATTGTTTTCGACCTGTTGCTAAGTAACTGTATGGTTTATATGATCGATTTTTATACCATTCGACGCGTTATGAAATTGTCAACTTTTTAATTATGTTTAGTTATATGTTATTTCATGTTTATGTACTCAGATACTTTGATTTGAGATCCTGGAGACATAATTGTGCTAGTTTATTTGCAAAAACATTTTTCTCAAGTTTCACAATTTCAACTATTTGTAAAAAAAAAAAAAAAAAAACTAATGTCCAATAAAACAAAAAAATATATCTTTTGAAAGGTTATTTTATATTGTACTCATTAATAATAGGTTTTATCAAATAAATGTAAGTTTACTTATTTTTCTGCGTATTTATTTGTATATACCTATAATTTCATAAATTTACACTTTTTCAAATATTTACAAAAATGAAACAAAATACAAGAAATTTGAAACAAAATTTTACTATATCTTGAAGAGAACCTTTTTTCATACATTTTGTATATTTTGATTATTCCAGTAAAAATTGTAGTATATTTTATAATTGTGGTTACTTTTCAATTTTATAACTCAAAATGTACAAACTTAAATATATTTTACTGGTAATAAAAATTTTTTATGTGAATATATAACATTGTAAAGATAACATACATATTATGTAGTTATTTCTGAACAAAACAATATAAAACATGATACATTTTAGTGCAAAACAGTATTTTTTACAGAATTTTGAAGTATAAGGCTCAAAACAACAAAAACTGGCCTGCCACTATAGAGATTTTAAGCTGCCATGTATAGGGTTAATTATCCGTCGTGATGAGCAGTAAATACACTTTTGTTTTGAAAAGGTAATGTTAGGATGTTTTGAACGAAAATATTTAATGCATTTAAAATATGTTTTGTTAACCGGAATCGAAGATTTTTAATGACCTCTGTTTTCTAATACAAAGATATTGATTATAATATTGACTGTTGCGTTTTTTCGTTGATTTATTTAAGCGAATGTCTTGTCATATTTATCATAAATCCTGTCTGAAATCAACACATACATCCTTTGTTACCATGGCCTGCTCAGTGAGACTACAGCGAAATGAGGATATCCACCATTGCAATAGACGTTGTTCTTACAATTTCAATATTCCAGTACCCTACACCGTAGCCGAAGGTTTAAATTCTTCAACAAGTTACCTGAGAAAATCATGAGGTCCAAATCAGAGGTTTTGTTGACCGGACACAATTCCGCGACACAGGAGCGCCTCTTAACGAGGCTGAGGGGTTGTCATAAATGATTTTCGCTAGGGGTGCAACGCCTCCGGAAAAGAGTGAGGAGGCACTCCTGAGAGATGCACCTAAAACTACCTGTCCTCGGCACTCTACCTGCTCCTAACTGCTATCGAGCCAGCTCGCGGGGCCTCCTAAATACCTACCAATCAAATATCACTATGGCTACTATCATACTGACTTTGTTAAGTGCACTGTATATTTTGAAGGAGTAAGTGTAACATTGATTCTGTAAGGGTTATCCTAAATAAAAGACCAATCAAAACTATTAATGTACTGTGATAAGTATTCTTAATTATGTTTCTTAATTTTATTTGAATTAAAAACAAGTTAAAAAACACTAACTACCTTGGTCTTCGGATGTGGATCCCGTCACGTTTACCACATCAATTCCCGAAGACTAAGCTAACGATGTATTTATAGTAATCTTTTTCGAAAAATTATAAACTTGATACTATTTATTTTTATGTATAAGGAACACGTAGACACTCTTCCTTTGCCCATGACTTGTCTCTTAACCTATGAGTATTAATTATGAAATAATAGTTTATGCAAATTCGTAAAAGCTAAGCAGTGATTAAAAAAAAAAAAAAATTAATTTCATTACTCGGCAAGTTGTTTAGAAGGAAGTGAAGAATTACAAAATGATCAATAACTACAAATAGGCTTGTAAATAACGAATCTGTATTTCTAAGATTTAATACTTATGTATAACAGTCTAAAATAAAAAAAAAAAAAAAATACTTAAACCCAAATAAAAAAAATACTATTTACACTCAATCTGTAGGCTACAATACTCTAAAACAAACAAAATACGGGAATTCAAACGAAACATGTTATTTCACTTATTTAATATTTCACTTTTTTCTCTCTTACAAAATTAGCCTGACCGAATAATACGAATTTTCCTCAATAGATTCTTTGTCATCAATAATAATGTTTCAGATATTAACAGCAGTTGAAAATATATATCATAATATATATTATATTAGCTGTCACAAGCAGAAAGCCAATAATGTATACTTTTATTTGGTATAATTCATTCAATGTTATGTCACCATCTTTATAGGAAGCAGAAAAGTGCAGTTGGACGCTCGTACGTAATTGTAGTATATCAGATGTTTTTAAATAACATATGTTTTGTTTTATCTACTTTTTTTATATTATGTTGTATTAATTGAGTTAGTTCTACATACACGTTGAGTGGATATTATTATGTTAATTACGAAAGACTATAAATAATATCTATACACATTTAAAAAGTGTTATTTAGTCACTCGTTTAAACAGATAGACACAGCAGTAATACAAACATTTTCATACAAGTTAGTAGTGCTTTCACAGGCACCACTTTCGCTCACCCACCAGACACAATGACTGGCTGCTGCACAAATTGCATGAGAGACTAACAGTTTTTTTTTATTGTTATATTTTTTATAGTAAAACCTAACACTATTTCATTCTTGAAGAATGTAAATAAAGTTTATCTGATATAGAATTTTTACAAAAAATAAATTTGAATAGTGAGTTATATGTCGTTCAAACAAATAAGAGTAGTTCAGACAGGTTTGTAACCATGCTATTTGCGGCCCTTCCATATGTGGTTACCTGCCATTTGCGGCTCTCCCAATAAATTAAACCAGGATAACTAGTTACAGAGTGCAGTAGTAACTGTATTAAATATTAACTCATCTGTGTAGTCGTAAAGTCCTCGATATAATCAGGGGAGAAATCCCATTCCCATCCGGAGCAGAGCCATAAAGAGCCAGTGGCTCTGTAGCTTCCCCCCCCACCCGTTGTTAAAAACTGACTCTATAATTTAATATTCCCGTCGGTTGACTGATGTTAATATTCCGACCACATCCCGCCCCCAGACAGCCCGGCGCCTTCATTATTTCCCGATGCATCTTCGTGCTTATCATTGTTATCAGGAGTTGTATTGTTTATAAAATTAAAAGAAGCGGGCTCTGTTAAGTAAATTATCCTAATTACAAAAATAAAACGTGACTGAAGATATTTCACGCGTTGTTTACTTTATTATTCTTATGGTTTGCCTGAACCAGTCAACTAGATTGGATTTTGTCCATAAGGGAAAAACCATTCAGATAGCAATAAAGCAGTCATTAATACCATTCTATGTTACAATGAATATTTTTTGCCGTTCAATTTTGAGCAAAAATCTATTTTCGTACCAGTAGTAATTCACATGCAAGCGGTCCATCGAAATGTTGATCTATTTATTATACCGTATTTATGAAAATATCTTCGAAATATTTTCTCCTAACTTAATTTTTTAAAGATTTAATATGTTCCAAATAATTAAGGTCAAATAACAGTGTCTTTTTTTAAGTGTACAGTTATTTGTTTATGTACTTTATTCTTAAGATCAGTTATAGTTAAGATAGGCCTATTTATGTAGATTGCGGTAGAATCAAATGTGGAGACTAGTTTATTTATCGCTCTAGTGACCAGTCAAGAAACACACCACACTTACAGAAGACCTCGTTGTAGTAGAATTAAAAGCCGAAACGTATTGAGGCACGGTTGTGGATGACAGCTCGTGGAACCCAGTGCTTGGCCAGTCAAAGACAGCTGACTGAAGCAGAGTTGGCCCCATGGTGACGGATGTCATGTCAGTCAGCATCCCCAAACCTCGGTCACACGAGGGGGGGACGGGACGATTGGCACACATTTTTGGACCTTCTGCCCATGGCAGTATTGGCACAATCATTAGAGCGGAATAAGTAGGGTCAACTCGCCTGCTTGGAAAAGGCAGGATTGGCACAGTCGCTCGACCAGGTAGACGCCATCGAACGAGGGAAAACGGGAATTTTATTATTCCCGTCAACTCTGCGTGGCAGTCATTTGCCCGTGATATAACAAATTTTTAAATTTAAACCTCACGTTAGGTTAGGTTAGGTTAGGTTAGGTTAGGTTAGTTGCTTACTTCAATAAGCACCACAGCAGGGAATTTGCGGGGGCAAAAAGTTCCCATTTTCCCGCATTCTGGCCACCTGGCTGCTACTACCTGGCCGGGCGGTGTGTGCCAATCGTGCCTTTCTGAAACTTACAGGTTGACCCTTCTTAATCCCCTCTAATGACTGTGCCAAAAGTGCCATTCCAAATCGGCCAAAAATGTGTGCCAAACGTTCTACGGCCCACGAGGGTTGTGAGTGATGCCGATACCTGCCTGATACCTGCGACGCACAACAGTGAACTACTACATGAATATGCAACACTGGAGCCGAATCTTACCGAATATAGCCGAACTCTAACTAGACTCGACTCACGAGTACATTTCTGCTTATAATTCAAAAATAATTTCATCGTCCTTCTGATTTATTGTTGCTCTTCAATTTCTTGGTATGTATAAGCATATTTTCTCCACGTGCCAGTTTGTAACCACTAGCCAGTCAGTGTCTTGTCACGCCAGAACTACTCGGCAAGTTGATGACCAGGGACGTTTAGGACCGGAAACTGATAAAATCGGCAGTGGCGTGTGAGTGGGGAGGGGGTGTACGCTATCTGTGATCGGTCGCCGGCAAGTTCAAGGTCGCCCCGCCTGTCTTACACAAGTCGTCTGTCCCGTGCTCATTCTGTATCTCCCTCACTTACTTTGACACATAACTAATTCTTGAGTCAAAATCCCGGTCCAATATGAGAAGATATTATATAGGGATTATACAATTTATCAACCAATAAATAAACATGCATAAACTGCTTTTACCAATTTCAAAGCAAAATAATTTTCCAATTTATCTTCTCCAATAATAAACTATACACACAAAACATAGATTAAAAATTTACCTTTTTTATAGGAACTAACAACTATAATTATTGTTCTGCAAATCATACGTCCAGATAGTTGACTGAACTTCGCATTAATTTGGGCCCATAATTACATGCTCTGTCGTATAAAGATGTGCATTACTTGTAATTTATTTTTAACTTCCATTAAGGCGTGGCAGAGGATAGAAGAGCTTGGAGGCACATGGTTGGCGAGGCCAAAAACCACCTAGGTTTCCAATGGCCACAGGAGTAAGTAAGTAAGTATTAAGGCGTTCGCAGTGGCCTTTTAAGAAAGCGGCTCCTTTTTATTTTTTTCAATGGTGTGAGTTTTATATTTTTACAATTTTATAGTAATAATAGTATAAGTTTTTTTTTTTTAATTTAAAGATCATCAATAAAAACTATTGGCCAGTTTACTAGGCCTTTCGCCAGCAAAGCTGGCATCGTCAGGTAACACAAATTTATTTTTGGTTATAAAAATTTGTTTAAACTCCATCTGAAATTAATAATAGTATAAGTATCAAATAAAGTGCACAATTTTTTTTAATGTCAGTAATTTGATAAAAGTAAAAGTAACTGTGACCAAAATAAATTGACATTAATGTTTGATCTTCGTACGATACATAAATATTAATAGATTTGTTAAGGGTTTTATTAACGTAGCGGACAATTAAATTTATTCAATAAGCAGTCTCAGTTATTATTTTATTACATGTAAGTAAAGTCATTGGTT
Organism: Stictocephala bisonia; assembly: GCA_035578905.1. Taxonomy (NCBI): domain Eukaryota; kingdom Metazoa; phylum Arthropoda; class Insecta; order Hemiptera; family Membracidae; genus Stictocephala; species Stictocephala bisonia. The sequence goes on from JAQJVL010000317.1 coordinate 530,349, forward strand.
CTAAAGCTATGTCAGTGACACAGTTTTAAAGTTTCCTGCTTAAATTAGATACAAAACAAGCGATTGCTCATTTCCGTACAGAGGACGCTCGTGGCTGTTCGATTGGTAACATCAACACAAATGCATCACGCCATCTTGGCCGGTGTCTTCTTCAGTCAGCCACTCCGTCAGCAGTCAGCATAATCCATCCACAAACATCAGATTCCTGTTAACTGGCTTTGCAAATAACGTGAGGCACCACGTGCCAGCTGTGACGCAACAAACAATAACGACGGTTGACTCATTGATACTTGTTCATATGACGTAACAATGAATGTTCTCAATACATTCTCCCTAAGCTTATGTTGTTAACAATTAACTTTATTTGTATAGTATTATATTTTAAATATTTATAATAACGAAATCTGTTTTTTGCAGGTACGTACTTTTAACTCCTGATTGTCAATATTTAAAACCCTCCACTGGTGAGTAACAAAATTAATTGTTTTAACTAAACAGGGTGACTATTAATCCAGTTACTCCCTAACTTAGTTCCACAGTTCGTAAAAATTTGCATTTTGAATATGCCATTAAAATAATACTAACCCACTATACATTTCGGGTGTTTCAATGTTTTTAGAGATCATTTGGGATCTAGGATATATGAGTCAACGTCAACATTTTAAATGAATACATGGTCATGTTATGTCATTTAACACCGCCATTTCAAATTTAATACGATAACGCAAACATAATTTTAAAAACGGCGTGTCATTCTTTAGTTATTACCTATTTTGTAATTTTATTTTATTGGCAATCTCCTTTGTATTTCACTTATTAAACCTGCTTTATCATTTAAACAGGCAGTTACCCCTACTTTGTTGCACAGTTTAATTTTCTTTCGGAATATGTCGTTAAATAAATATCAATCCACACTACAAAGTGTGATTCAATATAATCATGAATAACTTGGACCCAACTTACAGGAGTCAGCTTCACAATTTTTAAAATTGAAACCTTTTCATGTGATGTGTCATTAACACCGCCATTTCGTGCTGAAAACGATAGTGCAATCAAAAATAAAAAAGTACTTGTCGTTCTTTAGTTATTATTTATTTTGTTATTTTATTTAATTTTTCATTGCGTATGTATTTTTCTAATTAAAAGTGATTTAACGTGGCTAAAACAAAACCAAAAATTTTTTAGGTTTTTTTTCTTTTTTCTATCACAAGTAGTTTTAATTTGAAAAATTCATAGGCGATGACTATTTAAATAAAATAACAAAATAATTAATAACTAAAGAACGACACGTCCTTTTTAATTTTTGATTGTGCTATCGTTTTCAACTTTAAGTAGCGGTGTTAAATGACATATCACTTCACCAAGTTCCAATTTGAAATTGAGATGTTGACTCCTAGATTTTGAAGCCCAAGTGTTCCCTAATAACATCGAAAATATAGTGTGGGTTGATATTAATTTAATTTTAAAAGCAAATCTTTTATAAACTGTGGAAACAAGTCTGAGGGTAGCTGACTTATATAAATAAAAACCACCCGTATAATAATTAAAATATAAGTCTTCGTATTATTAGGAAGAAGTCTACTATAGATAGGTCTAGTCGACGTTTCTGAATGTTTTTTACTTTCTTTAGTAGATTTTCTTCTGTTGTATATACTTGGTGGAATAAAATGGATTTCAGAAATTAAATTAAAATTTGTGGAGTAATTTAAAAAATATGTTCTTTTAGTAGATATGTGTTAAATTTATATTGTGTTTATGTTAAAATAATTATATCAGAGATATGCCCAGAAACCACATGTATGGGTTTAGTTATTTTGTTGCATTTATGTATGGTAATTCAAATCCTCTGCTACGTATATGGTGAATTAATTTAATCTATCTTTTATATTTTTGAAACTTAGATGCTCATGATAATTAAGTTCCTCTATTTCTTCTTACTGTCAATCAACACATCATTAATTTTCGTCTATTGTCTGTAGAATGAACCTTATCCGACTGGCATGGTTGCCAACATGACTTGTATCAGCTGTGCTGGTAAAGTTTATTGGCAACACTGGGTCAAGTCAGCTGTTTGTGTTCTCTTTTGTATTTCTTTGCGTTGTCATTATTATTTGACGATCATGGTCCAGATCACAACACGTTGGTAAATGTTGCGATAACCTGTCGTACTTGCAGTCGTACTGCCCAGTTAGTCGTACTGACGTGTTGTGTACGAATAATTAATTAGTCAACATTCTTCACCCGATCTCGTTTATAACTTTTCAGTCTGTCCAAACCAGAGAAATTGTCATCGTTGGTCTTAATTCTCGTCAATTCGACACGTCGGGCGTAAGGTCGTCTTATAATCTCGATCTCGACTGCAAAGGTTTTTTAAAATCCCTCACGATCATGGAAGTTTCTGATTATTCTGAGTCAGTAACTGTACATTGTAAAGGGTTAACTTATTTACATAAACTGTATTTACAGTAAACGTCATTCGACAATTGTATTGACAATAATTTTGGCACCTCTGAGCATCCGATGTTATCGTGGAAGATTTGTGTTTGAGAATATCCTTTAGGAAATTGATCTGTATGACATACAGTGGCAAGGAGTACAGTCGGAATACAGATCCCGGCACGCCGGAGTTACTCCGCTGGGACTGTGACCAAGACCAATATCACATGATGCAAAGGAACGTTCTCTCTCTGCCACACAGATAGCTGCCACTTTCTGTTTACCAGAGGACCGTTCCAAGGGTGCTAGGTGCAATCAAATAAAGGAAGACACTATTTAGTCAGGGAGAAATTCATCGGCCCAAGAAGTGATTTTAACTACCGAGTATATTAAACATAATAATTGTCTCCTTCCAACAATTAAATCACACAATTAGTATTGTTGTCATCTTTGGGTGTAGACGTGGCGAGGACTCCTATTGGCTTAGTAGTTAAGAAATATTTCCCACAAAGCCTGGCGCTATTTAGCCAGGTTTAGTGATGGATCTTTAATCTTTGTTATACATAAGTGAAGAGACTACATATTTGTTTATAACAGTGAGTGTTTACAACAACAAAAACAGTTAATCTTAAAACCCTCCATTTATTTTATTCAATGTTACATAAAATGCATGAGAAATTTATATTACTTATGTAACTGTAGGTTATAATAGATGAAATAAAATTTCAAAGTAATGGTACGCGTGCACTTGTCTTGCACAGCAGCTTCATGCAAACATAAAGTGCTGGATGCTGCTGGACGGGTATTGTTTTCATATTATCAAATGGAGACGCAAGCACTTGTACTGTCCAGCACAGGTATGTTAGTAGTGATTAGTCTGCTCTGTGCATCGTAAAACATTGGCGCAAATAAAAAAAATTAAGATAACAGAGAAATATTTGAATAAAATTGTTTAATCAGTGGAGACAGAAAAGTTACCTATGTTATCTATATGACTAATGGATCTGGACATTAAGTCACCGACAATGAATAACTAAGTCAAATTAAATTTGTTTGTTAGTTATGACACGTAGACACAACTTTGTGCGTATTTTAAGGCGAATATGAATTATTACTTGAGTGTAGGATGATCTTGGATGACTTGTGTAGTCTAGTTACTAACTGAGTTCGACTGTTACTCAGAAAGGGCAACTAAGAGTCCTTAAAAACAGTTTTACGTAGAATCCGAACCACGTAATATTTGTCTGATTTTCAGCTATTTGACAAAACTGATACTCAGTTCTATCCACTATTCAACATCCTACAGATTTACCTAATTACAGTCTGCAGAGGCTGTCGGCTATGTTGGTTTTAATCCCATAAGAACAATGTTATTTTGTAAACGGATATACGATCACGTGTATCCAAACTGAACAGTTATTTTCAAACGAATTTTTTCTAAACAAATTGCATTTGATCAAGAATGAAATTGCTCGTTGGAATTGCTTTTCGCATTCCTAATTAGTTTTATAGAATAAAATATGAAAAATGTTTTTTATGTTTTTATTTTTACAAATGTTTCGAAATTAGGTGGTATGTATTCAAAATATTAAAAGCAAACCCAATGCGCAATATGATAACGTTTAAAATGACACCTCGTATACAAATTTTGGTCAATTAGCAACGAAACCATATGGATTCGCAAATAACATTGTTCTTATAGAATTAAAACCAACTTGGCCGACAGCCTTTGCTGACTCTCAAAGAACCCGAATGTGTACTATCTGGAAAATTGGAACCAATACAATAGGACATTGATAAAAAAGTATTTTTCAATAAATTGTGTTGTTAATTTGCTTGAACGTCAATACTATGGCAATATCTGCGAGGCGTGGAGGAGCGGGGGCCACGTGCAGTCGCCATCTGGCGCCAATGCAGCGCCACTCGTATCTAACAGTTGATAACTAGCTGTACACCGCCCCGTGCACTTTCAACGCAAATTGACTTGTTTATCTGGGTTGCGATTTATTTGGCTGTGTAGTGATTTTAATTCGCAAGTACAGTAAATTAGTTAATTGCTGATGTTATTTGGACATAATTTGTGTAATAACGGATTAATCAAAATAATTGGCATTGATAATTTTTTGGAATGCAATATTTTCCCAGAATGATTTGTATCGCTGTATTCGTTTAAGAGTAAAATAGCGCGTTGGAATTGATTTGCAAATTTTTAATTAGTTTTATAGAAAAAAATATAAAGATTATTTAGTTTGAAGTTTATATTTATACCTATTTTTCTAAACTACGCGTGTGTATTAAAAATATAAAAAGCAAATCCAATGCGCAATATGATAACGTTTAAAATGACACATCATACACGACTTTTTTTGGTCAATAAATAACGAAAAATTATGAATTCGCAAATAACATTGATCTTATGGGATTATATGAACAGTGGAATTTTATTCTAATCAATAAATTATTAGAGAATAACTTGAATGTCAAAAATTTGCATAGATTGTGAAATTTCTCTTTTTACAATTGTTTATATTTTGTGTACTATTATGAGAAATAAATTAATTTTTCATAACCAACATGGCCGACTGCCTCTGCAGACTCTTTAAGAGTTACGACTTTGAGCCATTTCAAACTATAATTTTGATATACATTGTATTATTAATAAACTTGTGGACCATAGGAAGGTTCGATCTTTACTAGTCTAGTAATGACATTATATTTACGATTGTAAATAGAAGCAGACGGCTTCCTTGATTACAACACGTAAACTATATCTTCAATTTAAAGACCAAGAAAATACACAGCCCTCATGTTGTTACTAATTACGCACTCACTTTTACTCACGATACATTTCTAAGAGTGCCTAACAGTCCGTACCCAAGCGGGAAGTACGAGTCTTGAGTCACTAATGAGGGCACGAACTACAAGGGAACCTCTTCACTCTGAGGGACACTATTTTCTGCTTCAAAATTACGACAATCTGGAGTCGCGTAGTTCCGCCTCGACTAATGTGCGACAGTGAAACTCGCTTAGCGCGAGAGTGTGAGTCTTTATGAGTGACAAAAACCGACTGATCCACGTTGTACTACTAGGTAGTGCTTCTTAGTGTACTACTACGCCAGATGTCTCTCATTGACTCTGTCGGTTCTTCATAACTAGTTAATGATCTTGTGAACCGACAAATTGGCAAATCATAAATGAAAACTACATGAAGAAATAAAATAATTAATCAAATGCAATTTATTTGGTAAAAATCCGTTAAAAATAACTGTTTAATTTGAACACGCATGATTGTATGTCCGGTTCGAATTGATCTAATCGGATTAAAACCAACATGGCCGACTGTCTCTGCAGACTCTTAAGTAAGCATAATATGGTCACCTATTAAAAACTGTTATTATAACTATGAAAATTTTAAAAACTGAAACCACTATGGCACTCAATAATAAAATTAGTTCATGTCATCAGCCATGAGACTGCAGGTTTGACAGTAGAGTTTCACCCATAATCTCATTTTCCGGTCGCTGTATTTTATTTACGTTTTATCAGCTGACTACGTGACTCGGAAGAGGGGCGGTGGTGGTAATAAATCAGGCGACAGTGCCGGAGATACAAAGCCAGGGTGACATATCGATCTAGGTGCCACCCCCGCTCGACGATCACGTGGCGTTAGGGCGACGTGGGTTTAGAGCGAAACTATTACTCCGTGAGGTTAGAGCTGGGGCAATGACTAGAGATAGAACCTGTAGTCATTGGCTGGGGTCAGCTGTTTAATCACCTGCATAATGAACAACCCTTCTTGGAATGGAGGGTATTTATTCTGTCTTTGATGTAAATAAGACTTTATTAGCTATCATTTAGGATTGTTCTTAGTATTTTTTAAAATAATCTTTTAAAAAGCCATTAGAAAATTGAAGAAGAGTGTAACCATAAAAAGCAACTTCAATCAGCTCTTCACACCTTGTATATTTTTCGCTGCTTGAGAATCTTGAGATCATTTTTCATAATTATTTTTAGTTTGAAACTCGAAAAAATTGTGAGAATTGCGCAGTAAGTAAAACCTCATCTACAAGAAAATTAGACGAGAGCATTTTGGATTTGGATTAAACAATTCCATAATATACTATTGATATGTTAGACGTAAATCACAACATACTAAGACACATAATCGATAAGTGTTATAACTAGCTATGACTATACTTCTGTGAAGGTGGGCTAATTGTGAGATGTCTACACTTTAATTCATAAGAAATATCAGTTCTGAAATAATTATATTGTAAAACCAATCTTTTCATGAGATTGTAGAAATATGTTGTTGAAAAATAGTTCTTACTCATTTAAAAGTCCGTTAGGCCACTACAGTTTGTGTATAGGTTTGTTTACGTCGCTTTGATTTAGCACTAAACTTGAATAGTTAACTTATACAAGGTAGAGTTAGGCGTATACTGCTATAAGCTATAATATTTAAGAATTCATAAACATTGTCGCCTAGAAAGTTCGTATATACTGTATATTTTTTAATCGTTACTATACATTTTTAAAGTATTGTTATACAGTGTCGGAAGGGCGACCCATTTTATTGGCAGTAAGAATGGTTCTCCGTAATGAGATCTCTTCTGTTTGTAAAACAGAATTTGGTTTAATTACTAGACCTATGTACAGTATTGGCCAATAAATGTTATTTGCAAGATTGGCCTTTGCTCGTCTCATCTCATCAATAAAGTCTCTTTAAATGTTTGTAGCGAATCATTTCACTTGTCCTCTAGTGAATGAGGAAATGAACGAAGCGAATTAGCAATTATGATTGAAGCAATCGTATGTTAACCTGAAGGCTCCTTAATTTCTACTTAGGCGAAAGTTTGTGTCATTTACCTTGTGCTATTTTATAATTATAATTTAACAATTTATTATGATACATTAATGCGAAATTTCCAAGATCTACCAATGCATTTCACTGGAGTTAGATAAATTAATCATTAACTTTATTATTTTAATATATTATGGTTCAATAATATCTTTAATGGGTTGTTGGTGTCACCCTCCCACCCCCCTTCTTCTAATAACTGACCCGCTCCGATTTCTAGGAAGTTATTGGTAAATTACTTGCTGCCAATGTGACGCTCCAAGACCACGTCGCTCTAACGCTACGACATCCGCACGACTCTCGGACTCTCTGCCGTCCTAAATAATTTTATAATGAAATCATTACACTCCGTTCTACTCGAGGTGGAAGTGTTCGTACTTCGCCGGAGGGAGTACCGTACTGAGTTCGGAATTCTAATGAGAAGGGGTTCCTCCCCCTGTCTGATTTCAAAAGGAAAGATAGCCAGCTCGAGTGGCGCGATTCACTCACAAAATGCGATATAAATGAGTGAATCGCGTTTTGTTAAAGCAATGCTTGTTATTGTTGTCTCTGATTTGTCTATAAGATAAGTAAATGCAAAACATTTACTGAAACATCTTTGTCTTTAAAATATCTTAAATGCCAACTAATAAGAAAAGTGTAGGTGATTGCCAGTCTTTTGTGTAAAAATAACAATAGGTTTACCTCAACTATAAGATATTGGCACATGGGGGAAATGTTTGCTCAACAATTTCTTAGTATTAAAAAGGTTTCTATTTATATGTGAACAATGGTTTGAAGATACTTTAACCCTGTCCGTACTAACGCCCGTATAAACCGGACGTGAAATGAAATGAAAAAAGTGTTATTTTGTGAGGCAAAGTTAGGCGTGAGGACGTGGGCTGGGCGGTCGAGAAGTACCAACGTCGGATATCAAGTCGCTCTGATTTTCTATTAATTTAATTTTTATATTAAAACGTTACCAATCATATGGAATATGAAATTAATCGTGAATAAACATAGATTACGAATATACTGTATGTATGTATTTATTTATACTTCTCTTTTTCTTCGTTAACAGCTGATTAGAGGTTGTTGACAAGTCAGCTGTTTCGTTTCATAAAATCACTCAATGTCATCTGTCCATGCATATTTGTTTTAGGCTACTATGTTCTTTACTTACATTATGTAGGTACAATATTTATTAATGCGTTTAGTCACATTACGTTTAATTTGTTAGTTAGTTTAGAAGTCAACAGTTCAATGTACAACATTGTTTAAGGTATGCACACACAATGATTATCAAACATTAAATACTAACTTTGTTTATAGCTTCGTAAAAATGTTATTTTAATCAAAAATATACAAAACTTCGTGATTGTGTACAGTTTTAGTTTTGGTTCTCAGTTCAGGAACTCATACTTGAACTGGTAATTTTTTTAAAGATAAATTTTGATGAAAGTAAAAAAATGAAGAAAAAATGCATTGTGAGTACATTTTTATATTTTCTAAATAATAAAGTAAGCTTTATATATATATATATATATATATATATATATATAAAATGTTACAAAAATTTATTTTATGCAATAATATTAAAACATTATTGGTTTATGCAATAATATAAAAACATTATAGATATAGGAAAAATGTAAACTTTAGCTGGTAATTTTTTAAAGATAAATTTTGATGTTAAAGTAAAAAAATAAAGAAAAAATGCATTATGAGTACATTTTAATATTTTCTAAATAATAAAGTAAGCTTACTATATATATAATGTTACAAAAATTTATCTTACGCAATATTATTAAAAAAATATTGGTTTACGTTAATAAATAAGAAAGATATAGGAAAAAATGTAAATTGGTGTAAATCAGCTTACAAAGGGCCCGGTATTCCTCAGTAATCCATCGGTTACACCCTAAGGTATTCCTTAGATAGTTTTAATTGTCTGTGCGGTGCCGAAAGGGTTAAATCGTCCTTGACTGTTATTGAGGCTACTTATCTATAAGAAAGGCCAACGATGAATGCCAGATATTGTTATATAAAGAAAAGCTGCCAAATGTTGTTCTGTTGTTAGTTATGGAAACTCGTGATTTCCTCGAGGTACAAAGGAAGTTTCCTCGGAGATCGCCCCCCCTCCCCAATCTCGGTCTCCACTCCCCTTTGAGTCACACCCATAGTTCACCCCTTCTTTGTTGTCTGAGGTCCCCTCAGCCAGCGGCTGTTCTTTCTCCTTTTCCACTGTTTACCGGTCTGCTTTTAAAACCGAACCAATTCTTCTGTTAAGCGTAGTAAATCTTTCCCCCTTATAACTCAAGGTCTTCAAATATGTAAATGAATACCCAAGTAACATTTCGGTTTTTATAATGAGACCATTTTGTCAGGTAGATTTTGTTGTGCTGAGGTTATTCACCTACCTACACTAAGTGGCAATTAATATTAAAAATGTATGTCTACGTTCTCTATTCATGTTTCCAAATTTTAATATAAATTTGATCATTACAAGCTAGGGTTCAATGTTTGTCAAAACATGTGAAATGAGATATGAATATTTACGTTTGTTTCGACCTTTGAAATTACATGTGAATATTACAGGCAATATTTTATCGTTTCCCTAGACCTGTGAATATTATGAGCAATATTTTAACGATTGTCTCCATCTGCGATATAAAGTGAAGTAAAGCGGCAATATTTGATGGCTTGTCCTCCATATATTAAACCAATATGTGAATATTACGAGCAATATATTTACGTTTCTCAGAATGAGAAGTAATGTTGCTGTACTTAGTGTAATGAATAATACAGCGGATGTTCAGCAAGTCGTCGCCTCGCCGTCACCTCGGGGTCTTGTATATAACTGGGTGCTACTTTCGGCCAGCAATGGCATTATGGACCACTTACAGAGAAGAAAAGAACAGCCTTTTTTCTCAAATTCAAATTCTTTATTATGCAAATTGACAATATATACAATTGTAAAATTGTTCTCTTTTTTTACAGTAAGATGTGCCTCGATGCACACCCCCCCTTTCGGATTATGACTGCTTTGTCACCCGTGATTTAGTTAAGTCGTGGAACACAGATCGCGACAATAATTTAAAGTTATTATTTGTGTGATTAGTTATTTAAATGTAACTAACGCTAAATTTAACTCTCAAGACCTGAGCAGCATGTTTTAACACGGATTTAATGTTAATTTAAATTAAATTCATGCTCAGTGTTGAAAATCAGAGGCGGATTTATGATTGAATACAATCAACGAGTTATCTATCTCCTTTCTCCCACAGTATGATTGCTGAGTAGGAAAGTTTGAATCAGATTGTAATGTATTGAGCCCCTTCGTTCGGGAACACTCGAAACAGTTTGGTCCATTGTGTTACACCATTGCAGACATTATCGTTAGTATTGTTGATGTATCGTTAGTATTGTTACACCATTGCTGACATCACGTGGTCGAGTCGTTCACGATCACCAAGACCCTTGAGGTTCAGTAACTTTCACTGACTGCACCAGTCACGTAACGAGTCTAACACGGTAAAACAGAAACATTGTTAAAAAAAACTCAGTGGGGTAATTGTCACTGAGTTTACTGTGATGTCAGAAGGCCTCGCATATTGAAATCGGAAGGAGGTAGAGGTGATAATGACCCCAAAACCCAGACAGAGACTCTCGACCTTGTGTTTCGACATGCCCCCCTCCTATGGCATCGACTGTTTCCTCCTTTGTCTGCCCCTCCCTCCTCATTAGACGTGTCTCAGCCTCTGCGTCTAGACGTATGATGCTTTCTTTATAGGCAGATCTGTCGGGACTCATTGTGCACTACAGTCTGGTGAAATGAAAAGTGCAAGGACTCTCTCCTCACGCTGATAATTGAAGATCTTAGTCAATAACGTACATGTCATCTTTTATACGTATTCAACGAAAGCCCGTGACTCCATTTTAAGTTGTTCGGACACTCAGCCGACTAGTAAAATATAAAAACAGATTCCGCAAATGAAAATCGACGGTTTATCTACATTATCAGTTTCCATCTTTACCCCTTCAGAGGCCTTGAAAGTGATGTATGTGATGAAAGAACGATGCCTAACGGTCCAACATTTCTTCACACCAACAGCTTCTGAAAAGTGTTGTTCTTTTGGGTGAATGACTGCTCTCGAAATGGACACGGAGGACTGTATGCCTATCGTCTGCCGGTGAATGAGTAGTAGCCCGTTTCAGTTCATGTTTTTACTGAGCAATTCACTCTTGGAATTATTGCCATTAATTTGGTTTCATGTGTCTAGGGCAACATTGAAGACTGGTACAAATTATGCAGGCTTACGCACGATTCTATGTTATACTATAAAAATGTCTATATGAATTAAATTCTATCTTTATTCTTATAATGCTCTTGCTTTGTTTAAACTTTTATTTTTAAATAATCTGGAAATGTTTAGGATGTTTGTAGGTTGGTATGGATTTAAAAATGAGGTTTATGCCATTATAACTGAAGCCTGGTTGGTCACCTGCATGTGTACTACAATTGCTGGTAGACTTTTTGTATTTGAAATCCTTAGTCTCACTGTATTTTCTGTTGCGAATAACTCATATACTGATTTAATTAAGTTAGATTATCAAAAATAATTCCAACCATACAGAACAATCTTCTATAATAACGATCGAATTGTGAAAGGTTTAATTTATGGTCCTGCATTAGTAACGTTTCAAGTTACTTCTGATATTGATTTGTTACTTTTCAGAATAGTTGATTTTCGATAGTTACAGTCCTGTGTCCAACAAATTACAAAAATGTATTGTTGGATGCTCATGTTAACATAATATTTGTAAAAAGTAATTACATACTAAAGAAATAAAAATGAAACCAAATACTCGATAAATAAGATAACAAGCGATGTTGGCGTCGTTGCTTAAAATTTAAACTCAAATTGTACAACCAGAAAAAAAAAATAGTGAAATAGAAAGCAATATAAAATTAAGTATAACACAAAGAAGCGTAAAAGCTGAAAAATATACAAAATAGAAACTCCTTATTCATTGGATGACTATTATTTAGTGTTCAAAGGTATATTCGGTCAGTGGTATTGGCTACATACATTCGCACTCGTGTACAATATACTATTGTGTCCGGTACAATAGTTACAACAATTATTTCTTCACACTTGCAGTACGAGGTCACTCGATGGTATCTGGTACAGCCGTAGGTGTCGGTATGACCTTGGCTCTCCCGTATACGTGCAGCAATGCCGTGTGCATCAGTGACGTCAGCCTCTTCCGTCGTGTGACTCACAATTCCAGTAATGTGTAACAGCACTTATTTCCTTAACACTTGCATTAACTAGGTCACTCTATGGTATCTGGTACAGCCGTAGGTGACGAGATGACCTTGGCTCTCCCGTATACGTGCAGCAATGCCGTGTGCATCAGTGACGTCAGCCTCTTCCGTCGTGTGACTCACAATTCCAGTAATGTGTAACAGCACTTATTTCCTTAACACTTGCATTAACTAGGTCACTCGATGGTATCTAGGACAGCCCTAGGTGACGAGATGACCTTGGCTCTCCCGTATACGTGCAGCAATGCCGTGTGCATCAGTGACGTCAGCCTCTTCCGTCGTGTGACTGACAGTTCCAGTAATGTGTAACAGCACTTATTTCCTCGATACTTGCAGTATCGAGGTCACTTGATGGTATCTGGTAAAGTTGTAGGTGACGAGTTGACGTTGGCTCTCCCGTATACGTGCAGCAATGCCGTGTGCATCAGTGACGTCAGCCTCTTCCGTCGTGTGACTGACTGTTCCAGTAATGTGTAACAGCACTTATATCCTTAACACTTGCATTAACTAGGTCACTCGATGGTATCTAGTACAGCCGTAGGTGACGAGATGACCTTGGCTCTCCCGTATACGTGCAGCAATGCCGTGTGCATCAGTGACGTCAGCCTCTTCCGTCGTGTGACTCACAATTCCATTAATGTGTAACAGCACTTATTTCCTTAACACTTGCATTAACTAGGTCACTCGATGGTATCTAGTACAGCCGTAGGTGACGAGATGACCTTGGCTCTCCCGTATACGTGCAGCAATGCCGTGTGCATCAGTGACGTCAGCTTCTTCCGTCGTGTGACTCACAATTCCAGTAATGTGTAACAGCACTTATTTCCTTAACACTTGCATTAACTAAGTCACTCGATGGTATCTAGTACAGCCGTAGGTGACGAGATGACCTTGGCTCTCCCGTATACGTGCAGCAATGCCGTGTGCATCAGTGACGTCAGCCTCTTCCGTCGTGTGACTGACTGTTCCAGTAATGTGTAACAGCACTTATTTCCTTAACACTTGCATTAACTAGGTCACTCGATGGTATCTAGTACAGCCGTAGGTGACGAGATGACCTTGTCTCTCCCGTATACGTGCAGCAATGCCGTGTGCATCAGTGACGTCAGTCTCTTCCGTCGTGTGACTCACAATTCCATTAATGTGTAACAGCACTTATTTCCTTAACACTTGCATTAACTAGGTCACTCGATGGTATCTGGTACAGCCGTAGGTGACGAGATGACCTTGGCTCTCCCGTATACGTGCAGCAATGCCGTGTGCATCAGTGACGTCAGCCTCTTCCGTCGTGTGACTGACTGTTCCAGTAATGTGTAACAGCACTTATTTCCTTAACACTTGCATTAACTAGGTCACTCGATGGTATCTAGTACAGCCGTAGGTGACGAGATGACCTTGGCTCTCCCGTATACGTGCAGCAATGCCGTGTGCATCAGTGACGTCAGCTTCTTCCGTCGTGTGACTGACAGTTCCAGTAATGTGGAACAACACTCATTTCCTCGACACTTGCAGTACGAGGTCACTCGATGGTATCTAGTACAGCCGTAGGTGTCGGTATGACCTTGGCTCTCCCGTATACGTGCAGCAATGCCGTGTGCATCAGTGACGTCAGCTTCTTCCGTCGTGTGACTGACAGTTCCAGTAATGTGTAACAACACTCATTTCCTCGACACTTGCAGTACGAGGTCACTCGATGGTATCTAGTACAGCCGTAGGTGTCGGTATGACCTTGGCTCTCCCGTATACGTGCAGCAATGCCGTGTGCATCAGTGACGTCAGCCCCTTCGTCGTGTGACTGACTGTTCCAGTAATGTGCAACAGCACTTATTTCCTCACACACTGGTGTTAAACACCTTGGGCAATTCAACACCAGTTTTGAGTAAAAAATTGTCAGAACATCGTTATTAGGGTTAGTGCTTAAATATTTCACGAATTAAGTTACAGAAATTGCTTAAATATTATTCACATGTAATTTGTATGCAGTAGTTCATCAACATTTTGAACAGAACACAGTTAGTTTGAAGGAGTAATTGTATGTTAGGAGGGCCATATTTACATGCGACCTAAGTAGGGTTGTTTACCCACAAGATAACGCTAATAGGTTTACATCTTGTCCTCAAGATCCCGGCAGTGCCGATCGTTCCGGCTGACTGGGTCTATACTTAATTATCAACCGTTGTTAATTTGGCCCTGCCTTCAAGATCGCACTGTCTTAGTTGCATAAAGGAGGCAGGCCTTGAATCTGTTGTGCTACAGCGGTTATCTCCTCTCGATCGTGTGACGTCATTTCTTTGTAGAATGGAACTTCTAACAATCGACTTTCCAAGGCAAATATGAATTTGCAACTTAACACTGATAAATTACAAAGTTTATTTCTTTGGTTTGTTTAAAATGCGTGAAATTAAAAAGTATCTGTCTAAAATGTTACTCTCCCTCACGTCCATGCCCGTACATTGATAATGACCCTATCACCCACTCGAACACGTACGATGGTAATGACTACAACCAAGCCAAACACGTATGGTGGAAATCATATCTTAAAATTCAACAATGTATTGCAGTCTAAACAAATCCTTCGGGGTTATTTGAACCATCATGTAAATGTTGATTGATTCCATAAGGCTTACTTGTGCCCAGACAATACTTCGTGACAGTGACGCATCGCCCCCAGACAACTGTGTCAAGACTTGTTTCAATCGACTTTTAAGCTCTTGACCTAGTTCTGTTCAACAGACTGATTGATTCAACAAGGCACAGGTTTTTTCCCAAGAGGATATTTATCGTGCCAGTGACGCTTCGGTCCCCAGAGAAATGTGTCATGACTTGTTTCTATCGACTTTCAAGCTCATGACCTAGTTATGTTCAACAGACTGATTGATTCCATAAGACGCTGGATTATTTGTGCCCAAACAATACTTGTTGTAACAGTGACGCATCGGTTTCCAGGGAACTGTGTCAAGATTTGTTTCTATCGACTTTCAAGCTCTTGACCTACTTGTGTTCAACAGACTGACTGATTCCATAAGGCAATGGTTTATTTGTGCCCAGACAATATTTCTTGTAACAGTGACGTATTGGCCCCAAGGAACTGTGTCAAGACTTGTTTCAATCAACTTTTAAGCTCTTGGCCTAGTTCTGTTCAAGAGATTGATAATTCCATAAGGCATCAGTTGTTTTTGCCTAGAGAATATTTGTTGGGACAGATTACTTTGTCAGGACTTGTTTCTATCGACGTTCAAGCTCTTGACCTAGTTCTGTTCAGCAGACTAATTGATTCCATAAGACGCGGGTTTATTTGTGCTCAAACAATATTTGTCGTAACAGTGACGTTTCGGTTCCCTAGAGAACTGTGTCAAGACTTGTTTCTATCGACTTTCAAGCCTTTGACCTACTTGTGTTCAACAGACTGACTGATTCCATATGGCACCGGTTGATTTTTGCCAGGAGAATATTTGTCGTGACAGTGACGCTTCGATCTCCAAAGAACTATCTCAACACTTGTTTCTATCGACTTTCAAGCTCTTGACCTACTTGTGTTCAACAGACTGACTGATTCCATAAGGCGCGGGTTTATTTGTGCTCAGACAATATTTGTCGTAACAGTGACTGTTCGGTCCCCAGAGAACTGTGTCAAGACTTGTTTCTATTGACTTTCAAGCCTTTGACCTACTTGTGTTCAACAGACTGACTGATTCCATATGGCACCGGTTGATTTTTGCCAGGAGAATATTTGTCATGACAGTGACGCATCGGTCCCCAAAGAACTGTGTCAAGACTTGTTTCTATCTACTTTCAAGCTCTTGACTTAGTTCTGTGCAACAGACTGATTTTACTAGGCAAGTGTATATTTTTCCCAAGGGAATATTTGTCATGACAGTGACGCTTCGGTCCCCAAAAGAACTCTGTCAAGACTTGTTTCGATCGACTTTCAAGCTCTTGACCTAGTTCTATTCAACAGACTGATTGATTCCATAAGGCACGGGTTTATTTGTGTCCAGACTATTGTCGTGAGAGTGGCGTCTCGGCTTTAACTCCAGAGAACTGTGTCAAGACTTGTTTATATCTGCCTTTTAGGAAATGAACATTTCTATAATTTTAGTAGTAAAGGAATATTTCGAGGATAATGAGTGAACTTATAGCCATATATTACGATTAACCTAATGTTACATGTAATGCTAAACTGTTTTGGATTGCAATTATTGTTTTTTTTTCTTTTTTCAGAATTTCCCTTAAACAGACTTATCTGACGTAATCCAGTCGAAAAAGGCCATCCGAAATCTAATTCATAGCATTGATCGTGATGTAACTAGAAGTCAGTCGATATTGCTTTGCTCCAGATTTATACAATAACATCCGCTATATGCAAATTGTTTTTGGTGGTTCAGGAAATGCGAAGATAATATAAAAGGGCGCTGAAGGACAATAGGGCTTATGTATTGTATAAGTTTACAAGGCTGTGCAAGTAGGAAGCCCTTCAGTCTTGACCAGCGTAAACGGGTGAGTGAGTGGGCTTTGGCGTGTCCCTGAATCCCATTACCACCGTCATGTAACTAAAGCCGGCATGTCCCACTTACCACGTACATTGACGGGTATTGTCACGTAGAATGGTTGTGGACACGTCTACTCGCTGCAATATGTAACCGGGTGAGTGAGTGGGCTTTGGCGTGTCCCTAAATCCCATTACCACCGTCATCTAACTAAAGCCGGCATGTCCCACTTACCACGTACATTGACGGGTATTGTCACGTAGAATGGTTGTGGACACGTCTACTCGTTGCAACATGTAACCGGGTGAGTGAGTGGGCTTTGGCGTGTCCCTAAATCCCATTACCACCGTCATCTAACTAAAGCCGGCATGTCCCACTTACCACGTACATTGACGGGTATTGTCACGTAGAATGGTTGTGGACACGTCTACTCGTTGCAACATGTAACCGGGTGAGTGAGTGGGCTTTGGCGTGTCCCTGAATCCCATTACCACCGTCATGTAACTAAAGCCGGCATGTCCCACTTACCACGTACATTGTACGGGTATCGTCACGTAGAATGGTTGTGGACACGTCTACTCGCTGCAACATGTAACCGGGTGAGTGAGTGGGCTTTGGCGTGTCCCTAAATCCCATTACCACCGTCATCTAACTAAAGCCGGCATGTCCCACTTACCACGTACATTGACGGGTATCGTCACGTAGAATGGTTGTGGACACGTCTACTCGCTGCAACATGTAACCGGGTGAGTGAGTGGGCTTTGGCGTGTCCCTGAATCCCATTACCACCGTCATGTAACTAAAGCCGGCATGTCCCACTTACCACGTACATTGACGGGTATTGTCACGTAGAATGGTTGTGGACACGTCTACTCGCTGCAATATGTAACCGGGTGAGTGAGTGGGCTTTGGCGTGTCCCTAAATCCCATTACCACCGTCATCTAACTAAAGCCGGCATGTCCCACTTACCACGTACATTGACGGGTATTGTCACGTAGAATGGTTGTGGACACGTCTACTCGTTGCAACATGTAACCGGGTGAGTGAGTGGGCTTTGGCGTGTCCCTGAATCCCATTACCACCGTCATGTAACTAAAGCCGGCATGTCCCACTTACCACGTACATTGACGGGTATCGTCACGTAGAATGGTTGTGGACACGTCTACTCGTTGCAACATGTACCGGGTAAGTGAGTGGGCTTTGGCGTGTCCCTGAATCCCATTACCACCGTCATGTAACTAACGCTGGCATGTCCCACTTACCACGTACATTGTACGGGTATCGTCACGTAGAATGGTTGTGGACACGTCTACTCGCTGCAACATGTAACCGGGTGAGTGAGTGGGCTTTGGCGTGTCCCTAAATCCCATTACCACCGTCATGTAACTAAAGCCGGCATGTCCCACTTACCACGTACATTGACGGGTATTGTCACGTAGAATGGTTGTGGACACGTCTACTCGCTGCAATATGTAACCGGGTGAGTGAGTGGGCTTTGGCGTGTCCCTAAATCCCATTACCACCGTCATCTAACTAAAGCCGGCATGTCCCACTTACCACGTACATTGACGGGTATTATCACGTAGAATGGTTGTGGACACGTCTACTCGTTGCAACATGTACCGGGTAAGTGAGTGGGCTTTGGCGTGTCCCTGAATCCCATTACCACCATCATGTAACTAACGCTGGCATGTCCCACTTACCACGTACATTGTACTGGTATCGTCACGTAGAATGGTTGTGGACACGTCTACTCGCTGCAACATGTAACCGGGTGAGTGAGTGGGGCTTTGGCGTGTCCCTAAATCCCATTACCACCGTCATGTAACTAAAGCCGGCATGTCCCACTTACCACGTACATTGACGGGTATTGTCACGTAGAATGGTTGTGGACACGTCTACTCGCTGCAATATGTAACCGGGTGAGTGAGTGGGCTTTGGCGTGTCCCTAAATCCCATTACCACCGTCATGTAACTAAAGCCGGCATGTCCCACTTACCACGTACATTGACGGGTATTGTCACGTAGAATGGTTGTGGACACGTCTACTCGCTGCAATATGTAACCGGGTGAGTGAGTGGGCTTTGGCGTGTCCCTAAATCCCATTACCACCGTCATGTAACTAAAGCCGGCTGTCCCACTTACCACGTACATTGACGGGTATTGTCACGTAGAATGGTTGTGGACACGTCTACTCGCTGCAATATGTAACCGGGTGAGTGAGTGGGCTTTGGCGTGTCCCTAAATCCCATTACCACCGTCATGTAACTAAAGCCGGCTGTCCCACTTACCACGTACATTGACGGGTATCGTCACGTAGAATGGTTGTGGACACGTCTACTCGCTGCAATATGTAACCGGGTGAGTGAGTGGGCTTTGGCGTGTCCCTAAATCCCATTACCACCGTCATGTAACTAAAGCCGGCTGTCCCACTTACCACGTACATTGACGGGTATCGTCACGTAGAATGGTTGTGGACACGTCTACTCGCTGCAATATGTAACCGGGTGAGTGAGTGGGCTTTGGCGTGTCCCTAAATCCCATTACCACCGTCATGTAACTAAAGCCGGCATGTCCCACTTACCACGTACATTGACGGGTATCGTCACGTAGAATGGTTGTGGACATGTCTACTCGCTGCAACATGTAACCGGGTGAGTGAGTGGGCTTTGGCGTGTCCCTGAATCCCATTACCACCGTCATGTAACTAACGCCGGCATGTCCCACTTACCACGTACATTGTACGGGTATCGTCACGTTTAAAAAAAATCTGTTTACTCTTTGCGGAGAAGTGCCAAAACGTAACTCGGCTCATTGTGATCTAGCAAGGCCTAATTTATATTGTCGAACAGATGTAACAATGACTTCTTTCAAGTTGGCTCTTCACATCTACGCACAGGCCTAATTTATTTAGCATTGCTCTACAAGTACTTAATGTATTAGTTTGATTACAATTAATAGTTACTCTTTAAGGGTGACCTGGAATGATGAGAAACCTGGTGACTTCCGGCCTTACGTGCACCACAAACAATAAAATAGAAAATTAAAATAGGCTAAGCAATCAATATTTCCCATAACAATAACCAGAAAATTTCACTGTCATTTATTTCTGGTTTTGTTTTTTAAGTAGGCTAAATACTGTTTTTATTCATTCATTTTTTCATTGAGATGACCAAACAAAAACTTTCATACTATAACACAAATACATTTTGAATGTCCCCAGTTAGTTGGCGTCATCAAACCTATTGCAATCAGCACTGAAGAGCCGCAGATACAAGCCTGTTTTTCTTGACTTCCCTGTTAGTCTGTCATTTATCTTGAACCCTCTCGTCGTTGGTACTTGTCTATTTGTGCTCCAGGAATGTGTGGTTGGGCCCACCTGACCGAGGGAGCTGTATCTCTCGTCTATACACATATGTAACCACAGTACTTCCTTATTGCGGACATCTGAGACTTCCAGTCCACTTGGCTGGCATAAATTACCTTATGGGCCAATTAGTAAGGATATTTTTAGTTTCAAGTATTGTATATTTCAATTTCGTAACATTCTTGAAAACAAATTCAATTTGTCAACTTGAAAACAATTCTTGAAACAATTATTTCGTAACTACAATTATTCATAAATTTTTTGTATTTGTCGAAGTAAATTGTCTGCGATGAAGATGTTCGTAACGATGAAGACAATGCCATCAAAGATTATAACAGACATTATACATATGTCTTGTAAAAAGAGTGACTTTAGATTCCCGTTGTCAGAGCTACAAACAAACTTGAGCAAATAGTATCGTATCTGATTTCACTAGTCTACTCTTAATGATGCAGCCTGCACTTAATGATGATCGTTGTGCAGTCGCCGGCAACCAATTACTTTTCTAACAAACACATTTTACACACCTTTCTCCTTGTAAGGAAAAAGTGGTTTATTTCTCTTGAAAGCAAAACGCTGTGAGGAAACGCGTACTTCAGTAGTACTTTCAGTTGCTTTCCACTGGGAGTCTTGAATGGCGGGTGGGTCCACTGGGAGTCTTGTGTTGGCGGGTGGGTTCACTGGGAGTCTTGTGTTGGCGTGTGGGTTCACTGGGAGTCTTGTGTTGGCGGGTGGGTTCACTGGGAGTCTTGTGTTGGCGGGTGGGTTCACTGGGAGTCTTGTGTTGGCGGGTGGGTTCACTGGGAGTCTTGTGTTGGCGGGTGGGTTCACTGGGAGTCTTGTGTTGGCGGGTGGGTTCACTGGGAGTCTTGTGTTGGCGGGTGGGTTCCATGGGAGTCTTGTGTTGGCGGGTGGGTTCACTGGGATTCTATAGAGCATCATCAGGTACTATAGAGACACTGCACTGAAGCAGCCATTTTGAGTTAATCAGCGAAAAATGCAATTACAAATGTAAATATTTTTTATTAAACATAAAAGAAGACTACATTATGAGTAATTAATTCTTTATAATCGATTAAATGTTTATTTTGTCATGCTTTACTTTACAATTTGTTATTTTATTTTTTATTTTGTCCGGGATTGCTCACTTTCAAAAAAATCTGGACATTACTCGTTTATTAACAAAATCCAAAATTGTGTTTAAGGTAAATAAATACTTTTTTGGGATCCGGTAACTACACTCAAAAAATTAGACGCAAAGGTAAATCGTTATGTCTGTGGCGTCTAAAATATCTTTTTGTTAATCCTCAATTTTAATATTCCAAAGGCATGTTATTACGCATATTTAAGACGCTTTGTGCGTGTTTTGAGGCGAATAATAATTATAAACTGAGAACACAAAGATGTTATCAGCAGGTACTAAAGAGATACTGCACTGAAGCAGCAATTTTTACCTTTAATTTGCAGTGAATGAATGCAATTACATATGTAAATATTTTTGATTAAATGAAAAGAGGACTACATTATGAGTAATTAATCCTTTATAATCGATTAAATGTTAATTTGTTAGGCTTTATTTTACAATATCCCTATGTTTTATATTTTTTTTTTCCGGGATAGCTCAAGTAAAAAAATCCGGAAAGGTGATTTTGGGTCTGCCAGACCCAGTATAGTTTTTATTTTTGTTTACAAATAGTTTGAGATATACATATATATATATATTATATAAATTCATATATATAAATATATTAATTTCTTATAATTTTAGTACCTACTAATGGTAATGAAAAGAAATTTCAAATTTCAAATAAAATTTTTATTGACAAATTGTATTTATAATTTAAAAAGAACTATGTACAACATTGTTGAGTAAAAAAATAGGTGAATATATATAGTTTTCTCCTTTAGTATTTAAACAACTGATTATTGCTGCCATATATTTACAAAATCCAAAAATGTATTTGAGTTCAATAACACCTTTTTGGAATTCCCTAAAAAAATTGGGTATTCTAAAGGGCTCGTTTATGTACAATAAAGACAGAAAAAATAATAGAAAATCAACGGGATTTCAATTGTTGTCGTTGCGACCCAATAATTAATAATCATTTACAAAATACCACACGTGCTACTTTCACGGTTTTCGACGAATTATCTACCCCGTTCATGTTGATGTAGACATTTTGTTCTGTTGTGGCTGGACAATTCGCATTCTCCAAATGTTAAACTTATAGTATTGTTCTTGAGGTGCGTGCGCTCGTACGTCGCTCTTTGTACAGTTCTGTACAAAAGGCGGTCGTTGCTCATGACGGAAACACCTTTTGGTTCCGACACGAGATCACAGGGTGTTACCTCATTAACGAATTACATTCAAGTTCTATTGCAGCAATTTGTTTTGTGCTGAAGAATAAAAACCCTGGTTATGTTTTGTAGTGTGCAGTTATATATGAAGATGTAAAGGTGTCAAACAGAACACTTTTTATAATGGTACGGTTACAGAATATTTAATAGCATTGAATGTTTACTGAACTACGCTTTATACAGGGTGGGGAAAAATATGGAAACGCTTTCACAACAACGTTGTTTTTTCCATAGATAATTTGATAATTTACTTGAAACCAATTAATAGCGGAAAAATAATATTGTTTAAATTAGTTACTTTACAATTCAAATGACCGCTACTCTGAAAGGATAAACTTTATGAAGTTCGGTTTATGGCAATTAATTTATTTTGAATAGATCTTTTATTTGATAGCAAACTCGACCTAGGTTTACGTTGAAGATTTTCGTTCAACTCCTCGCGGGCCGTCTCCCTGAAAAGATTAAATGTCGCTAATGACGACAAAAAGTATGTTATTTGTAACTATGATGATGTACAATATTTCACTTTTACAAGTGAAGTCATACAAAAGTTGTGAATGCGTTTCCATATTTTTCCACCCTGTATATGTAACACTTACTTAGATGGACCTATGTTTTACAATACTGGGACTATTTTAGTGAGGAGTGTGCATTGTGCATTGTGAACATTTTTTTATTTTAACCAGGGCGATGACTTATGACCCCCCCCATGGTCACGTTGACCATGTATACTTATCAACGTCTTTGGCTACACTACTGGAGTCAGCTACACATGCCGTCATATTGAATTTGATTTTCCATACGATCATTGTTAATTTAGAAATAAGATAAACAGTTCTTATTATGAACATACAATTTTAAGCTTGAACTTTTTTAAAAGAGGAGAACATTGTCTAGTTGCCCCTCTAATATATTTTTCTTACCGTTTTTGTAGTTTTTATACACCGATATCTATTGTTCTAATTCATATAGGTTTTTTTCTTATAAACCAAAATAGGCCTAGTTATAAAAATGATATCTCTCTTTTAGGACTAATCACACTAGTCCTAAAAAGCATTTTAAAAATGTAAACACTTGTTAAAAATGTAAACGTGAAACGTTTTATGGTGGATTAATGTTCAACTGCAAAATGCGGCCGTCACCTATTGATAACTGGTGGCCAAGTGGGGAAGGAGAGTCAACTGCCACGACTGTTCAAATTACACAATGGTTTGGAGACGGACGGACTGACGACAACCAAGTTTTAATTGATTGTTGACGGAGTTGCAGAAGTTCCAAAGTCAAAACCCGGAGGCTTGAGTGCGACGAAGCCTAATTATTCACTGGAAAAGACTGTTAAAATGGATTTTCTGATCCAGCTTCTCAATTTTGACCTACAGTTGAGAATTAATAGTGTCAACCTAACTGGTTGCTCCTCTAGGTGGCGGTTTGATCCGCGAGAAGGAGAAAGTGAGACTGCCCTAACTGCCGAGGTAAGGGAGCAGATAGGGAATTTGGGGTTGAACAACCGGGTGGTTACATGCCGGTCAACATTTTATCTAACAAAGACAGATATATTTTCTTTAGGTATACTGACTTGGTGATCGTATCGACTCTTGTTACAGTTGCTAGATGTCTGAAGCAGATCGTGATTACTTCCAGAGTGATTTATTTACTTATTTCATTATTGGCTATGTTTAATCCTTGATTATATACACCTACAATAGATAAACCATCTAATAGGAATATTTGTGGCAGTAATTTTGTTAGTTAGTGTGGCCCGCAACCACAGCTGTTTTAAACTGCATTACATTTACATGGAGCTACACTAGCGCTCCACAATGGACCACAAAAACAGCTGATATTTTGAGACTCAAAATTTAACATTGGATGGGAAATCTATTTGTGTATAAAATCAATGGTTTAATACAACTTTGTCGATCAATGGCTATGAAACGCTTTGAATCAATTTGAATTTTTAATCTAAAAATTACATTATTTAATAATAACGATAATCGCGCCTATAAGCTTTATTTTTTAAACAATCTACGTTGCATTGCAATTAAATTTAGAGAGTAAACATAATATACTTTATAATAAATCTATATAACTTAGTTAAAAATGCAAATTATAACTAATGACAGATAGAAATTTTATAAATGTAAAAAATCAACATTAAAATTAACGTCGATTTAACGGGGAAGAAATAGGTGTAACGGTTAATTAAACGGACGTCTACCGTCTGTATTTTATATAATGAATAAAATTATACAAGTACATTGAAGGTGTACAAAAATAAACGGACCAATTTAAATGTAATTTTATAAAAGTGTATTCTGCTAACCAACTTGATAATATTCTGAGCTTCATTCAATTAAAGTCGTTGTATTACAGTAGTTGCAATAATAGGGGAGACCGGGGCTAGTTGGGTACACTTCCGTCTACTGAATTTTCTAATTTTGATAACTAATATTTTTAGAAAACTAATAATCATACAATAAAATATATATCTTAAGCTAATAAAAAAAATATATTAGAAGTAGTTTTACCAAAGAAAAACGTCATAAAAGTTTACTTTGTTTATCAATGCACGTGTACCAACTTGCCCCCGTATCGGGGCAAGTTGGTACATTACCCGGGGCATATTGGTACATAAATAAAACTGCATAGGAGTTAAGGGATAAAACAGTATATTGTGGCAGATCTTGAAATTGTACATCAATTTATTAATCATACATGTTTACATTAAAAAATCAACTCTATATGGTAGATATTGGTTTGTCTAAACGTTTTCACATATCATCAAATTCATCACAATGAAGGCAAACAAAGTACTTTTTGCTGCCCCTAACACATTTATCATGAGCCCATTTCTTGCATTTCATACATCTTATCCAGTCTTCACCGAATTTTGAATTTTTATATTTTTCGAAGCAGTATATACACACACATGAATCATCATCATCCTCACTCTCATATTCTAAATGTTCGATTGGTTTTGTCTTTTTTCTAGGAAGACGTGTTTTATCACCAAACAAACGCTTTACACTGCTGCTTGTAGCCTTTTCACGATCAATTCTTTGTTTCTTATCATATCGTTCAAATTTCTTACTTTTTGCTATTTTTTGGTCTTCAGCTAACTTATTTTTAACTGGAGTGTCAGTCAAAATTGCAGACACCCTCCTTTTTCTTCCTCTATTAGTTCCTTTACGAGGATCCGCCTTTTGGAATGGACGAACTTCTTCTGGAGTTGGATGAAGCCTTGAAGGACCAGGCGTAGGACTCTCCACAACCACTCTCGAATTTGAGGTTACAGCAACTTCCTGGTCATTTATGTGGGATGTGGTTGTATGTTCTATGAATGATTCGCTTCGGATATCATTTTTAGGCGAAACAAGTTCTGGGTTAGGTCTATCAGTTACAAAACTTGGCATGAAATCGGCGTCTGTAAAGATGTCAGGATTAAGAGGGAAAATGCCCGTCGTTCTAAAACCGGACATGATGTTTGATGGCGTTAATGCCAAAGGGGCACTTTTTGATATAATTCCAGGGATATCATAAATAGTCATTGGTCTCTTGTTTGTAGCAACCCATGACTGACAAGCTGAATTGAAGTGTTTTTTCATTGGACCATAAACAGATCGGTCTAGAGGTTGCAGTTTGTGGCTGCAATGTGGTGGAAAGGACAAAAGGGTGACTCCATTATCTTTAAAGTAGTCCAACACTTCCGCAGATAAGTGTGAGTCATGATTGTCTAACAATAACAAACATTGTCGTTCCTGTGAACACCTCACAAATGAAACAAAGTGCTTTGCAAACTTCAAAAAGTTTTTCTCAACCATCCATCCTGAAGGGTTGGCGTCTCCACCACATCCAACTGGCCCATCACGTAGGTAATGTTCACGATAATGCACTCGCGGAAACACTAAAAATGGAGGAATTGAGATTCCAGCTGCATTTACCGCAAAGGCTCCTGTTATTAGAGTTCCTCTTTCACCAGATGTAAGACTGCCAATCTGCCTGAAGCCTCTGCGAGCAACAATTTTGTCAGGTTTGTGCACAGTTGTAAACCCTGTTTCATCGACATTCCATACGTCTGCCGGCCCAAGCTTCAAGCGGTTATACACTGTAGTTAAGTTCTCAAAAAACATACCAACGTTGGTTTTATTGAAACTGGTGGCACGAGAGAAACTAGTGGCTTGTGGGGACCTAATTGATAGAGTATGGTGTCTTTTGAGAAAACCTGTCAACCATTCGACGCCAGCCATTTCATGGTCAACCCATCGCTCTGGAACTTTTCGTCCACAAGCTACAGCATATGTATACGCAAATCTGCGAACATCAGCAGGAGTCAAGCCAAAATAAATGTCAGATGCTTTCTTTAAATACTCAACCAGTTGTTTTTCTTGATCAGGTGTGAAAATCTGAACAAAAAGAACAACTAAGATTAGTTATATTTTCAACATTGGTCATTTAATTGAAAACAAAAGTTAGGGGCCTACTATCTATTAACCTATATTTCAGACAGCCTGATACAACACGGGCTTAATGTATGGTGATCGGATCAAAGTTATCGCAATTATTAAGTCACATAATCAAACTGATAGTTTAAAACTAATAATTATTATTATTAGCTTTTATAACTGTAATGTAGGCTACTTACTAATCGAGGCTGGATATATCCAAATGAGAGCCACGGTATGGTGGACTCTTTTACAGTTGAATCAGAGTTGTGGGCTGCATTAGTCTTACAAGAAGAGTTCCTCTCATCCTGGGATTCAGAGGTGACTTGTCGTTCTATGGAGCGTGGCAATGACAGTTCTGAAAAACATCACTTTTTGTAAAAAACTATCATTCTATTGTAGGCAACTGTAGAATTATTAAGCCTACAAATTAAGAACGCAGTTACTTCAAACAAATAATAAATGTATATAAACTTGTTTGTTAATAGGTATAGTAAATCAGTAGGCTAAAGAAAAACATTTATATAGCCTACCCTCATCAGGCACTGGCTGGGTGACAACATGGTCTTGCGTTTGTAAAGGTTCGTCTCGAGGCCCAATTTCAGTTTGCTGGTTGATTTTTTTGCAGTACCGCGCCAAGGTGTTTAGAGGAATTTGGAAATGTTTCGCAGCTCCCCTCAGTGTCATTAATCCTCCTTTTACTTGAGTTACTGCTTCATGCATAATCTGGGGAGTAGTGCTCCCACGCGCAGTCTTTCTAATATATGTTCTCACCATAGTTGATCCTGAAAAATCACACCAAATTGTATTACTCACTAAGTAAGAGATTCCTATTATCATTGTAGGCCTACTTTGAAAATACACAAGGTATTTTGTAAGACATTCTTGCCATATTCGAAGGTGTACAACATACATGTTTAGTTTATCACTAATATTATAATAACTCACTCTACCGTCTTTGTCATTAATAGTTAGGCCTATAACAACAACAATTACATTTGTAATATGGTCGTGGGGCTAGTTGGTACATTGTACCAACTAGCCCCCTCATAAGTGTACCCAACTAGCCCCGTCGCCATCTTTTTTACTCTACAGTTCCTACAACCTTGTCTTTTGAAGATAAATTTAGTTTAAAAATACCTAAGTATAGCCAAATAAACTCTTTATAACAGTGTATCATATTGTGTACGATTAATATTACAGTTTAGGCTAGAAAAAACTTCAAAGAAAGTATGCAAAAATTACTTACCGGCTCATAAAACATAAATAGCAGCGTAAAATCCAAACAACTGCAAACAGTGAACTGACAACTCAAGACGTCGGCCGGGTGGTAGAGGGGATCAGACCGGTCCCACTCTCCCCTCCACCACGCGTTTGTATTTCCGTCTAGAAGCAATGTACCAACATGCCCCTGTACCCAAC
The DNA here is from genome assembly GCA_035578905.1 of Stictocephala bisonia. Lineage (NCBI taxonomy): Eukaryota > Metazoa > Arthropoda > Insecta > Hemiptera > Membracidae > Stictocephala > Stictocephala bisonia. The sequence goes on from JAQJVL010000317.1 coordinate 559,034, forward strand.
TAGCCCCGGTCTCCCCTACCTAAACTATGGCTTAAACGCCACATTTTTATTTTATAATTTGACTCCCTTTAGACCTAATATAATAATAATAGTAAGTTTTATTGCATCAAACCTCAAATGACGTATTACAATAAAATGAGGTATATAATATAATAAAAGTTGAGTAAAATGTACATATAAATTACAGTTAAATTTTAAAGAAGTCTTCAATTTTGTACAAACATTCTTCTAATAAAAAGTTGCATATAATCTGTTTAAATTGTTTCACTTCTAGATTTCTTAAATTATAAGGTAATTTATTTTATAATTTAATGCTCATAAATTCATGATTTGTTTTGTTTTGTTGAGTATTTACATTTTATAATTTTCATATGATTCGAATTTCTTTTTTTATGCTTATGTATATTTTTGTTTTGAGGAAATTTATGTAAGTTAATTTCTGTAATTATGTGTTTCTCACTTTAAAATAAATATAACAATTGTAATATATTTTTGTCACTTCCTCGATGTGGTGCAGCAGTTTTATGTTTAAAGTTAATGGTTATTTAATTGTTATATGCCTATATTTAACAACAAGTAAATAGTTACAAAAAAAAAAAACAAACTTTCTTATGTATGTTATGTAGCTAAACAAAAATGGAATAAACAAGTGGAAAAAACTGATACACATTTTCAAAGTAACACATTTTAATTTCACTCTTTTTCTAACGAACTACAATGTATATTAAAAATATAACTTTTAAAAGCAGTAGGTACTGCATTGTTGTTACGTTTAAAATGACACCATTCACAAAATCTGGATGATAAACAATCAAACTATTTGGTTTCAATTTTAACATTGCTGCTATGGGAATAAATCCAATGTGGATGCCGACCTCTGCAGATTATTAAGCAAGAATTCTCCTTTGGACACTGAGTTGATGAACAGTGTCCTAAATTTAATCTTTTTTTTAATTTGGTAACATATTAAACAGCCCATAAATTTAATATGTTACCAAAAAGCAGCAAAAATTCACAATATTATGTCAATAAAACAGTATTTATTCATGTAATATTTAAGTATGTCTCAATTACACAGTCACACTGTAATTTTGTTATCTGTCAGATACTAAATTGCAACATTAATAATTTAAATTTCTATGTAATTTATACAAAAAATATTTTGTAGCAAATCAATAAAATAATATTAAATATATAAGTACACATTTTGTAATGAGCTTCATCAAAGTGAGAAAACTGTATGACGTTCTATATGGCAACAAAGTTATCTCAAGAAATATGTGTATAACCCACCCGCACGTCCATACACGTACAGCGATACTGACCCACCCGCACGTCCATACACGTACAGCGATACTGACCCACCCGCACGTCCATACACGTACAGCGGTGATACCACTGTACCTTTGAACCCACACACATACAGTGTTATTGACCCACCCGTCACACACATACGTACAGTGTTGTTGACCCACCCGCCCACATATACACGTACAGTGGTGTTGACCCACCCGCCCACCTACACACGTACAGTGTTGTTGACCCACCCGCCCATCTACACACGTACAGTGTTGTACCACCCGCCCACCCACACACGTACAGTGTTGTTGATTTTATTATGAACATGTCAACGTTATGATAGTAATTCATAAAGGTTAATATGAGTAATAGGTGTAAAAGAATGTGGTATGCGGGGATGCCTTCAGTCGGCACACTGAACTGTTCATTATAATAAATAGTGCTATGGAGGCTGCTCCAAAAGTGATCGTTGGTCTACGAGGTGACGTGCAACTGTATTTTGTGCCAATCACCCCATAATTCCTCGCTACTCCTTCCACTTTCACTTTTTCTTTCGCGGATCAAAACGCCGCCTGAACGGTAAAGGGATTAGTAGGAATATTTATGACGGTCTGTACCAGACCTCACGGATCAAAATTCCGCCTCCCGGCCTTTCCTCGTCACTGGACGGTTAAAAAAGAAGTTTCTCTGAAAACAAGTCTTAAGCAATTCTTAAAATAAACTAATTAAAATAAGTGGTAAATACACTAAAGAATATTATTTACGTTCATACTGGACTACACTAATATAGCCTTAAAATATTTACACTAATTTATTGTAAGACAAATTTTATGTCTAAGTGTTAAAATTAAGAGTAATAACAAACAATTGATCACTATTTTGTTTTATATATCGTACAATGAGAAATGTACCCACACTAGTGTATCCACTCTTATCAGATTTTTCTGCTCATTTCCGTAGAAACATGTTTTATACATTGCAAATAAATACATGCTTATTATTTTTTAAGGCTATGGTTATCAAAATTCAATAGTTTCTCATTATAGCATGATACTATAAACGCTATACAAGGTTTAAAATATAGCGTTTGGGTTGTGTTTGTTTTGCAGAGTCCGGTTTCAGCTGGTTTTAATTTGGACTAGTTCGAACAAAACTAAAACCTGTATAGAGCAGTTATTTATTGTGAACCCTAATTATGGGAGCTAATCTAATGTTTGATTAGATTTTGTACTGTACAGACAAGATAGATATCAAAATCATTCAATCATATTTATCTTTACGTAACCGCAGTAAGGTAAATGAAGGCTACCTCATTTAGAGTGTGTATTGTCTGCACAGCTGAAGTGGAAAAGTTATCACACGGTCCAAAGAAATGGAAATGTGTGCCCTAGTTTGAGTAAACCACATCTCCATACAATCCTGGGATTGGATAGTCCTGAGTCTTTTTCACTTTTTTATAAACAGCAGTACTTACAACTTCTCTCTCTTATCTATTATTATATTTTTTTATTTCGACTATTAACTGCAGAATCATTAATATGGACTGCAAATTGTGTTTTAATTTGAACTTGAACGTTTCAAAGTACATTATGAGATTCTTTTCTGAATCTTTTTAGTCGGTATCTACAACTACACCGTAGTTAATTTTATTGGTATATATGGCTTTATAACTATATTAATTGACAGTAGAGACAATATGGCTCGTTTCTGTTGTTAAGAGTCTGCAGAGGCTGTCGGCCATGTTGATTTTAATCCTAATAAAACTTGTTACTTTCGAACCGGACATAAGATCACGGGTATCCAAACTGAACAGTTATTTTTTGCAAATTCCTGATTTTTTTTTTCTTAGGAGAAAATATACAAAATAAGTTTTTATTTTCACCTATTTTTCAAAACTAGGCGTATGTTTTCAACATATCAAAAGTAAACCCAATGCGCAATATGATAAAGTTTAAAATGACACCTCATACATAACTTTTGGTAAATAAATAACGAAAAAATAAGGATTCGTAAATAACATTGTTCTTATGGGATTAAAACCAACATAGCCGACAGGGTTTGCAGACTCGTAAGTCAGTTCACGAACTTTTCAAGTATAAAAAAAAAAATATATATAATTTAGCTACGGCTCTCTGTCCTTCGCAAGAAGACGTCTCCGTCTTCTCTGTAGTCGAAATACTTCGTTTTGTACCACCTAGTTTCAGACCACCGGCTCGTCACTTCTTGTCACGAAACTCATTTTGGCGGCAAAACGGTCACGCCGCCTCTCCAAGATAGCCCATTTTGGTCAACTCTGTTTTCTAAAATTGTCTCTTAATGACTGGCATTGATATAAGAAGTGAAGTGAAAACTCCTATCGCAATGTTTTTGTCATCGTGAATTTTAGTCATTTTTGATTGAAGTCGGTGATAACTGAAAGATAACACATTATATTTTATGTATAGCCAAAAGTTTGGTATTTATACAAATTTAATTTAGTTAAATGAAATGGTAAAAGTGGTATATGAAATTTTACAAAATAAATATGAAAGGTTTCGCTTTAAAAACTTAACAGTAATAATTGAAAACGTGAATAAGGTATAATTTAGTGTGAATACTAATGAAGTGAATAATATGATAGTGTGTTAAATTAGTCGTTGTGAGAAACGACTGTAGTATACATACTGAGACTACGGGTTACCAAGACAATACATTGGGTAACATTTAAATTAGGTTTCAGTTATAAATAGACAAAAAAAAACTATTGTAGATCACAGGTTGTAGTACTACAATCTTCACAGTACAGTACTTAATTAAAAAATAAGTAAGTCGTAAAACGTCACGACTTACTGGGTAAAGTTAGAACATATTTATAACATTATAACAACTTTTCATTGTGTCGGGCCATTTACTGAAAACTGGCTGAATGATTTCTTTGTTCATCAGTAAATAGCCGAGTACTTCCCATTGATAGGCCTGCAAAGTAAAAATCCATGCTTTGTTTGAATTTAATCTGTTTTCCCCAATTTTTTCTCATTTTTCTTTTTGTAAATCAAGTGACAAAGCTATGAGTGAAATATATGTGTATATTCAATACATTTTCAATGTATGCACAATTTGCTGAACTACATTAAATAATTCTTGATTTTGATACTAACTAGTTCGACCGGATGTCTAGAATTTATTTTTATTCAATATATATTTATTTATCATATTCATTTCGTGTTGACGGTTCCTTTCATTGTGCTCATCTCAGAATCATGATCGTTTAATTGACTTTAACTTCAACTAAAGAATTTCGTTAATGACATATACAAAAATGGAGTCTGAAACGTCGATAATCCATTGCTATGGTCGAATCCATAAATATAGAACGTAGAGAACGTCTAGAAATTAATTATTAAACATTTTACATTTTTAGTTGAAAATGGGGATTTCCTAAAAATTCATAATAAATAATGTACTTAGCAAACAATAGACTGAGGTCTACCAACAAAAACAGAATATAAGGACTATATCTTTGTTTTGGCGTTAGTTCCGAAATTGGACACCCGCGTTGAAGGAGACACCAGATGAAATATCAGCGAAAACCGCAACAGCCTTGAACTTGGCCATGTTGGTCACCCTCCGCAAGTTTATTTATGTGAGACATAATTTACTTTGTCAATTTGGGGGAGGGGTCCACCTACCTAGATACAAATAGTTGATATCCCAAAAGAAAAGACTAACTAAATTTCAACTTCCAACTTCCAAGGTGGCCGTTCCCCAAACTGCCAAGCCACCGCTGGAAAGTCGACAGCCCAAACAAACAGTCCTATACAGTAGTAGCAAAGCAATCTTACCGTCAGCGGACCAAAACACGCGTTTCTATTCCAACTGCACGATCGTGTTCATTATTACTGTACAACGAGTTAGTGGACATTGCATGATTATTGAAGGTCCAATCTAGAGGATCATTGGTTATTATTTTTTTATTCAAATTGTAAGAATTACCTGTAAGTTTCTTACATATTAAACTGTCTCTCGCAAAAACCAAGTTATGGTCCACAAGAACGAACTGTGGATTCTCCTTTCAAATAACCCTTCAAGTCTTACGACTAGGAATGGCAAATAGTTTCACCATATCATCGATACATTGAATTATCGATATATCGCAAACCAAATATCGATCTAACGGTAATGTCGAAAGAAAAATATCGATATATCGGGTAACCGATGTATCAAATTGTGAATGATTTATCTGTTTAAAATTATAGTTTTTAAATGCATTCTGGACCAAATAAATTATTTTAGGGTGGTCTGAAAACCTTCACATCCAATAATGGATGATCCACAAATAATGTACTAATTCTTATGTCATGACAAAAAATACACTCATGTTTTGTCACTTTATAGCCCTTGTCGGGAAACTTTGGAGCAAAATGTTTTTTATGAATCTTAACAGTATCTTGCAATGGTATCAAAACAATCAGTTAATGTTAAATGCTAGAAAAACTAAACTTGTAAACTTTCGCATTTCTAATAGGTCTTCCAGTGCAGAGAGTGGAGGGATAAATGTTCTTCTAGAAGATTCAACCGTTAGCCCTTCCTACGATGTATTTCCTTGGGCTTATTCTTGATGACAATCTAAATTACTATAAACTTATTGAAAAAGTGGCCAATAAAGTTTCAGTAGGAGTCTTCATCCTTCGATCACTGAAATAGACAATGAGCAGAGAAGTTCTTGTTTCAGCCTATTGTGGAATTCTTGTTTCAGCCCTTATCTGTGTTATGCAGTGCCTGTTTGGGGAAGTGAAAGTCAGAGGACGCTATTTCTGTTCCGTGTACAAAAGAAGGCCATAAGGGTCGTCTTCTCTCTCCACCAGTCATGCAGAGAAGTGTTCAAGGCCAATAAAACTTTAACATTCCCATCTATTTATATCTTGGAGTCTCCGCCGTTTATCAAGAATCGTTTTTTAATGTTTGATGTTCCTTCTAGTCTCAGGTATTCATTCCGTCAAAAGAATAACATTTCTAAACATTCCACTTCATTTTTTTTCAAAAATAATTCTATTACAATGCTGTTTAACTGTACAATAGTCTTCCATTATCACTAAAAATTGAGCAGGATCACAGAGCTTTTAAAAGAGGGATAAAGAAAATGCTTTTGGAGGAGAGTGTGTACATCGTCCGGGAATTCCTGGCTGGTAGTTGCTAAAATAAAGTATATTTAATTTGACTATATTTCAATGAGGAATAAGTTTTTAATTATATTAGTGTAACTGACTTGGCTAATGCAATTGTGTTTGTTGATCTGGCTAAATAATTGAGTTTGAGTTTTGCTGGCACTATTTAGAATAGCCTACTGAATAGGCTATAAAAAATGTAAATTAAATACATTTATTTACACGAAACAAGTTGTGTTCTGCGGGGTTGAATGAAAATACGTGTTTTGTACGCACAAGAGGCAATTCTTGTGTGTTTTTTTTCGAATCGTGATGATTTTGAGGAGAATGAATAATTTCAATATTTAGTGATATGATATATCCGACCAAAATATCGATACTAATATATCGATATATCGAAACATATTTAACGATATTGATATTTCCGATATATCGTTGCCATCCATAGTTACGATACAGTCATCATTACGAATCGAATCGTTGAAAAAGAAGCCCATGTTTTTGGCATTTTGTCATGAAACGAAACGGCCACCTCAAGTTCTTTGAAAATGTTTGTAATTCAATTAGGAAGGCGAAATCATTTTCAATTTTAAAATAATTGAAGTTTGAGAAATAGTGCGTTTTTTCACATAAGTAATTTAATACTCCGAGTAAACCTTGTAAAACACGTATCAACGACTGTCATTACGTGTCAGCTGCAGCGTGTCGTCCGTCCCCGTGTCCTGTAATTAATTATGATCGTTTAATTGTTCCGAGCGAGTGCATCTTCCCCCCCCCTCTACCACTCAACGGCCTGTGCTTCAGCCAGAGAGCCAGCACAGTGTGCTCAGTCTGCCTCATCTCCCCCCCCCCCCCGCCCCACGGCGTGTGCGTCAGCCCAGCCCAGTGCGGACCAATTTACATGTCATTAGCCTCCCGTTCATTCATGCAGCTTCTGTCGCCCCAACCGACTTTTACTCTCGCCCGAAAAATTAATCATCTTTTTCGCGATCGATAGGTCGTCATCCTGCTCTCCCTCTTCCAGGACGAAGTGATTCGAATATGTAAATAATGGATTTAGAAGACAAGAGAACAACCGTGTTAGGTTGCATCACTCTGCCACCTTGGTCAGCTGAGTGATGTCAGATGACACTTGAAGATCGTTTATAAGATTTAAACTATTTATGTTAAATCTCATGGTTTTATTGGAGAAACCACTGTTACTATTGGGTAGAAGGAGTTATGTTTATTATAAGTTGTAACCTATATTGTTATACTTGCTCAGTTCGTGTTCTTAGTATATTAAAATTATACATTTCAACTTTAAATTCAGGTTTTAGAGATGTTGGCTGAACAAAAATAAAAAAATAAAATTTTCACAAAACTATATATGTTATTTTTTCTTATAGTTTATAATTTTAACTGGAAGAAGCTTAAAAAAATATTTGGGCCATCGTTAGTTAGCATGTTCGTTCCTTGCTTTTTTTCTTTCTTTTTTTCAAGGTTGGCTATCGATAAACAAGATTTAACTTGCACGAAGCCAATTTAGTCATGGTATTGACATTGGAGAATTAACTAGTGCAACTGTGGACTTGTCGCTTCCATAGGCCTGTTCCCTGGCAGTGCGACAACAGGTGGCGCTGGCGTGTGGGCACCCCTCGACCTGGGAGGCGGTGTAGTAGGCTGCACTATTTACTCCCGGATCAAGATATTACTAGTGCGGAAAATACAACGGCTATAACATCGTTTAACTGCAGGTTTTACTAACGGCGTTAGTAAATTTGTTATATAACTTAATTATTTTTTTACAATATCAGGGAATTTTAGGTATTGGCTTGATTTAAGCAAACCCATCATTATCTGTTACTAGACATTTTAATATTTGGACGTTTCTCGTGGAGGAACAGGAAAAGTATCCCGTAAAGAGCAATATAGTAAAGTGAATTACATACATTTATTAACTTTTGAAACACTAATGGACTGGTTGCTTTCAACAATATTTTGAAATTGGATAAGTCAGTTTTAATTTCAATCATTTTTCAATCATGTACACAACATTGTCGCTAATATTACATAAAACGGGCATTTGTGAAAGGGTAGACCAATTCAACGTTTGTATTCTATATATTTGATACAACATGAACATAGAAAAGAAAAAGGAAAAAAACAAACTGTTAGTATATAACTTGATCGGTCGTGGTTTACCATTGATCGATGTTACAATGTGAATGTTGAGTATGGGGCTAATGTTAGATTTGTATGGATACAACCATAAGTAGGTGTTGTGAGTTTTGCTATAGCTATAATACGTAGACATGTTTGTGAGGTAGCTGTAGCTACAATACGTAGATACCTTTGTGAGGTAGCTGTAGCTACAATATGTAGACACCTTTGTGAAGTAGCTGTAGCTACAATACATTGACAGGTTTCTGAAGTAGCTGTAGCTACAATACGTACTATTACTATTACAATACTACTATTGTACGTACAATACGTAGTACGACATTGCGTCGAGTCTCACATATCCAGGCAAATAACTACTATAATCAATAACATCACCAATAATAACAACTATGGACCTCTGCCTGGAATGCGTAAATGCATTTCCACTTCTGTATATATATATATAAAAAAAAAAAAAAAAAAACACACACACACACACACACACGCGCACACACACACACGTACAGTGGTACTGACACTACCACTACCAATGTACGTGTTATACACGTGTACGGTAGTACTAACCCACCCGCCCACCCATACTAATACGTGACATCTTTGTGAAGTAGCTGTAACTACAATAGATTGACAGTTTTTGTGGCCACAAATAGAGACGCCAAACCAACTTTTCAAGGGGTACATGAATATGCAATACATGATTGTAACTGATCTTTCGTGTCTGTGATAAGAATCACTTATCGAACGTGTCCTCAGAAAGGCAAATGCAAGGTTTGTTTCTCTTCGCGAAAAACGCCAAAATCTTGGCTTTCTGTTTCAACGATTCGGTTCGTAACAATGATAGTTCGTAAGTGTCAAGTTAATAACTGATCTAGGAGACCAAGATCGATTTTCGAAAAAAATGATAATTTTGATAATATTTTACAGCTAATAAATATATGAAACTTTAAATGTTATTCTTGGCGATTTTAAATTAAAAACCCCACAATATTGTAACGGTTCACGAGATTGGACCTTTAAAAACCATTCATTGTTCTATAACTCGTTATAGTAGTAACATGAACCATACAGTTGGAATATAACAGCACGGTTTAGTCAGCTGACGGTAAGATTGTATTGGGTTGTCGACTTCCCAGCGGTGACTTGGCTGTTTGGAACTGATCAGGGCTTGAACCTACAATTTATCGTGATATGTGAACGACAACTTAAATCTTAGCACTCTCTCCAGTGAAGTCCATCAATTGTCCATCATCCAATCCGGGTACTACCCTCTTACTAGATGATGACCGCACAACGTGCAATACTCCGCTTATATTTCATTACTTCCGGTCAGCGGGATTACAAAACTACATGTGAAGTTAACTATAGACACAGATTAGAGGGTTTTAAATTATATAATAGGATTGTTTTTATACACAAATAGATTTACCATCCAATGTTAAATTTTGAATCTCGAAATAAAAGCCGTTTTTGTGGTCCATTGTGGAGCGCTAGTGGGCCTCACTAACTAACCAAATTACTGGTACAAATATTCATATTAGATGGGACATCTATTGTTGGAGTATATAATCAAGGATAATAGTCAGTAAAAATATTAACATTTTGCGTAATACTGTAGCTGCGCTACCATACTATTTCACGTTTCACATGATATTATCCTTTTTGCAATGATTATTCTTCAGTATTATGTTATAAATGAACTTTCGACAAAAACCATTGTAGTTTTCTTTACTATCGTTAGATAAGTTTGCCTTCCAAAGTTCCAAGTCTCTTATTAACAATTGTTTGTGGCTTGTAGTTTTACTCTATTTTAGCGGATTATTTCAACTTGAGGATAGGAGAGAAGACGACGGAAGCGTCTTCCGAGAAGGTAGTGTCAGAAGCCAAGGTAGTGGAAGTTTCCAGTTTGCATACTGTTGACTAAGTTCCAATTACAGTATCTGTTTTTGTTTACGTTGAGGACTTTGCCTCCGCACAAGTTAAGTGATATAATCGAACAGACATCTATTTACTATGACCTTGGATCCCTCCCGTTCTCTCTCGATAAAGTTTATGCAATTAATAATAACCGCAACTTATACACTTTGCGCTCCTTGTTGTAATTGAGGTGAATAGATTGTAGAGTAATATTGATACGCTTTGGCGCGACTTGAATTACGACCTCCTGAATAAGCCTACTGATTGTTACAGACGTGAATAAACGCAGATTCGTCCCGCATACAGCCATGTGTCACATGTACAGTAGTATACAAAAATAATAAAGGCGTTTTTATATCTATTACGACAACAATGTTACCTAACGAATGTATGTAGTGCACATTTAAAATTAAACTCAAACTAATATTTTACAATTTTGTATATTTTATAACCGTAGAAAAAGTTTTATTTCGAAGTAAAATAAAGCACTTTATGTGTATTTCAACTGTAACTGAAATGTTCACGTAATGTTCCTCGATAAACACAGTAAGTTATTTTTGAGTAATATAAATTGTTATGCTAACATGACGTGTTCTTTAACATAGTAGACTGCGGAGTTTTTCACGACACGATATAATAATATAGATATAAAAATGTTCATGGGAAAAATAAGTAGTAAAGTTGTACAAGGTTGATTTTCACAAATTAATTAAATAACAACCAGTGATTTGTTAAACAATGTATCGATTTCATAAAGTTTTGCTATCTGTAAAAAAAGCCTTATAAAGAAAATATTTAAAAAGGCATCATTATCATGCGACTTAATAGCCCGGTGTGCCCGCTACAATACGACCTGTAGAACGCCTGCGGACCTGCGTTAGGCAAAGAGTCGTGATCATTCAAGTCTGTAACTATCAGTACATAGGTAGTAGACTTTTCTTGAAGATTTTAACTTGTATTTTGTTATTGTAACAGAATTTTGATTTTGATAATTTTTCTTTAGTAAAAGGAAAATTCATTGGCAAATTTTACAATTTTAATTAAAATTATAATGTTGTGCTTACATACCGTTTTAAGTTCTAACAATTACAATTATCAATATTAACACTAGCCGACAGGCCTTGCTTCACTACGGGGTAATTCTCTACACTTTCCTACGTGGTTCTCTCTAAACCATTCCATCAATATAACAGCTCAGCCTGCTGCTATTCTCCTAGATAACAAGTTTTGTAGTCTATAAACCTCTATTAGTAAGGGTGCAAAGTTGTGCAATCATATCTGAGTTAGTAGAAATTACCTTGAAAATATTCTCAATGAAAATAAAATTAGCCAATTTTTTGGTGTAATTTTTATGCATTTTGTATAGTTGTACGAAACAAATTATTCTTTTACTTTAACGCCTATGTTACTCTGATGGGAAAAAGGAGACGTTGAGGGGTTGTTTCTACCCCTTAGGAATGGAATATAGCGAAATCCTTTCACAGTGGGTGTTTATAATACAAAAGCTAACTCGTTGTTGTGAATAATTAGTTGGAATCTGTTGAGTGGTTCTGGAGATTTCGAGATAAGTGGAGATAAGTTCTGGAGATTTCGAGATAAGTGGAGATACGTTCTGGAGATTTCGAGATAAGTAGAGATAAGTTCTGGAGATTTCGAGATAAGTGGAGATACGTTTCTGGAGATTTCGAGATAAGTTCTGGAGACATCGTTTTTGGTTTCTACGTATTCAGAAGATTGTCCCAACCGATCCAGACTTATTATATTTAAAAGGAATTAGTCAGTTGTTGTACTTCGCAGTCAGTATTAGTCGTTGTCAGTTGTCAACTGACTGTCATCTTGTCAGTACACAGACTGTTATCAGCCAAGTAAACAAACTATGTGCGATTTATTCAAGTCGAGAGATGATGACGTGGGTGAACTGTTGATCGATCACTGACTATGTTTGTCACTGTCCGTCCGATCCCGGAACACTGTTAACTAGTGCGTGTAGTTTCACTTGGAATCAGAGCCACGAATCCCCCACTTGGTGTCAACGAACAACATTTGACTAGCCTTATACTATTTTAGGCTATAGACAAGGATCTTCACTGAAAACTTGTCAATAAGGAAGCAGTTTCCCTCTGCAAAAAACGCCAACAACATTGGATTCTATTTCAACGATTCGGTCCGCAATAATGATACCATAACACTTGCAATGTCATTTGACAGGTCAAGACCTATTTATTGGAACATAAGTTGGTTTTTGTAAAATATTGAGTATTTTTAAATTTTTTTCATGGTTAAATATGTAAAAGTTTAAACGTAATTTTTGATGATTTTACTTTTAAAAACTCTATAACAACTTATGGTCTACTAGGCTTAGTCAGTCGTACTTAGTCAATATAACTAACTCAATCGCACAGTGCATATAGCCAATGAATATTCATTGATACAGCCAACCTGTGCTGGACAATATTGTTTCGTTTCAAATTACTGTAATTGAGCTACACTGCTTTATATAGTATACTAAATATGTTACTATCACAAAATTGTTTTGAACTTTTTACAGCTGCCGATTATCAGTCAACGTTGTTTTGAAGATTCGAGTAAAAAATATATATGTGCAGGGTGTATTTGAAGTCCGTAACCCCCACCCCTCCAACGTGTATATTTAACGTTTTTGAAGACGTTAATTTGATTTGGCCTATATACTTGTTCATAAACTTACTAAGAACAATTTTCTTAAACATTGACTTTTTTTATATTGAAAAAGTAAAAGGGGAAGGAGGGGTTAGGGGCTTTGTGGTCAGCCTGTGACGCTACTATTTAAAATTTTTGTCGTTAATTTACCTGTTTTTAAAGTGATTTCCGCCAAGAAACTGATAGATGTTTTGTTCCAGGGCGGTGACCGACCCCCGAGACGGCAGGAGGGTTGCGCTCAAGAAACTACCCAACGTCTTCCAGAGCCTAGTGTCTTCGAAAAGGGTTTTCCGAGAGCTGAAGATGCTGTGTTTCTTCAAACACGAAAACGTGAGTATGTTAGATAATATCTGAGTGGGTCTAGTGACCTCTTCGACCCATTGGGCCTGTGGGAATGGACAGTGAACTACACAGCACCCCCTCCCCTCACATTAAACCTTCATCTACAACTTGTGGAGCGAAGTGTAGAATATTTAGCGAACCGTGCTGAGTCTTCTGAACAGGACATTAAACTAAAAAAAATTGAGGATGTGTTCAAAATGTAAACATTGGCACCTGATTATACAGTAACTTTATTACAGCGAAATTTTCTCTCTATTTAGACAGTTTTACTTTCTCCCTCGTGCGTTAGCATAGAGAAAGTATTGTGATCGTCAAAAACAATTTTTTTACAATTTGGTCTAAAAACCTATTTTATGGTCCCTTAACCCAAAAAAAGTATTTTTTTCAAAAAAATGTTTAGTCCGTCTGTGTGGTTCGCTGGAGACCAAACGGATGGATACATTTTTATGAAATTTGGTATATAGGTGTATTTAGCCAATACATCCATACTATTTTTGCCCTTTTTTTAAATTAAAAAAAAAATTTTGTATGGGAAAACATATAAAAATTGGAATTTTCTCAAAAACGGCCCTAACGGTTGTAAAATATTACATCATTACATTATCATATTAAATCATTACATTGTCAGGAAAGAAGTGAATTACAATTTAAAATATTGCACTGAAACCCCTATGTCTCTAACTTGACTAGTTTTTGAGTTATGGCAAAAAAACATATTTGAGATTCAAACTGGTAATTTTCAAAGTTTTTATTTTTTAGTTTTTAATATGGTGGAAAGTTTGTGCCAAGTCTCTGGAACCATTTTATTATAGTATATAAACTAAATTTTATATTAAAGAAATAGTTTACAGTGTGGTCCACTGATTAAGGGATTGCAAAAAAATACATAGGCCTATTTATTTATAAACATTGTATATTTGGAGCGTTATGTTTATATGGAGTAGAAACTTGCACTCTCAGAAACGAAGACGAAAGGAGATGGAAACATTGGAGATTTGGATCTGGAGAAAACTACAGAGGGAAAGAAAGAAGCAGCTACAAAGTAGCGGAGATTTACGAAAAACAAATAGAATGACAACGGAGAGGTTTAGTGAAGAGAAAAAGCACCCATGATGATGATGATGATGATTTAGTTCAGATCATCACAATATATAAAATACCTGTAGTAGTATCAGAAAATATATGATCTGAAGTAAGAGTTTAATAGTAGTAATTATGGGTACATTTACTAAGACTTATCGTATACGTACTAAAGTCGTGCTCATGTTTACATCAATGTTCACTCTAGAAGTTTAATAGTAGTAATTATGGGTACATTTACTAAGACTTATCGTATACGTACTAAAGTCGTGCTCATGTTTACATCAATGTTCACTCTAGAAGTTTAATAGTACTAATTATGGATACATTTACTAAGACTTATCGTATACGTACTAAAGTCGTGCTCATGTTTACATCAATGTTCACTCTAGAAGTTTAATAGTAGTAATTATGGGTACATTTACTGAGACTTATTGTATACGTACTAAAGTCGTGTTTCATGTTTACATCAATGTTCACTCAAGAAGTACACTTGTGAGTCCATTAGACAATTAATTCATTAACTGATTAGAAGCAAGGTGTTCGATTCGATTCTTCCGTAACCAATGACATTCGATACATCCGTATTGCTCGTACACAATCAGGTGCGACCCTGACGTACGGACCTTGGTAAGCCGCAGCCGCTGTCATAACACCTTTTCTGGACGTTTCTATTCCCGACTACCGCCTTCCTCAGCGGCCGTAAACGTCGGCTGGTGGAGATATACACACGTGATAAATAACGACACCCACCACGCGCGGTGTTTACCACTGTGTCAACCGGTTGATTGCGGTGATAACGAGACTACAAGCTACAAGACATCGTTACACATCCCCTATCTCGCGAGCCTGTCGACATCTAGTTGTAGTTAAGTGTCTCCTTTTAAGTAAAACAGTTTGGTTTATGTTGTAGAAAGAGCGTTTTCACACGTTTTGTTCATATGTATAATTGGGCCGGACAGTAAGCGACTTGCGTGTTATATTTTGTACTGTTTTTATTTTAACCTATGGCCACATTACTGGAAGCAGTGGCCATTTTATTTCCTTTTAGTTTCAGATGTACAATATAATATGTAGTTTTTTTGGAAATAAATCATTTATTCATTTATTTAGCGCGTGTAGGGGTTCCAGCGGCAGAGGGGAATCTTTCCACCGCTGAGATGTATTAATTCACGGCCGTGACTAACTCCCGCCTTCAAGTGTCCAACTTCCGGAGCAGTGTTTTGTTAAAAAAAAAAAAAAAAATATTGTACTGTAAACCTTTGTTTAGTTGCTATTTATTGTTTACATTGTCACCCATTGTGTAAGTGATATTATTGTTTATAACTGTAAATAATGATTTAATATAATCGTTGTCAACTTGATTCGTTGGTGTTAATCAAGCCAACCAATGATCCCTACTGTTAATGACGTATTGGGTGGGGCTTTATATTTCGCCGACTGCACGCGGCCTTTCGTAATGCTGGTTTCCCTGACAATTTTTAAATGGAATTACACAGTGAAGAAAGAGTAGTTTTCTGTCTCACTTCGACCACTCAGTGCATTTCATTCGCACCAGTGCGTGGAGTAGGCTATTTTCTAAGCTGCCTATCTAAAGTAATTTTTTTGTTGTATCATAGTAAATATTATTTGATGAAATATTTTGACGTCACAGATTTGATATTATTTTTTTATCTCGAATATAAATCGTCATTACTTTCAGAAACCGTGTACAGTTAAACTTGTGCCATGTATTTTCGTTTCGAATGGCAAAGCAGGAAACATATGTTGTTCTCCTTATTGATTTACCTATATTAGGAGGGTGACTATAATTGTCGATAGTTTTCTATTAATATATTTCGTTTACGCTTTAGGATTCTTACTTAGTACAGTTAAATAAACGCATTAACTCCGTACTTGTCTATAGACTAGACTAGAAGAATCATTTGAACTTACATGCGATTGGCAACATATTAATCAGCACGGTAGGTTTCTTAGATTCTTAATTTGGGGCACCTTATTTTCAAAAGTGTTTTTATCGACTCAGTTTTATAAAGGAATAAATGTATTTATCAATAAGGTCGGATAATGGAAGTTACCTAAACAAAATTCCATATAGGTTAAACAAAACTGGCATTATTCATCACATCAGCACTGAATATGTATTTAGGCAGCGCTTACCGTTCAGAAACGTGATTTGTCAGACATATTGCACCTTTCAAAATTCGCATTATTGATCTGTTGTCTTGCTGTTGACTTTGTGTTTGTTGTGTCGTATTCTGTGTTTGGTTAAGTTCCACACACAGGACACCTGCACGTTAATGCTACTCGTAACCGTTATTGTAATCTATGTATGCTCATGTTTACATTGTTTATGTAAACGACATGACCCACATTTATAAAAAAGATGGGTATTGTATTAATTCTTATAAAAACAGTATAGAAAATCGATCATGGCATTCCTACTGAAAGAAAAGTACAACATTTAAAACAAATGACAATTCAAGTTGTTTTTTTTTTTTTTGTAAGTTTTAATTCCATCTATTTGTATGTTTTATAAACTTTTTAACTCCACTAAGGATATGGAAGCAGCCAAATATGTACAACGATCTCTTCTATTGCTATTGAATTATCATAAACAATCTGTTAGCTCTGATCATTTTTGAAAAAAAGTGTATGCCTCTATATTATTAACTTAAAAAAGTCAAATAAATATAATTTAAAGTAAGATTCTAACACCCCCCCCTCCTTATATTTCTTGTCGTGTTCAAAATCCAAGGCAATAAGAAAAAAAACGAATAATTCCATACCCTTATTGAGTATTTTTCCAAAATATACATTTCATGATTCCAACATTAAAAAATATTGGATTTATGAGAATGTGTCTATTAATTTAATTTAATTGCACATTGAGTATGTCGTCAGTATTACGCCTCTGAACACTTTACAGTTTCAAAAATTATAATTTTAGTGCATAAACATTACATATTTAATTTTTCAGAGCCGATAATCAATAAAGAGTCTTTTATTGTATTCTACACTGAGTGTTAAACATTGTAGATTTGTAATATTGCTATTAAGTGTGGCACAGTTTTGGACAATATCCCGCAAAAAACCAAAATGTGTTCATGGTTAAATTTTTTTATGGTTTGAACCCAAGATAATCATGAAAAATGCCGAGAATTCAAGCTAGTCTGGAAAGTACCCAAAGGTACGCCATAAATTCGTGTTCATCTGTATAAATCATGCACATGCCTTAAGTTTAAAACTTGCAGGTTCACGGTCAACTTTAGTAAACACAACGAATACACATCTGTAAGAAACGAACAGAAATACTGTATTGAAAAAGTTAGACTCCCTGTAGCAAACGAAATGAATGAACTTAGCGCGGCTGCCGATACGCAGCTCTGGCTGAGATTTTCTGCAAAGTAGGCTACTCTCTCTCCAGAAAAAAAACCTCTGCCTTTTTCTTTATCTCTCATTTTATGACAATGTTGTTACCCCCCTCCCCCCCCCTCTCTCTCTCTCTCTCTCTCTCTCTCTATCGCCTCCCTCTCTCTCCTGTCGGCCGCGCTACCCTCTCTGTCATTCTCTTTCTCACTCTAGGCTGCTGTGGAACTAGCTCGACCAAGCGGTGGCCGGGCTAAGATAGCAAAATTTGAAAAAGTAGTCTGAATTGTCAACATTTTCTTATAGCTGTGTATTCATTAGTACACCTTTCAACTTGACTTCCTACACAGGTCAGTCTACCTACACAGCGATCTTTGCGTCACATCCGACAGCAAGCCTCCAGTGAAAGTCCATGCCACAATTAACCCTTCCTCCACGGTCCCTTACAAAGACTCTTTCAACCAATTACATCCTTTGTCACGACCAGGCGACACTTGATACCATCATTACCTGTTTTCTGACACCCTTTTCGCCCCACCCGTTTCTTTATTGCAGAACCTGATCCCAAGCTTCTGAACCATTTCCAGCCTTTTTTGTGTAGGCAATGGCTCTAAACAACCAATATGAATGGTACATCAAATTACGTATTTTATTTGGATACTACAATGATAATATTTATTGCTTTGCATATTCAAAAATAGTCAAACAATATATTAACTAGTGGAAAAGAATGGAAACATTACTCTGCACAAGCTGTAGTAGTCCGATTTGTACTATAATGGTACAAAATGGACCTTATTTTTTCCATTTTTCCAAATAATACTAGTCGATTTTTATCAATTTGTTGGATTGTTTGTGATTCTGTAATCTAGTGTCGCTGGTAGTTCTGTTTTACCTATTTATGTTATTACTTTTATGTTCTTGTATATATACAAAATTAACGGCACACATGAATTTTTATATAAGTAGACAAAATATGAAGATTTTCGGTGCTCGATTTCGGTAAACCACGGTAAATGAATGATTTCTTTGTGAATCCCTCTGGTCTGAGGAAGGTAAACGTGGTTCACCGAAACCGATCACCATAATATTTGTATATTTTGTACTTATATTGTACGACATTTTGTTGCGTGACGTTCTCTTGTTTTGTATCATTAACAAAACGTAATGTGCTAATTAATGAACCTCTAGTAAGCGTGTACATTATTGTACTACACATTGGGAAATTTATTTACATTTTAGTCTCTTTGGTCGTTTGTTGTTTAGAAATAAAACAACACAAAACAGAGTAACAGTGTTACATAAATAAGTAACTGGATACAAAGTTTTTGATGAGATTTTCACTTATAGCCGGGGAAAAGAGTCCCGAAATAATTTCTCTTGAGAAGTTAACAAGTTGAACTATTGTGCTTTCTCCTAGGCCAGACTGCCACAGACGGCGCGTGCAATGGCATCGACCTTGAATACATTCACGCCTCCCTCCTCCTACTGATGCTTGATTTATACAATGAACACCATGGCTGCCGTACCGTTTTACGATCCCGTATAATTCAATCACACTTTATCTCCGCTGTAGAATGTTTGGTGGGAGCTAACCTCAGTCGACCTTGAGCTCTTATTTGATACTAAAGATTTCTTTAATTGAGATAGTTGGGTTAAAAAAAAAATAATAATTATAGATTTGTAACATAATTGCGTAATTTAATTCCAAATAATATATTTTGAAGGTAACATTAGTTTTGTTTAATTTTGCATTAATGTAACTTAAAACAAGGGTATAAATATTTTTAAATTCAAATAAGAAAATATAATCTTAATCAATATTAGCCGTTGGAATGAGTGTATTTTTAATTTTTATGTATTGTTGTGGATCATGTCAAGTAAGGAGCTCCACCCCTGACCATGTGCGGTGGGGTTTGGTAGATTATTTGTTCGTCCAATCGGGTGCTACTAGATAGTGGTAGAGTTTTCTTGTATGGCAGGTTTAAAAAGAGTTTTCTAATATGTCTGTAGGCGGAGCTAAAAGATTCTGGCATGTAGATCTACATCACGGATTTGGAATCTTCTGGATTGCAGTGGCACCTTGCAAAAAACACCTTCAGTCGACTAATCAGTATCAGTTTTCAGACGACAGTTGTTTACTAACTTGTGATATTACTGTTACAATGCTAAACACCGATAGTTCATTAACAGTGAAATACAGTAGAACCTCTCCAATTCGAAATTCAGGGGAAAGATGATATATTTCGAATTATGGGAAGTTTGAAATATAGAGAGTTTGAATTATAGAAGCCAAAATAAATAAAATTCTAACTATAGAGGTCCAAGTTTATTTTTTTAAAGTTAAACAGAATACTGTTGTTCAAACACATTTCTTGGACAGTAACATTATTTAAATTTAAACATTAATTAATTAATTAATTAAAACATTATTTAAATACAGTAACATTAAAGCAAAAACAAATTAGTGACACAATAATAACTGTGTTATACAGTACAGTGCCTTGTTCGCGAACATTGTTCAATCAGAATTAAAAAAGTCTGTAATCTGTGATTGTTTCATCGCTCTTTTGGATTGAATGTCAATCGTGTTTTCTATGGCTACAATAGCTGAAAAAACACTGTCACAAATATTACTTGATTGTTCGATAAAAGTGTGAATTGTTTCGACTGCACGTCTTGCTTCTTTTATTGTAACGAAGTGAAGTTCGTCTGCTCCCGTCTCGTCGTCTGCACCCGACCCATCGTCGTCGTCTGCGCCTGCCTCGTCCCTGTCGGCCACGGCCGCCATGATCTCGTCGTCTGTCAACGTTCCGGCTACCGCTACGTCGTTGTCGACCTCGACGAAATCTTCAAATGTTGTGTTGTTATTCATATTGCAGTGAGCCATTATGACATTCCATTCGCTCTCGATCGGATCTTCAACAGGATCTGGTGTAACTGTTAAGATTTCTGGTTCAGTTTCTTCATTTACAAATCCACAAGCTTTAAAACAATTAGCGATGGTTTGTTGAGTTACATTTTCCCATGATTTTTTTGCCATTCGCATCGCTTGTAGGATATTGATTGGAACGATGTTCTTCTCTTCTTCAATACTTGTTAAAATATGTTTAACAACTTCCTTCCTGTAGAGAGTCTTAAAATTTTTTATAATTCCCTGGTCTAACGGTTGAAGTTTTGATGTCGTGTTGGCAGGAAGGAACTGAACTTTGATTGCGTCAAGCTCTGGGATATCGTTATGCGCAGTACAGTTGTCAATGAATAAAAGAATTTTACGTTTTTCCTTCTTCATTTGTTTGTCTAGCTTAAGCAACCATTGCCCAAAAACTGTACTATTCATCCATGCTTTTGGATTTGCGACATATTCAAAAGGAAATGACTTAACTCCAGCAAAACATCTTGGTTTGTTGTATTTACCGATCATAAATGGCTTTAACTTTTCTGTTCCTGTCATATTACTCGCAAGCAAAAGTGTTGCTCGAACTTTACTGTTCTTACCACCATGACATTTTTCGTTTTTGAAAGTTAAAGTTTTATCAGGAAGACATTGGTAGTACAGGGCTGTTTCATCGGCATTAAATATGTTTTTAGGATCATAGTCTTTCAACATTGTTTTCAGTTCCTCCTTCCAATTTTTACACACACTGTCATCAACGCTTGCGCTCTCTCCACACACCTTACGAAAAACAATGTCATGTCTTTGTTTAAATTTCTCTAGCCAACCATTACTTGCTCGAAAATTATTATAACCAAATGATTTGGCAAAATGTTCAGCTTTTTCTTTGAGGATTGGCCCCCCTACACTTACGTTATGGTCCCTACATTGTTTGAACCACTTTATCAAGCATTCCTCCACTTCAGGGAATTCTGATTTACGTACTCTCTTATTGTTTAAATTACCTGACACCATTCGTTGCCTGACTAGCTCCTCTTGTTTAAGGATCGTAGATAATGTACTGGCGGGGATACCATACTCTTCAGCTATATCCTTTTTACGTTTTCCTCCACTATTCACTTCATCAATTATTTTAAGTTTTTCTCGCAAAGTTAAGCACTTATACTTCTTAGCACTCATTCTTGCTCACGGCACTAAAACTCTCAAACTAACAATCACTGAACACAGCAAAATATGACTGACCGTTAAAGACGTCCACTTTGCAAAGATAACGAACAGAGACTAATAACACATCGTGGGAACATCAACAAAAGCGTCAGTTCATGTTTCAACAGGAGTGTTTTTTGTAATGATTTCGAATTACAGAGGCTTACGGCAACACAGTTCGAATTGTAGAGGTTGAATTCGAATTTTGGAGGTAACAGTTTGAATTACGGCAACAAATTTCGAATTTTAGAGGCTCAAGTATGTGTAAATTCGAATTGTAGAGGCTGAATTAAGAGTAAAAATCACTTCGAATTATCGGTATATTATTTTTCGAATTTTGGAGGTTTTCTGAGGGGAACAGCCAAACGTTACTAATTATAGAGGTTTTCGAATTATCGAGGTTCGAATTAGCGAGGTTCTACTGTATATTGAACGAACTTAACCAGTGGGTGTTAAATAACATTAATAATTGAAAATAACAACAGTTTAATTTCAAGTGTTAAAGTAGTGCTTAGTAATTTTTATTTGTTATTATATTGTGTTGTGTAATTTAGTTAGTGAGTGTAATAGAGCTAACAGTCGCTAGTGGTAGTGTGGAATCGCCTTTCTATTTGGACTTCTCTAGGACCGTGATAGTATCTATACGAGCCACGATAGCTGCTTCAACTGTCGATCTTAATTTTAATTCTTTCTCAATTAGTATGATGCTCAAATAAATAGTTTTTTGATTAGCATAATACGTGTTGGTACATATACAGTACAAATAAAACGTCAAACAACACAAATTTATTACAATATAAGCACAAAATGCACAAATATTATGGTGATCGATTTCGGTGAATCACGCTCACCTTCCTCAGACCAGAGGGATTCAGAAAAGAATCAAATAAAGTAAAAACCGTGTAGTGAATTATTTTTGTTGTTTGAAATGACACTATTATACAGCTGTGTACAACAGGACGTAAAGAGAATTTCAATTTGTATGTATACTGAACAAAAGTGTTTTATTGTCTCTTTAAAAAATGCAATGGCAATTAGAGATAGACAAACAACCAAGAATACAAACAAAAATGTTGGCTATTTTTAAACTACCGAAATATTCCTTTCCATCGTCTCGCTACACTGACCTTACTCATTACTCCAAAATGGCCGTCGGACACGATCAGCTGTTTTACTACCAGTCAACCAACTGGTTTACGACTTCATCATCACCCAGTCACACTCCATTTCCTGCTGATGTCGCCCATAAAGGCGCAGTCCCAGACCCTTTCCGTGCGTCTGTCCCACATGTTACAGCAGTTACTTGGTCGAGTGATATAAACTGTCGAGTGGGGGAACGTGTCAATAATCTCACGTCAAATTAGGCATATAATAGTTAGAGTTCACGGAACAAAAATACGGACGTCTTTAATAGAGGGGGGGGGTTATATACTGTTTATATAATATAGAGGGTGAGTTATAAGTCAGTTACCTCCAAAAGTAACTTCTACAGTTTTTTAAATATTTGATTTTGGGATATTTCATAAAATTAATACTAACCCACACTACAATTAGACTGTTTCAGTATCATTTAGGGATGATCACTTGGGGTCCAAGATCTAGGAGTCAACTTTTAAATATTTCAAATGATAACGTAACCATGTGATATGTCATCTAACACCGCCGTTTCAAGCTGAAAACGATAAAGGGATGGGAATTTCAAAAGGATGTATCATTCTTTAGTTAATATTTTATTTTATCGGTCATACGCCATGTATTTTCCTGATTAAAACTGATTTGTAATGGCTAAAACAAAAATATACCCTAGAAAACAATAAAAACACCAATCTGGTTTAATTCGGAAAATTCATAGGCAATGACCATTTAAATATTGTAGTTAAAAACTACAGAACTACAAACTCTTTAATTCTGATTGCGCTATCATTTTCAGATTGAAATTGTGGTGGTCATGATAACATGACCACGTTTCCATTTAAAATTTTGAAGTTGACTCGTAGATCTTGGACCCTAAGCGATCCCTAAGTAGATCTTGGAACATTGAAGCAGTCTAAATGTGGCGTGAATTAATGATAATTTAATGCCACATTCAAAAATAAAATATTTTATAATCTGTGGAAACAAGTTATGGCGTCTTTGAATCAAAACTCACCCTGTATATGAGTGACATTTGTATGTCTTAATTAAGTTATGTTTAGGGGGTTTATTAATCGTAGGACTATTTTTATAAGATGACCCGACTAGCATTACTGTAGTTTGAACTCATTTAAGCCTGTAGTAATAATCAATACAGTTATCCTTAAAAGTACATGATAGTGCATAAAAGCATAGTTTACTATATAAATATACCGGGGAATGTCATATCATGTAGCAGCAATAAAATGGGAAATAACCGAATCAAGAGAACAGAGAAAAAAAATGAATGTCTTATGAGTGCTTTCAAGAAGGTGGCAGACAAAGCATGGAAAATACTTGTGATTCATAGATACCGAATTGCGACAAACAAGAAAAAAATGGATTTAATCGTATCTATAAAAATAGATAAGGTTCCGCTTGAGGTAGATCAACTTCCAATACATAGCGTACGTAGGAACGTGTGCCCAGCCGACTTATTTATCAATGTGATGCTTAAATTCGATTAATTAATGTAAATTAATAATCGATCATTTTGATATCGCTTACATCCTAACCAACTGTCTAAGCCCTTGGCGTCCTAGTCTTTGTCACGAGTCAATAAATTGATAGATAAATTGATTATTTTTTACTTTCTCCCATATGCGTTAGCATAGAGAAAGTATTGTGATAGTCCAAAATAATATTTTTTACAAGTTGGTCTAACAATCCATTTTAGGGTCCCCTGAACCCAAAAAGTGGGTTCGGAAAAACGTTAGGATTCTTTCCGTGTGTATATGCAGTTCGCTGGAGACCAAACGGATGGATCACTTTGTATGAAATTTGGTATGTATGTGTATTTTGCCAATACAGTATCTCCAGGCCATTTTTTCACTTTTTTTAATTTAGTCTTTATGGGCAAAAAACATAAAAAACTGGAATTTTCTTAAAAATGGCTTCAACGATTTTAATTAAAAATTTATAAAAGATGTGAATTACAATTTAAAATATTTTAGTAAAAACCGCATGTCTCTAACTTGACTATTTTTTTAGTTATGGAAAAAACATATTTGGGAATCAAACTGGTAATTTTCAATTTTTTTTTTGTTTTTTAGTGTTTAATATGGGGAAAGGTTTGTGCTAATTCTTTGGTACTTTTTATTACTTTCTACACTAACCACGAACTGGTAATTGTGATTAGGTAATAATTTAGAGCATTATGATTTTGTTGTTTACTATTGTAATTTTATGCTGAATAAATTTATTATTTCATAAGTTGTTATACATTTTATACGCTCTTATTTCACGACCAATATATTCTTACTCCATGTATAGCTCGTTCCATTTTGAATAACTCATACTTTTTGCAAACATTTTGATTTGCAAGAAACGTCAGTAAACTTACGTGTTAATTTTTAGAAACTTGTGTTCAACCCCCAACAACCCACCCCTTTCAAACTTGGCTGAGTACATTCCCTCCCTCTCCTCCAGCTCAACTTAGCCTTTACGTTTAGGTTATCTGTATAAACTTTTTGAAACATGTTCATTAGCAATAATTACAAGTATTGCCAATTTATCTGTTAGAACGTATAGGAAAGATGTTAGCTTCATTATTGCAGTAGGATAAGTCTTAAGTAATTATAAATAAATAAAAATAAAGAACTGTTTTAATCGGCAACTACGAAGAAAAAAGCAAAAACTACGGTGTTACGACTTGAAACGCGTTTAAACTATATCACACTTAACCATGTAAATAAACCGTAACCTGATCCTAAATGTAGTAACTTAATATTTAACATATTTATTATTGTTAATGCATAGAATATTGGCTGTATAACTACCTGTTAGTTTTATTGTTACTGTACGATGATGTTACTGTTTATTCTGGTTTTGTTTGAAATAAAACCATATCGCAATGAACTTTTTTTATTTTCATAACTAATAAAATTTTCAAACTACATTTGTATAAATAGAGACAGACCTTTAAAACGTAAACTTTACATTGTTAATAAATTTCTCTTAGTTAGTACTATAATATTATTTATGAAAGCTTTCAACATTGGTTTTTAAGTCTCTAATAATAGAACACCTCTTTTATTTGCATTTTAAAGTCTATCCAAATGTAGTAACTGTTTGTCTAGTCTACTGTTGTCGTTGTAAGTCATTTATTTTTTTTCTATACTATTTACCAAGTTTCTACACACACAGTGATAAGCCAGCTAGGCTCGCTAGAAGAAGCCGATAACATAAATATCGGTTTGTTTAGCCATAGTTATGTGAAAGAGTCATTTAGTGTGTTCTTTGTTAAGCAACGATTACTAATAAATTAAGCATGGCTAGACAAGACTGTCTTAAGTCTGCAGAGGCTGTCAGCCATGTTGGCTTTAATCCCATAAGAACAATGTTATTTGCGAATCCATATTTTTTCATTATTTATTGACCAAAAGTTGTGTATGAGGTGTCATTTTAAACGTTATCATATTGTGCATTGGGTTTGCTTTTCGTATTTTGAATGAATACGACTAGTTTTGGAAAATAAATTAAATAAAAACTTCAAACAACATATTTTTGTCTATAAAAATAATTAGGAATTCGCAAAGCAATTCCAACGCACAATTCCATGTGGAATTCATTTGGAAAAATCCTTTTAAAAACCTGTTTAATTTGAATACGCGCGATCGTATGTCCGGTTCGAAAATAACATTGTTCTTATGGGATTAAAACTAACATGGCCGACAGCCTCTGTAGATTCTTAATATTACCTATAGCCTGTGTCACTACTGGGTAATTTTGTACTATATGTACTGTGGTTCTGTATATGATCCGCACTGCATTCTGAACGGAAATGGAATATAGTGGTGTCATTTCATACTGAAACTGTAGTTAGTATTTTAGCTATCGTGGGAGGTGTCGAATGCAATAAGCATTTCCTAACTATACTAGAGTAACTGTAAACACTTTTATTTATTTTTTAAAAATATTATCGTTAATGGAGTGGTTGGGTCTAACTTAATTTAAGCGGCTGCTGAACTGATCAGAAATTCAAGTGATTACCGGCGTTTTTTTTCGGCCAGCACAAATGTATTCTCCACAAGACAAACGTTAAATATATTCTTAAATTAGTCTAAATCATAGTTCACCACTGATAATCCTATAAAACGGTTGTTTATTGGCCGATTAATCGATTGAATTTTGACAAAATACCCAAATAAATACTTAATGTTGATTTTGTTTTTGCAGTTTGCTATTGTTTTAATTTCAACTATATTTTTTTTTTAATTTGAACAATTTCAAGTTCTTGTATCACTAACTTAATAATAATAAGTGAAAAGTGTTCAGAAATTGCCATTCTCCATAACATTAACAACAAAATAACGTAGCACTTATATTTTTATTAGAAATAGTTCGTAAAATATTGGCTTGTCAGTTCAATATTCAAAATGGCCAACCACTCCAGTTTTCCCCTCCTGAAATAATATCTTGTCTGTGACTGTTCACAATTCAACTTCGTTAAAAACAATTTAGATGAAATCACAATTGGGGTCAAGTATACTTATACAGTGAAAGTGTAGCCTATACTCATACACTCAAGTAACATGCTATAACTATTAGTAAATAAACAACAGTTCAATAGGCGTGCATGAATTCTCAACATGCGTTGCGTTCATGCTCAGAACTGCAAATCGTGCAAATGGCACTGGAACTACTTGGCTATATGTATATAAAATTCTAATATTTAGTACTTAAAACAATTTTACAGGGTGTTTCTTTTAACCAACCATATGGTTCAAACGCAACCATATTTACAAATACAGAAAATACAAAAACATAACATATTTTCTTGCTGACGTAAAATCACTTGCAGGCGTTTTTACGTTCACGTACAGTGGCATTGACCCCCCCCCCTCCCACCCATACACGCACTTTGGTATTAACCCACCCTCCCATCCATACACGCATCTTGGTATTGACCCACCCACCCACCTATACACGCACTTTGGTATTGATAATTACAATTCCAACCTTAAAGATAATTACAAGTGCTTAGGTTGGCAGCCCTGGTTCTTCTCTTCCTCGGATATAAGCTGATTTACGTTGTAGCATTGTTGTTCACTGTATTTGGGGTTCGTGCATGTTGAGGTTAGAAACATCGTTTTGAGCAAAGGCCAAGTAGTGTTTACTGTGGAGGAATATTTTACAGCAAAATCGTTAAAACAAAAATGTCATTAAAATCATCTACATAGTAGTAAAACATGTTAATAATAATAAAATGTTTTATAGATATACATGTTTTGTTTGTTATTTTTATTTCGAATCATTAGTTGCTTTTAAAAGAAACACTCTGTATAACCTAACTTTGATCTTGTATTGTGATATAAATGTATCTGACAACTCTTACAGCATCTGTTTCATGTTACAGGTCCTGTCTGCACTGGACATCCTCCAACCACCACACATCGACTTCTTCCAGGAAATGTATCCTTTAAAACTACGTTGTATCAAGTAATCCTTGTGTTTCTTTGGTGATCTTATTAGTTATTCTAGATCCGCCTCTCTAGGCATATATTTAATAACGCGCGTTTATAAACATGAATTTAATATAAACAACAGAAACTGATGTCGTTTCTTATGGCAGTAGCGAATGCCTCAGTGGCGGTTACTTTTAATTTAAATGCTGTATTAATAAATGTGCATTAACAATTTTGACGTTTATCCTTGAGGATTTGGAGCTGACTGAGGGAAGGGACTGACAACGGTTTTGGCCCTGCAATGTGCATACAGAAATGGAGAACTCACTACTCGACACACATTCAGTGCACTATTGGATGCGACCTTTGTTTCTTTCTTCTCTGTGATGTTAATATTTATTTTTATTTCATTTTCATACTTGCAAAATGGTTTTACTTGCAAAATGGTTTTCCACGGAATGTCAATGTTGTTGATAAAGTCTTCATTTATAAACATTTACAAGCGATAAAAAAAAAAAAAAAAAAAAAAAATGAAACACTACCCCTCCCCCAACTACGAAGCCTTAAGACGAGATTTATAGTAAAGTAAAATGAGAGGAGCTTCTATTATTTTTTTCAATAATTTTAAGAACAGGACATCTCACTTTTGATAGATTAGGTTACGGTTATGTTAGGTTAAAATTTGTTTTTATCTTCCTTATAACATTTACTGAATCATAGTTATGTTATGTTTTGTTTTATTCCCATTCATGGGGCTATTCCTGTAGACAATAAAAAAAAAATAATAATAAATAAAAAAAAAAAAAAAATGGGGGTCCTCTTCTAAAAAAAGAGCCATTTTTTAGCTTCAGAAATAATTGAGAATAATTTTAATGAGATTTGGTTGTCTGTATGAGCTATTCAATAAAAAAAAAAAAAAAAAAAAAAAAAAAAAAAAACCGATGGATTTTAGTGTTGAAAATATTGTAAATATCAATTAATTGTTTATTGTAGTCAAATATAGGCTAGCATTACAATTGAAAATCGTCTTTGCAACAAATTTGGGACCAAGAGACTTTCCAAAGTGTGTTCGTGGAGGGGGTGTATGTTCTTATGATGGGTAGTTTAGTCCTGTTCTTGACCAAATTAGTGCTCGCAACTACTAGTAGAGTTTTAGTCGAGACTCCCGAAAACCTTTTTAAATCTCGTACATTTTTTTCTTAAAAAAATTCACTTGTACATTTTTGTAAATGAAGATATTAACAGCAATAGTGACAATGCGTAGAACTCCGACTATGCAAGTGAAGTTCACACCGTCGTGAGTCGTTAACGAAATTATAACGCATACCATTGTTCCAAACCACTGTTCTTGTGCAATTTGTTAACGTTTGCGTATAACGGAATGGGAGCCAAAGAATATCAGATGGCAAGTTGCTGTTATAATATACAATAATTTACCTGCACAAGATAAACTTTCTTGTTTACTTTCTCTATAATAATTCTCCAAATAAAAGCTATAAAAATCAAAGTCTGAATAAAAATTATGTAACCAATAATTGTACAGGAAATATATTTTTCGGAGACAACAAACATATTTATTTCTGTGTACTGGTTCGGCTGACAAATGTTTAACACGATGGGATTAATTGCGTTGATGGCGCGGGTCGACAGAAATTACAAGAGGATTTTGAGATTACGGAAACAAAACGAATAGTCGTCAATTAACTGCCTTACTATCAGCTGTGCACGAGGAAATAATTAGTCAGCAATATCGTCAGCTGACTTGAAATGTGCACCCAGCTGATTCAGTCGACAGTTCGTGATGACAATTTACTCCGTCTTCCGGCGTCGCGCGCCGCACGCCGGTGAAATTTGCATAACACATCAGACTTTCGCCAAAATAATTAACTGACTCTCCAGGCTGGGAATACTGGGTCATTCATCCTCAAAGAAAGTCGACTGAGATTGTATGCATTGTTGGTTTATTATTTAGAAAAATTAGCCCTACGATTTGTGTAGGGAGCTAGCTGTACGGGCGAGTTTTAAGTTCTTTACACCCTAACGTTTTTCCATAGTTTATAAAAGATTTCCTTTTCAATATTCCACTAAATTAATACTAACCCACATTACACTTCGGGCGTTTCAATGTTATAAAGGATCACGTGAGGTCTAAGATCTAAGAGTAAACTCAAACATTTTTAGTGGTCACGTAACGTGTCATTTAACACTGTCAAGTTGAGCTAAAATGATGGCATAAACAGAATTTAAAAAGGACGTGTCGTTCTTTAGTTATCAGTAATTTTGTTATTTTTATTAAAACTGATATGTTTATGGATAAAACAAAAACACCCTAAAAACACAAATCTGGTTTTGTTTTAGCTATGAGAAATCAGTTTTAATAAGGAATATACACAGGCGAAGACTTTTAAAACTAATATGTTCTTTAGTTTCGTCCGTTATGACCTTGTGTTTTTACGGATTTTCGTATATTCTCATTTGTATTCTACCCTTTTAAGCCTATGTTCTACTTGTCCCTCTATAGTTGGTGAACTGACAGTCCCCATGACCGTGAAGGGTACCGTGCACGTGCGTCCTCGTGACTCACGGACAGCTGCATGTAGTCTATGTACCCACCTCCCCCAATCCAATATCGGACTTGTATGCGGGACAAGGGTGGCCTACTACTCCTCTTTGTACACTTGGCTTGTCAGTAGCGTTCTCTACTGACTATTAAATATACTGCGTTATATCGCAGTCGTGTAGCCTACACTTT
This sequence comes from Stictocephala bisonia, assembly GCA_035578905.1. NCBI lineage: Eukaryota > Metazoa > Arthropoda > Insecta > Hemiptera > Membracidae > Stictocephala > Stictocephala bisonia. The sequence goes on from JAQJVL010000317.1 coordinate 590,456, forward strand.
CAAAATTAAGTAAAATTCCCATAAACAATTGACAATTTGACGTATGGTATGTTATAATTTATTTTATAGTTTCTATATTATATTTGGTACAATCTGCTAGCTCCTGACACTACTTCATACTCACCCACACATTATCGCCTACTTAAAAGCTAGTGTGGTATCTGTGTACAGCAACAGGGATAGCAAATATTTTTAAAATATCGATATATTGCAAATTAAATATCAACGATAATATCGATAGAAAAATATCGATATATCGGGTAACCGATTTATCGGATTTTAAGTGATTTGTCTGTTTAAAATTATGCATTAACTTTCATCTCACAACCAAAACTACATAATATTTTTGTCACTATTTAGAATAACCTTCGGAATTTAAAAACTAAATACATTTATCTACACGAAACAAGTTGTGGTCTGTCGGGTTAAATGAAAAGCATTCAAAATAAGAATAATTGTAGCTTTAATTATTATGTTAATTATAAAATAATAATGTAATAACGTTGTTATTTTTGTTTCTCACGTTTAATAAATGCCATTAGGCTTCTTATAAACACTAAAAATGAAACAAATTAATTCACTGAATCTACCTCCAATACTTGTCAGTTATACAATTTGAAAATAAAAGTTTGCAAATCAATTTTCACTTAACGTAAAAAACTAAATAAGGTTACTTTATTATTTTAATTCATGTTTTGTACGCATTATAATGTGTTTTTTTTTTACAAATCGTGATGATTTTTAGGAGAGAAAATAACGTCAATATTATTGATATGATATATCGAACCAATATATCGATATGGCCGAAATTGTCGAAAGAAAATATTGATACTAATTTATCGATATATCGGAACAGATTTATCCATTTTTCGATGTATCGATATCGTTGCCTTCCCTAGGTAGGAGGTTCCGTAAATATTACATAGATCACGTGACATCTGATGTGTAATTTTTTATAATTATTGAACATATAAATCTGCCTTTGTTAAAAACGTAGTATGATTGATAAGAAGTTATCTAACTGCTTTCGGATATCGATATTGTTTATTACGCTTAGTCTTTGAAATAATCGCACGGGATCTGTAAGGTAACTTTCAAAATATTATCGAGAAGATTAAATTTGCTGAATGAAAAAAGTACTCTCAAAATATAGGCTACAAGAAAATTCTTCTCTAGAAGTAAATAGTCAATATTAGAAAACAGGTGACCCAAATTGGAATACAGCATTATTTGTGTTCTTAATACGGGTCACCTGTGCATCCTAATATGGACCGTTTAATATTAGGGATGAATTCTCTCGTATGTTTCGAAAGTGGTATATACTTTTAGACGCCTGATTCCGTTATCGAACGTTACTAGTTGAATAATTATAGGGTCATCAATTTTATTACAGAAGATCAAACTTTTGGCGATGAATTCTACATCAAAATGGCGATGCAATCAAATTTGTTCGTCTTCAAGTTTTAGACTCTAATGTATAAATTGATCCATCAAATTCAAATTACGTAACTTTATTAGTCTTAATTAAGTTTTTGTTACATTCGCAATAATAAAGTGTTTCATTAGATATCCGAATGTATTTATAGATTTGTTCAGGCCCTTAGTAAATACTCATTTCCATCTTGACGTCAAGCCAGAAATGACTGGATAGCCCACTCGAACGAAAGCAGGGAAGTGTGGGTTTTCAATAGGCCCGTATTGTTGTGCCACGAGGGAGAGATGCATCAGATAGCACAATGCACACCGAGACCTATAGCGCCAGTAGGCTGCAATTACCAGTAAATTAATTAACCTGACAATAGGGATGCGGGAATGCGGGCGAGTCCTTACACCGTATGGACGGCCGGGATGGTTGAGGCGTTGTGTGAATTGTGAACTTATAAGTCCCGCAGACATAGATTGAATTGTCGATGCGGTTTTTTAGGTTCATTAAATGTTTATTAATATAATCTATTAATTGAATTCAGTCGGTGAATCGTTGCTCACAAAATTCCTCGAGCCAGGAAAAAGATAAGATAGTGTGATTAGATACAGTCTAAAGATTAAAGACCAATTATGGGAATAATATAAAAATTTACTAGGCTCCGCCCCACTGGCTCTGAAAGATTAAGTTACTGTACTTCTTAAAACTACATTGTTTTATTAATACATTCAACAGTTAGTTGTGTATGTTTATGCGTATTTTAGTGTAGATTAAAAAATGTCTGATTTGTTCACGTAACAGCTCTTAAACAAAATACTGAGTATTTTTTCCCCTGTTGCTCCAGTACAGTCACGATTCACAGACCGAGGTCGAAAGTCGAGGTGACAGGAGCATAGCGAGTGATGGAGCTGACAAGTGAAGCTTGCGGGGTTGTCCCTTGTCCCCTAGTTATATATTGATGTCATGTTCAGCGCTGTTGAACATTTTACACGTGCGCACTCTCGACTTTTACCGAACGAATGTGGCAAAACTTTGGAGAAAGATTTCAATGACACACTTTTGGGGTTGTGTAAAATTTAAATGAATTACTGATTCGTTTCACGATAATTTAATTTTTCGCCCTACTTCAGTGCCACGAATATGAAACGGTTTTTTATTTTGTTATTTGCATAAATCTTCTTCCTGAAGTAAACATAATGTAATTAATTTGTTGTTGTGATAAAACACAGAAAGGCAAAATCAAATCCTTTAATTAAAAAAACAAAAAACAAATAAATACAACTGTAGAAATGAAGTAATAAAGATGTCAAGACCCAACAAATGAAATATAATTAAAGTGTAAAAAACATTGCACTCACTTTGGGAATGAACATGAAGGTTGTTGGGGGGGGGGGGATTCACATATCACATTCAGTTGTCCGTTAGCAATGAAGGCTAATCCATTTTTGGTTAGAGAGGGGGGGGGGAGGGTAGGATAGTACAGGTCAGTACAATAGTACTGGGAAGTTCGTTGCACAACCATCGAACTTGTACTCTCGATCGAACCTCAACGGCTAGCGATATATCGATTCCCAAGGCGTTTCGCATTGTTCGATGGAAACCGTCGTTGCATTATTCCCATGTGGTACAATACATATCAAGTTGTTTTCACTTCCGTTAAGAGTATTCATTGTGGCACCCAGTTGAGCGCTACTAGGATTTTAGTTCTAGATTTCACGCAACTGTCGCTAGGAATAGCAAATTGCCTACCTCACTAACACACATACAACGTGTTTCTTCCCCCTCATTTCCACTCACTGTCTCCGCCTGCCCGCTCTGATAATTGTTCAAAAGTACGCAACTCCAACAGTTAACTGTACAAATTTCAACGCAACATTTGTACGGATGTCATTTATTGAAAATTAATTGGTCACACTTAAACATTAGTTTACAGTAGTTTGGTTAGTGATTTCTGTCCACTGTAGCGTATTCTCAAAATTTATAGTTACAAAACACATCCACAGCTTGCGGTTTTTTGGGAGTTGTGTACCTAAAAAGGCGAAGTTTAAAAGCCCTATCTCCGTAAAGAATTTGTTCCATCAACGTATTTATTACTTATTTGAAGACTTTAATAAAAAAATTCAAAAATAATTTTTTATCGAACACCTTTAAAAGAAAGTAGATAAAATCTGTTTGAAGAAACCTAATTACGGGTCTTAACTGGATTCTTTGTATTCAATTCATTCTCCTACTTCCTACGCTGTGGTCTACTGTATTTTAATACTTCTAACTTGTGGGGCTTCAATTGCTCTCTGTTGATTTATCGCAAATCAACCCAAAAAACGTTGGAAATCAACAAAGCATATGAGCAATTACCGGCATTTTGCACGGGATAAAACATCTCAGGGAGGTTTAGATTGATTCTAATTTGATGTATTAATTTATTTCCATTCCACTTTTTTCATACAAATAAAATTTCGTCATGTTATAGTCATCTAAAGCTATTAGATTCAGAAACATGCTAAATGTAACTATGGGAAATAAAAACCTATGTATTCTATAGTAGTATACATCGATGAATTAAACTGACTATCAATTTCAGTTAATTATTCTTTTGTTAATATATGTTTTTCATAATTATAGATATATCATAGAAATTATTAACTCATTTAATAATTTGTATGCAACTTATTTTTTTTTTATAATGATAAAAAATAGGATAGCAGTAACGAAATAAAACTATTTTTCTCTTTTTATGTTAAATTACTTACGTTTCAGTATTTGTATTTATACAGTATTTTTATTTTATGTGTACAAGATTGAATTTTTAAAAGAATTTGTAAATGTCTCTCTTCCTATTAAATAATCACAGCCAAGCCAATACAAGTATTCTCGTATCATTAAATTACCTTGTAGTGGGCTTGGTTAGTCATGTTCTAGATGCTAAATTTCCTATCTATAATTATTAAAATTATTATAGATAAAAATAAATATGTATCTATAATTGTTTGTTTTGACATGTATATATGTTATAGTTATGCCTACAGCAATTAACTATTTTGTCTTAGAGAATGCGATAACCTGCACGTTTTGTTTAGATGAAACATTTGGTATATCGGACATTTAGGCCAATAAGACATCACGGAATAACGTGATCAGCCTACGCGTGTTATTAATGACGCGTGTATACAGTTGTAGAACACGATAAGGCGTTCACGTCACGTGTGGATTGATTACGTAATGGCAGAGAGGTTAGGTCCAGGCCGTTGCCGTGGAGACGGCATCCAGTGGGCGGGCCCGGACAAGCCACGCCCTCGCCACGTGCTTGTAACAGCTGATTGTGTCGCGCCCTTCTCTAGCCATCATGAAATGGTTCCCTCATAGAAGTCGTGTAGACTACTGACGTATTTTTATATAGCCTTAACAGTATTTTTATGTGAAGTGAATTGTTATCATTTCACTTTCATAAGAAAAAAAAAAAAAAAAAAAAAAAAAAAAAAAACAAATAGATGTACTCTCGAAGGCGGTTAAATGTATGTTTTATAATATAATGCAGCTATTTCCTAAAAACTACCAGTCATTGAGAAAATTGAAATTGTAATTACAGTTTCTATATGAATAACAAGTTAGAGATGTTGTCTATTCCATGAAAATAGAGAAGTGAGATTAGAAAACTTTATTTATTATACTGTATATTTTTATGGAAGATTGACTTTGTTAGTCAAATTAAATAAGTTTTTATTTCCAGTCTCTGTAGGAGTTAACCTCCCCCCTTCAAATCTGTTAAGACATTGGAATTTTGTTATTAATATTTAGCATATTTTATTTAATGATGGGTATTTTATTCATTAATTTGTTGACAAATAGACCTGAAATAAAATTAAAATGTCATTCTTTTTGTTGTGAGATTAAGATATAGACCTAGTATTCTGTAACTAACATAATCTATAAATAAATGTTATTTTTATGCTTTAACCAAACATTATAATCAAGTGAATCTACAAATACGGTAATTGGGACTAATTTTAAACTCAATCAAGTTCATATATTGCCGTATATTGACAGACCTTTTCGATCTGGTTCCATTTCACCGTGCCAGAAACAGTCAATGTGGTTCTTCACACCATCTTTGACGTCATCCGGTAGTTACATTACACACGGCAAGTCGTCAAACTAGTCCAAGAAGAATGTGCAAAAGACTATACACGACTGTGGACTGCAAGGATTGACAGCGAGTGTCACTTAGGTTACCAAACCACGGACGACTGTACAGTAACATAGACGTGTAAAATATGCGTAGACTATACTTGGCAAGTCGTCAAACTGGTCCCAGAAGGAACAGCAAGACGATACACGACTGTGGACTGCAAGGATAGACAGCGAGTGTCACTTAGGTTACCAAACCATGGACGACTGTACAGTAACACAGACGTGTAAAATATGCGTAGACTATAGTCTACCTGGCAAGTCGTCAAACTGGTCCAAGAAGGATGTGCAAGAGACGATACACGACTGTGGACTGCAAGGATAGACAGCGAGTGTCACTTAGGTTACCAAACCATGGACGACTGTACAGTAACATAGACGTGTAAAATATGCGTAGACTATACTTGGCAAGTCGTCAAACTGGTCCAAGAAGGATGTGCAAGAGACGATACACGACTGTGGACTGCAAGGATAGACAGCGAGTGTCACTTAGGTTACCAAACCACGGACGACTGTACAGTAACATAGATAGACGTGTAAAATATGCGTAGGCTATACCTGGCAAGTCGTCAAACTGGTCCAAGAAGGATGTGCAAGAGACGATACACGACTGTGGACTGCAAGGATATACAGCGAGTGTCACTTAGGTTACCAAACCACGGACGACTGTACAATAACATAGACGTGTAAAATATGCGTAGGCTATACTTGGCAAGTTGTCAAACTGGTCCAAGAAGGATGTGCAAGAGACGATACACGACTGTGGACTGCAAGGATAGACAGCGAGAGTCACTTATATATAAAACAAGCAAAAATATGGTTTTTCATTTTTTTAGCATGGAACATGCTTTAGTCTTGACCTAACTGTCTGAAAACGTTACGCGGGAGGGTGACGCGTAACCATGAAAACACAATGACATATCAGTGTTGACTTCAATAATGATTTTATTTGCAATCGTTGATCAAAGTACATCTTTAGTTTCCTTGACAACTCTTGTTAAAAATATACAAAATTAAGTCCTAATTAGAGAATCCAGTCCTCATTTACATATCAGTCTACCTCCAGCCGTCCACCGGTGATGTTGTGTCCTGGATCAGATTGCCCTCCTTCGACATCGTCAGGTGTATGTACTCGCCATTCTACTGATAGATCTACATCTGGATTCGGAAACGCAACCTCCGAAATAATAACTGAACCAAAGAAACCCAAAACTGGTGCTCAACGTCAAAAGGAATATAAAGCGCGTAAAGCTGCCGAAAAATCACTACCCAACGAAAATGGTGAGTGTAAACCGATCAAAACTGCTGCCAAAACCGCTGCTGAACGGATGAAAGAGTACCGCCAACGTCTAAAACTAAAGAAACTGGCTCTGAAAAGACCTCTCGAATCCGATGAAGATAACAATGTACCTAACAAATTATTGAAAACTAACTACGCCTTAGCTGACCACGAATTTGACCTTCGTTTCCGACAAAATCCACTAGGCCATATTTGCGATGTATGTGACCGAATTTGGTTCAAAAAAGACTTGAGTAATGTTGGTCCCAAGTGTTACGACATATTACGAGCTGAATTTCCCGACGAAGATGTAACAACCTTCAAGCTGTGTGCCACTTGTAAACAATCGATTTACCAATCCCGAAAAATCCCTCAGTTATCACGAAGTAACGGTTTTGTTTACCCAGACTTTCCTGCCGATTTACCGACCCTCGACTGTATTGCCGAACGTTTGATTTCTCCGAGACTTCCGTTTATGCAAATTAGGCGTCTCAGATACGAACACGGTAGTAAAAGCATTATTGGTCAAGTTGTGAATGTACCTGTCGATGTAAATAATATGGTTTCACAACTGCCTCGACACCTGGATGACGAAAATCGACACCTGGTACATGAAATCTAAAATTCGTTGTTTTCGGAGAAATACATTTGCAGAAATTATTAAAAAGGAGCCAGCAAACAGAAAAAGCGCAGCTAAAGCATGTTCCATGTTTCTTGAATTTTAGCCGTAGGCTCTAAGCAAAAAGATCCGGGGGTCCAGGGGGCTTGCCCCCTGGCGAGGCCCGCAGGGCCGAGTTTTCTTTTGTGTATAGCCACGTTACTAGCAGTAAGTAGTCTGTGTTTCGTACAAGTGGACTTGATAGTTTGAACGCCTAATCCAGGCACTTGTTTATCCTAGATAACAAAGGAATGTGAGTCCACACGTCACAAGGCAGCAACCAGTCCACTACCCCAACAACATAAATGTACGTGTTTTCGCAATGCATCATTATTTTACGACAGGGGCCGCACACGTTGTGTAGTCAAGATATCGCGGCAGAGCAGCGCAAGGGGCGCTCCAGTACTTGTCTTCTTCGTCTTTCTGTGTAATGAAGGCAGGAGTTTATTTTTACTTAAGTCTATACTCCTGTTCTTTGTGCAGTTTGGAGATATTTTTTTTAGTTTAAGTTGAAGGGGTTTGATATACAAATTAGATCCATACACTTATTAATATAGTTGATAATGAGAGCAATGATTTTTTTAGTATGCTATGTTAGCTAGGTCTACACATGAATGAATGGTTCGCTGTATGGAATCGTAAAATTTCACACACCAGTGTGGTGATAAGATGTGGAATCGCCGGGACAGCCCAAAATGTAATCTAAATTCTTGCTTAAGTATCCCTATTATTTCATTCTGTCTTAGAAAGGCGTTTTCCTTAACAAAAAATGTTAAAAATATAGGTATAAAGGAGTTTATTCATAACAATAATCGTATTGTAACAATTGAAGTGTCATTTCATTGATGAAGAACTGCTCTAATGAACAAATCATAAAGTGATTTTTAAAATAGGCTAATTTTGTAATTTTTTACTGTTAAATATGTGAAACTTTAAACATTTAAACATTTTATGATATAAACTTATGGTCCAATACATTGGACCTTTATAATCATACAGTGTTCACGATAACTCGTTACGGTCTAGTAAAAACGAATCGTGAAGTTGAAATAGAAAAAAATATTTTACGCCGCTGATAAGTGGTTTTGACTTTCCAGAGGTGACTTGGAAGTTTGGGAACCGGCCACTTTATAACGGATACCTAAAATTAAAAATTCACTGTGTTAAAATTTTAAAGACAACAAAATCGGCCCTAATTAATTATGTTTTATTTCAAATTCCTTTTGGAATAAAAAAATCAAGATATTTTTTATATATTTGATCAACCAATCAAAACCGACCAATCAAAGGTTTCTGAAATCAGCTGATTGATACGGCAAGTGGAAAATAATAAAGAGACAAACACTAGCATTAAACTAACCTATGAGCAGTTCTTGGACCTTATCCTTTGAAAATTGCTTTGATTAGTGATTTTTAAACATATTTATTAACGGACAGTTTTATTTATTATTAACGGCTTTTATTAACGGACATTTATTAACGGCTTTGAATAGTGATTTTTAAACATATTTATTAACTGTCCGTTAGTAAATATGTTTAAAAATCACTAATCAAAGCAATTTTCAACATATTTACTAATGGACAGTTAATAAATATGTTTAAAAATTACTAATCAAAGCAATTTTCAAAGGATAAGGTCCAAGAACTGCTCATAGGTTAGTTTAATGCTAGATTTTGTCTCTTTATTATTTTCCACTTGCCGTATCAATCAGCTGATTTCAGAAACCTTTGATTGGTCGGTTGAGAATAAATCTACAGATTAAAGGGACGGTGTCTGGTCATCTGAAGCCGTGTAGCGTATAAGGGTAGAATAGGACGTCCTTTCTCTGTGTTTTTGCTGGGTTATTTAGAACATGGTTTCAAATTCGTGTGAATTAACTAGTTATATAAAATGTTTACTGTTGAACGACACTAAATTACGTAAAGGTATATTTGAAATCTTTAATATCTTTAGTTAAACTACTATTTAGTTTGGATAATGTTTATATCTAATTAAAATATGAAATATCTTACAAAGATAAAATTATATTACTGCGGGAATATAAATTTGTAGCTTTCCATTTAATTTTACTGTTCACTTCATTTTTCATTATTTGAAATTTAAATACCAAAAAGGTACAACAGTTTTTTTGAATTTTATTTTGCTGATACTTCACCTTTTTTATTTTTTTTTTATTTAAATGCTAAAAAATAATAAACAATCAGTATGTCCTTATTTTATTATGCTGTTTCTTCGCCTTTTTTGAAATTTTAACGCTAAACAAAAGGAAAACAGTGCGTTCCTTTTTATTTCACCATAATTTGGTATTTTCTTGTATGAAATTTGAATACCAAACAGATGGGACAGCTCTGATGTGGAATACGTGCGTATATTGTCATCAACGGCCGGCAGCTCCATCGGAAGGGAATCTGAGTCTGATTGGAATCAATAAATTATTCAAAATTCTCCCACCCCCAGTCAGTGGAACCTCCTACAATAAGGCAATCGGAGTGGGGTGGATTTGGCTGCGGCAGGCTGTAGGGGAGGGGATCGACATACGTCGTAAAAATACTTGTCAACAATGTTAATTAGACCAATAATCCCATTGTTGTCGTGATTGAGAGTAAATGTGTTCCAGTGGAAGTGAATACACCTAACCTGTTACATCGATCCGCATCGATTGGAATTAAATATAATTAATACAGCTTCAAAATTGTTCATAAGAGTTTATTTCATACAATAGATGGGACAGTTTCAGTGGATATAATACATTAAGGGGACCGTTTCACTTTTCGAAAAATGTCTAAAACACGGGTATCTATTTTAAGGATTCGGTCAGTAATAATGATCGTAACGTAAAATTAGAAGTGTAATGTGATAGGCGAAGATCAGTTCTTGTGGACCCAAGGTTGGTTTTTTAAATTGAAAATGTTATAATTTTTTTACAGTTAAAATATGTGAAAATATCATTCTTGGCGATTTTAAATTAAAATCTCACAATATCCACGTATATTCCACAGAATTGGACCTTAATGATTCAGTGTTCCCTATAACTCATTATAATTGTAACACGATCCGTACAGTTGAAATAGAATGGCATGTTCGTCGTGGTTACTTGTCGTCAGAACAATAACTCAGTGATAATTGTAACACGATCCGTACAGTTGAAATAGAACGGCATGTTCGTCGTGGTTACTTGTCGTCATAACAATAACTCAGTGATAATTGTAACACGATCCGTACAGTTGAAATAGAACGGCATGTTCGTCGTGGTTACTTGTCGTCAGAACAATAACTCAGTGATAATTGTAACACGATCCGTACAGTTGAAATAGAACGGCATGTTCGTCGTGGTTACTAGTCGTCAGAACAATAACTCAGTGATAATTGTAACACGATCCGTACAGTTGAAATAGAACGGCATGTTCGTCGTGGTTACTTGTCGTCAGAACAATAACTCAGTGATAATTGTAACACGATCCGTACAGTTGAAATAGAACGGCATGTTCGTCGTGGTTACTTGTCGTCATAACAATAACTTGGCGATAATTGTAACATGATTCGTACAGTTGAAATAGAACGGCATGTTCGTCGTGGTTACTTGTCAGAACAATAACTCAGTGATAATTGTAACACGATCCGTACAGTTGAAATAGAACGGCATGTTCGTCGTGGTTACTTGTCAGAACAATAACTCAGTTATAATTTTAACACGATCCGTACAGTTGAAATAGAACGGCATGTTCGTCGTGGTTACTTGTCAGAACAATAACTCAGTGATAATTGTAACACGATCCGTACAGTTGACATAGAACGGCATGTTCGTCGTGGTTACTTGTCAGAACAATAACTCAGTGATAATTTTAACACGATCCTTACAGTTGAAATAGAACGGCATGTTCGTCGTGGTTACTTGTCAGAACAATAACTCAGTGATAATTGTAACACGATCCGAACAGTTGAAATAGAACGGCATGTTCGTCGTGGTTACTTGTCAGAACAATAACTCAGTGATAATTGTAACATGATCCGTACAGTTGAAATAGAACGGCATGTTCGTCGTGGTTACTTGTCAGAACAATAACTCAGTGATAATTGTAACACGATCCGTACAGTTGAAATAGAACGGCATGTTCGTCGTGGTTACTTGTCAGAACAATAACTCAGTGATAATTCTAACACGATCCGTACAGTTGAAATAGAACGGCATGTTCGTCGTGGTTACTTGTCGTCAGAACAATAACTCAGTGATAATTGTAACACGATCCGAACAGTTGAAATAGAACGGCATGTTCGTCGTGGTTACTTGTCAGAACAATAACTCAGTGATAATTGTAACACGATCCGTACATTTGAAATAGAACGGCATGTTCGTCGTGGTTACTTGTCAGAACAATAACTCAGTGATAATTTTAAAACGATCCGTACAGTTGAAATAGAACGGCATGTTCGTCGTGGTTACTTGTCAGAACAATAACTCAGTGATAATTGTAACACGATCCGAACAGTTGAAATAGAACGGCATGTTCGTCGTGGTTACTTGTCAGAACAATAACTCAGTGATAATTTTAACACGATCCGAACAGTTGAAATAGAACGGCATGTTCGTCGTGGTTACTTGTCAGAACAATAACTCAGTGATAATTGTAACACGATCCGTACAGTTGAAATAGAACGGCATGTTCGTCGTGGTTACTTGTCGTCATAACAATAACTCAGTGATAATTGTAACACGATCCGTACAGTTGAAATAGAACGGCATGTTCGTCGTGGTTACTTGTCGTCAGAACAATAACTCAGTGATAATTGTAACACGATCCGTACAGTTGAAATAGAACGGCATGTTCGTCGTGGTTACTTGTCAGAACAATAACTCAGTGATAATTTTAAAACGATCCGTACAGTTGAAATAGAACGGCATGTTCGTCGTGGTTACTTGTCAGAACAATAACTCAGTGATAATTGTAACACGATCCGTACAGTTGAAATAGAACGGCATGTTCGTCGTGGTTACTTATCAGAACAATAACTCAGTGATAATTTTAACATGATCCGTACAGTTGAAATAGAACGGCATGTTCGTCGTGGTTACTTGTCGTCAGAACAATAGCTCGGTGATAATTGTAACACGTTCCGTACAGTTGAAATAGAACGGCATGTTCGTCGTGGTTACTTGTCGTCAGAACAATAACTCAGTGATAATTTTAACACGATCCGAACAGTTGAAATAGAACGGCATGTTCGTCGTGGTTACTTGTCAGAACAATAACTCAGTGATAATTGTAACACGATCCGTACAGTTGAAATAGAACGGCATGTTCGTCGTGGTTACTTGTCAGAACAATAACTCAGTGATAATTGTAACACGATCCGTACAGTTGAAATAGAACGGCATGTTCGTCGTGGTTACTTGTCAGAACAATAACTCAGTGATAATTGTAACACGATCCGAACAGTTGAAATAGAACGGCATGTTCGTCGTGGTTACTTGTCGTCAGAACAATATCTCGGTGATAATTGTAACACGATCCGAACAGTTGAAATAGAACGGCATGTTCGTCGTGGTTACTTGTCGTCAGAACAATAACTCAGTGATAATTTTAACACGATCCGAACAGTTGAAATAGAACGGCATGTTCGTCGTGGTTACTTGTCAGAACAATAACTCAGTGATAATTGTAACACGATCCGTACAGTTGAAATAGAACGGCATGTTCGTCGTGGTTACTTGTCGTCAGAACAATAACTCGGTGATAATTCTAACACGATCCGTACAGTTGAAATAGAACGGCATGTTCGTCGTGGTTACTTGTCGTCAGAACAATAACTCAGTGATAATTGTAACATGATCCATACAGTTGAAATAGAACGGCATGTTCGTCGTGGTTACTTATCGTCAGAACAATAACTCGGTGATATTGTTGTCGGTATTAACGAATGAAGTAAACAGAAACCTTTGATTGGTCGGTTGAGAATAAATCTACAGATTAAAGGGACGGTGTCTGGTCATCTGAAGCCGTGTAGCGTATAAGGGTAGAATAGGACGTCCTTTCTCTGTGTTTTTGCTGGGTTATTTAGAACATGGTTTCAAATTCGTGTGAATTAACTAGTTATATAAAATGTTTACTGTTGAACGACACTAAATTACGTAAAGGTATATTTGAAATCTTTAATATCTTTATTTAAACTACTATTTAGTTTAGATAATGTTTATATCTAATCAAAATATGAAATATCTTACAAAGATAAAATTATATTACTGCGGGAATATAAATTTGTAGCTTTCCATTTAATTTTACTGTTCACTTCATTTTTCATTATTTGAAATTTAAATACCAAAAAGGTACAACAGTTTTTTTGAATTTTATTTTGCTGATACTTCACCTTTTTTATTTTTTTTTTATTTAAATGCTAAAAAATAATAAACAATCAGTATGTCCTTATTTTATTATGCTGTTTCTTCGCCTTTTTTGAAATTTTAACGCTAAACAAAAGGAAAACAGTGCGTTCCTTTTTATTTCACCATAATTTGGTATTTTCTTGTATGAAATTTGAATACCAAACAGATGGGACAGCTCTGATGTGGAATACGTGCGTATATTGTCATCAACGGCCGGCAGCTCCATCGGAAGGGAATCTGAGTCTGATTGGAATCAATAAATTATTCAAAATTCTCCCACCCCCAGTCAGTGGAACCTCCTACAATAAGGCAATCGGAGTGGGGTGGATTTGGCTGCGGCAGGCTGTAGGGGAGGGGATCGACATACGTCGTAAAAATACTTGTCAACAATGTTAATTAGACCAATAATCCCATTGTTGTCGTGATTGAGAGTAAATGTGTTCCAGTGGAAGTGAATACACCTAACCTGTTACATCGATCCGCATCGATTGGAATTAAATATAATTAATACAGCTTCAAAATTGTTCATAAGAGTTTATTTCATACAATAGATGGGACAGTTTCAGTGGATATAATACATTAAGGGGACCGTTTCACTTTTCGAAAAATGTCTAAAACACGGGTATCTATTTTAAGGATTCGGTCAGTAATAATGATCGTAACGTAAAATTAGAAGTGTAATGTGATAGGCGAAGATCAGTTCTTGTGGACCCAAGGTTGGTTTTTTAAATTGAAAATGTTATAATTTTTTTACAGTTAAAATATGTGAAAATATCATTCTTGGCGATTTTAAATTAAAATCTCACAATATCCACGTATATTCCACAGAATTGGACCTTAATGATTCAGTGTTCCCTATAACTCATTATAATTGTAACACGATCCGTACAGTTGAAATAGAATGGCATGTTCGTCGTGGTTACTTGTCGTCAGAACAATAACTCAGTGATAATTGTAACACGATCCGTACAGTTGAAATAGAACGGCATGTTCGTCGTGGTTACTTGTCGTCATAACAATAACTCAGTGATAATTGTAACACGATCCGTACAGTTGAAATAGAACGGCATGTTCGTCGTGGTTACTTGTCGTCAGAACAATAACTCAGTGATAATTGTAACACGATCCGTACAGTTGAAATAGAACGGCATGTTCGTCGTGGTTACTAGTCGTCAGAACAATAACTCAGTGATAATTGTAACACGATCCGTACAGTTGAAATAGAACGGCATGTTCGTCGTGGTTACTTGTCGTCAGAACAATAACTCAGTGATAATTGTAACACGATCCGTACAGTTGAAATAGAACGGCATGTTCGTCGTGGTTACTTGTCGTCATAACAATAACTTGGCGATAATTGTAACATGATTCGTACAGTTGAAATAGAACGGCATGTTCGTCGTGGTTACTTGTCAGAACAATAACTCAGTGATAATTGTAACACGATCCGTACAGTTGAAATAGAACGGCATGTTCGTCGTGGTTACTTGTCAGAACAATAACTCAGTTATAATTTTAACACGATCCGTACAGTTGAAATAGAACGGCATGTTCGTCGTGGTTACTTGTCAGAACAATAACTCAGTGATAATTGTAACACGATCCGTACAGTTGACATAGAACGGCATGTTCGTCGTGGTTACTTGTCAGAACAATAACTCAGTGATAATTTTAACACGATCCTTACAGTTGAAATAGAACGGCATGTTCGTCGTGGTTACTTGTCAGAACAATAACTCAGTGATAATTGTAACATGATCCGTACAGTTGAAATAGAACGGCATGTTCGTCGTGGTTACTTGTCAGAACAATAACTCAGTGATAATTGTAACACGATCCGTACAGTTGAAATAGAACGGCATGTTCGTCGTGGTTACTTGTCAGAACAATAACTCAGTGATAATTCTAACACGATCCGTACAGTTGAAATAGAACGGCATGTTCGTCGTGGTTACTTGTCGTCAGAACAATAACTCAGTGATAATTGTAACACGATCCGAACAGTTGAAATAGAACGGCATGTTCGTCGTGGTTACTTGTCAGAACAATAACTCAGTGATAATTGTAACACGATCCGTACATTTGAAATAGAACGGCATGTTCGTCGTGGTTACTTGTCAGAACAATAACTCAGTGATAATTTTAAAACGATCCGTACAGTTGAAATAGAACGGCATGTTCGTCGTGGTTACTTGTCAGAACAATAACTCAGTGATAATTGTAACACGATCCGAACAGTTGAAATAGAACGGCATGTTCGTCGTGGTTACTTGTCAGAACAATAACTCAGTGATAATTTTAACACGATCCGAACAGTTGAAATAGAACGGCATGTTCGTCGTGGTTACTTGTCAGAACAATAACTCAGTGATAATTGTAACACGATCCGTACAGTTGAAATAGAACGGCATGTTCGTCGTGGTTACTTGTCGTCATAACAATAACTCAGTGATAATTGTAACACGATCCGTACAGTTGAAATAGAACGGCATGTTCGTCGTGGTTACTTGTCGTCAGAACAATAACTCAGTGATAATTGTAACACGATCCGTACAGTTGAAATAGAACGGCATGTTCGTCGTGGTTACTTGTCAGAACAATAACTCAGTGATAATTTTAAAACGATCCGTACAGTTGAAATAGAACGGCATGTTCGTCGTGGTTACTTGTCAGAACAATAACTCAGTGATAATTGTAACACGATCCGAACAGTTGAAATAGAACGGCATGTTCGTCGTGGTTACTTGTCAGAACAATAACTCAGTGATAATTTTAACACGATCCGAACAGTTGAAATAGAACGGCATGTTCGTCGTGGTTACTTGTCAGAACAATAACTCAGTGATAATTGTAACACGATCCGTACAGTTGAAATAGAACGGCATGTTCGTCGTGGTTACTTGTCGTCATAACAATAACTTGGCGATAATTGTAACATGATTCGTACAGTTGAAATAGAACGGCATGTTCGTCGTGGTTACTTGTCAGAACAATAACTCAGTGATAATTGTAACACGATCCGTACAGTTGAAATAGAACGGCATGTTCGTCGTGGTTACTTATCAGAACAATAACTCAGTGATAATTTTAACATGATCCGTACAGTTGAAATAGAACGGCATGTTCGTCGTGGTTACTTGTCGTCAGAACAATAGCTCGGTGATAATTGTAACACGTTCCGTACAGTTGAAATAGAACGGCATGTTCGTCGTGGTTACTTGTCGTCAGAACAATAACTCAGTGATAATTTTAACACGATCCGAACAGTTGAAATAGAACGGCATGTTCGTCGTGGTTACTTGTCAGAACAATAACTCAGTGATAATTGTAACACGATCCGTACAGTTGAAATAGAACGGCATGTTCGTCGTGGTTACTTGTCAGAACAATAACTCAGTGATAATTGTAACACGATCCGTACAGTTGAAATAGAACGGCATGTTCGTCGTGGTTACTTGTCAGAACAATAACTCAGTGATAATTGTAACACGATCCGAACAGTTGAAATAGAACGGCATGTTCGTCGTGGTTACTTGTCGTCAGAACAATATCTCGGTGATAATTGTAACACGATCCGAACAGTTGAAATAGAACGGCATGTTCGTCGTGGTTACTTGTCGTCAGAACAATAACTCAGTGATAATTTTAACACGATCCGAACAGTTGAAATAGAACGGCATGTTCGTCGTGGTTACTTGTCAGAACAATAACTCAGTGATAATTGTAACACGATCCGTACAGTTGAAATAGAACGGCATGTTCGTCGTGGTTACTTGTCGTCAGAACAATAACTCGGTGATAATTCTAACACGATCCGTACAGTTGAAATAGAACGGCATGTTCGTCGTGGTTACTTGTCGTCAGAACAATAACTCAGTGATAATTGTAACACGATCCGTACAGTTGAAATAGAACGCCATGTTCGTCGTGGTTACTTATCGTCAGAACAATAACTCGGTGATATTGTTGTCGGTATTAACGAATGAAGTAAACAGTTCAATGTAAACATGAATATAGTATACCCGTGAACTGAGAATACTGGTTTAGCGGCAAATATAACAAAGACAAGAGCGGTGACAGTTGCGGATCCTTGCTCCACTACACAGACTCCGTCACGACTTCCCCCTCTCAATGAAAGTTCGTCTTTTCATTAAACGGTTACCCACCTCTACGTATTGCTTTGTAGTTGAGCAGATAAATTTTCTCGCCCAACACTAGCTGGGGCATGTCGTTGAACAGTTTTGATGGGAAAAAATAGTTCCTTATCATCATTCCATATTTGTAGGTGGGATGAACCTCCCTCGAAGGGAATGGACACTGTCGGGCGTGGGCCAATATAACAGTAGAAATATAAATGGTATTTGAGACTAGATCAGACATGTGATTGCAGGGAGCCTATCCAAACAATGGATGACATAGTTACAGATAGCCTCCTGACCTCTTTTTCGGACGGATTAGCCAGCATACACAGAATCAGTGAGGCAGGTCTTAAATGGCTTCATGGTTGGATTAACCTTTGTGTCAGTAGATCGCTTTATATTTTTATTAATAAAACATGACTTATGGACTTTCCAAATATTTAACAGCTTTTAATTTATTTATTTATTTAGATCGATCAATACATTGTAACTGACAAAAAACCATACAAACATAGCTAAAATATCACTAACGCCTACAAGAAGCGTGGATTCACACACTATTGTAGGAGTTTTCACTGCAGGGGCTTTCCTCCGCGTGAAAGTGCGGTAATGTGAGAGAGGTGTACAGAACACACAAGAATGGCCGTGATAAGGGTTATCACACGGTATGCCCTACTTTCCACCACGCCATTGTGACGTTTGCCCTCTTTTGTTTTCAATGCAACAGGCGTCATTGGTCACTTGCCGACATCGGCCTCGTCCATTCATTCTTATGATAAGGTTAACAATTTATCGCTTCGCACATTTTCTATTGACCTCGGGTTACGGCCCTGGACCTTCGTATTTATGTGTACGGTTTGCAAAATATCTTCGCTAATTTGTATCCCGACAATTTCAAACAAACAGGGTTTGAACGAATGTTTGTATTTTTGTAGATATGGAAATTTAAACATACTTTTTATTTGATATAAAGGGTTATTAAGATACCTTTGATTTAAATTAGGCCTATTATAAGAGGCACTCAATTAAGCATAAATAGATGCTACGAAGTCTATAGTCCAGTAGTAATTAGGGATGGCAAATATTTTCAACATATCGATATATCGCAAACCATATATCGATCTAACGGTAATATCGAAAGAAAAGTTCGATATATCGAATTGTACATGATTTCTCTGTTTTTAACCTTTATGAATTAGAATATTAGTTGAAAGAATCAATGAAGCTGGTGGCCGTTTCCTCAACTGTCAAGTCACCGCTGGAAAGTCTATAGCCCAGTTGTAATTAGGGATGGAAAATATGTTCAACATATCGATATATCGAAGCAAGTAGTGATCTGTGGGGTTGAATGAAAACATTCAAAATAAGTATAACTTATAACTTTAGTTATTATGTTAATTATGAAAGAATAAAGTGATAACGATTTTTAGGCGACTGGCTAGGCATCTTAGTCAGCGTTACCCAACTCGCCAACAGCTTCATTTATCCGTTCCACACACTGGTCGACAATAAACTACATTTTAGTGCACTAACCTCACGTAAAAAACTAAAGTTAATTTATTATATCAATGCAACTTTTGTACACATAAGAGGCAATTTAAATATGTTTTTTTTTATCGAATCATGATGATTTTGAGTAGAGAGAATACCTGACCAAAATATCGAGATATGGCCGATATTATCGAAATAAAATATCGATATATCGAAATGTATTTATCGATATATTTTTGCCATCCCTAATCGTAATATGTAAAAGCCAGAAACAATGTACTCAATCATCACGAAATTTCCGGAACCGCTAAATATATTTCGATAAAATACTGAGGGAAGTTAGCTTTTGTATCTTAATGACCTTCTAAGCACGAAAATTCATTATAGCATAGTCTTATTTATTTAAATCAACTTGTACGTTAGTGTTGGCTGGGTGGACAAAGACATCACTAGACTATCAGCCCACGTGACGTCAGCTGATCTACTATGTAAAGTGTACGTGTTCGTTATCAGTGACCTCGGCGTTTAGTCGTTATCAGTTGACCTTGTCTTGTGTCCCAGTGTAGTAAGTAGCACTTAACGACAGGCCGGCATTGAAAATGTTCGGAAGTTGAGTAAATTATTATATTAATGTAACAATGGTTGTAAGTAAACAAATAACGATTTACTGCCCAACTATCACACGCAAAGAGGGGAAATGTGTCATGACAGCTGCTATCAACAGCTGATGTTACACTGTACGTTTTTCTGTGATTTATTATATTAAACCGTTCCTAAAACTAAACTTTGTTTTGTATTCTTGCTATTTTCATATTACTGAACTTGCATGTGTTATTTCTTAAGTAAAGGTATATGTACGTATATAAAGATGTTTCTATTGTACTCGTTATTATAAATATGTACATTATTTAAAATTATTATTATTTTAAATAATGATCGTCAGTTTTGTTTTTGTCGTGGATTCAAGTTTAGAAACAGTTTCCGGTAGGCCAGTTATTATTTGCTTTGCTAAACAGCTGACGTATTGATGTTTTGTTAAACACACGACGCCATTCTTATAGGGAAAATGCAATTTCAATTCGCTGTTTTGCCATTTGCACTAAACCTCTTTCTTAGTGAATGCTTACATAATTTTACGAAATGCTTACATAATTTTACGAGGATTCCCTGCGAATTCCACCTACCCCGCGTCACATTATAGCCACATTTTGAAAACTAGTATTTTCATTAGTTTTTGTTACGGTTGATGTCACTGATTATAAAATTCGCCAACTTGATCACCTCCAGTATGTGGTGTGTGGAAGGGGAAGATGCGCAACCGGCTTTAGCTGACCTACTCCGTCCATCAATATATAGCCTACTGTTACAAGGAAAGAGAGGTGTACATTTCTATCAAGACTTTTGTGATCATTGGGATTTTATTAGTTGATTAAGATGTTTACAAGACAACCACACAATGTTGCTACTGTGTTGTAATGTTTCATACCTTATAAGGTGCCTTTTTGTTCCACGAAAAACGCCAAAAACGTATTCATATTTATATTTCAACGATTCTGTTCGTAATAGTAATTTTATTGTAAAATTTGAGTTGTCATTTTATAAGTAAAGAACTGTTCTAGTAGACCATTAATTGGCTTTTTTGTATCTTTTTACTAATATTTGAAACTTTAAATGAATTTCTTGACACTTTTTAACTGAGAAAAAATCATAATATATTTATTTATTAATTCAAATTTGAAGTTTGATTCAAATTGATACAGATATTGTTATCAATTTATCGTCGACGATAATATCAACTTATTGTCCACTAAATTGGCCTCTTACAAATAATCATACAATGTTTACTTTCATTTATAATAATTATAGTAAAAAACACGACCCGTACAGTTGAAATAGATAAACATGTTTTAGCCCGTTGACGGTAAGATTGTATGTGTATTATAGAGCAGTTTACTCTCCAGCCAGTGGCCCGGCAGTTGAGAAAGGCGAGTCTCGCCTGTTGACAGGACCTGCGGGGAGCGCCTGTCACACCCCGGACGCAATCTAGCTACTCGTGTGTATTCGGGCAGCCGCACTACGCCGTCGTTGTTTCCTATATTGTAAGAACTTGATCAATTAGCTACAGAATCGCAGTAGCTAAACATCCGAGAGCTTCAGCTAAAATGTTGAACAGAATAATTACTTGTTGAAGGAGTAGTCAGCACTTGTATGTGTTTTTATAATACATAAATGAGTGATGTATACAAAGTAAAAGGCCAAACAGTTATTTTATTTGTTCTTCGAGTGTGAAAAATTGAGCTCATAGCTAAACGTGTAAACAAATACCTCAATTATATATAAGAGAGAAAAATGTATCAAATTTAATATGAACGTTTTTATATTATAATGTGCGTAATAAATTAAAAAGAATTAAGTGATTTATTTTTTTCGTAATTTTATCTGAATTGTAACTTACGCTGAACATGAAAAATCTTACAAACACAGTGATTTGTAAAAAATATTCAATAGAAATGCAGTAGTATTTTACTTGTAACATTTGCAAAAGCACAAAACAGTTTATTTCAGATAGTTATATTTACGGTAATTTTACGTATTACTAGAAAATGACTTGTCATGTTCATAAAGCAAAACATACTTTTTTATATTTAAAAACGCCATATTGAATAATATCACGGTAACTAGAACGACCCGAGGATAATAATTTTGTATCCACGTATTCTTGCTACAAGGAGTGTAGTATTCAATTTCCTAGATAACTAATTGAAACAACACCTGTTTAATACAAGGAAATACTCACAGATATTCTCATGATTTATATACAAACCCAAGTTTACCATTTTCAGACTTAAGTATCACAAATGAATCGTTATTAAGAAATCAAAAATTATTTATAAAAATTTTTATCGTTTAAAAAACTTTTAACAACTTGTTTACCAAAATTTTCGAATATGTTAATGTATACAATCATCAGCGACTGCATTCATTATTTACTGTTTATTTTTATCGTAATTATGACAAAACTGACTGTATTTGTCTCACATTTACTGATGGGGAAGACAAAGGTTGTTGGACATTTGCCATCATTACGTGAAAATTACCAATCACGACGTTTCGATTTTAAAAACCCAAACCTTTTTCAAGTGCTAAAAACTAAATTACATCTACACAAACATGTTATAAAACTACGTTCTTAAACTAATAAATTTATCTACATGATTGAATGTAGATCTCTGAGTATGTAAATGTAGATACTCAGTTTATTACTTTAAGAACGTAGTTTTATAACATGTTTGTGTAGGTGTAATTTAGTTTTTAGCACTTGAAAAAGGTTTGGGTTTTACCAAATTGAAACGTCGTGATTGGTAATTTTCACGTAATGATGGAAAATGTCCAACAACCTTTGTCTTCCCCATCTGATACTCCATCATTAACAAATTTCAAAAACAAAGTTGACACATTTACTGGCGCACTTATCTAGAAATGATAACAACATACTTTGAGGTTTTTTTACTGAGGTTGAAGTAAAAAAATAATTTACATACAGTAGTTAAATGAAAACTATGTCTTTTTACTCGTTTTTCACACGAATCGGGCTACATTCAACATTTTAATATGATTGCCATTTGAGATTTATAATAATAGAACTTTGTCGGCGTGACATGCCTTTTAGATTTTGTAATGTGCCACAGAGAAGAAAGAAACATATGTCGTTTTCTTATGGCCGCAGTGAACCCATAAAGGGCAGTTATAGGTAGATTTAATATATTGTACATCTTTTTACATAAGTAGTAATAATTACTACATTTATCCTTGAGGATCTGGGAGTATAGAGGAATGGACTGACTAAATGACTAATACTCTTCCATCGCACGGTAATAACTACTCGACACATATTCAGAGCCATTGTGGGTGCCTCTGTTTCTTTCCCCTCTGTGGCAGCGCTGACTTGTTTGTTTCGGAAACAAAATTCCTGCGTCTTCGTTTAAAAAATATACAACATTTAAATAAAATAGTTGCTTCCCCAAATTTATTAAATTTTTTTAGACCTAACTGTTTTTAGTGAAAGAAGTTTTTATTTAATATTATAAATTGAAACGGTTCTAGTTTCATTTTAGCACTACTAAACTGTAGGATTATGATTGGGGTTTCATTGGGAAGCTGAGGTTGGAGCATATCAACACACCCATCAGATAGATCAGACCGACTGTTGTAGGTCTACTGATTATCATGTAAGGAGATTACACGGGTGTTCACTCGGTCCCATCTACTTACCTTTCATTCTTCATCTCACTTCATCAGGTCCGCTCTCTATAATGGATAGCAAACCAGATAACAAGATGCGAACGTAATTATTGATGCAGTGGAAAGATCACGTTGATATATTTTTGTTGGAAACAACTGTTTCGTTGCGCTGTCCCAACTCGGGTGATAAGCGTGACAGTCGTGACAATCGTTTCGGTCTTTAAGGTATGAGAGAATTTTGGGAGAGAGGTAAAACCTGTGATATAGAACTAAAAGTAAATTTTTAAATTATAATGAAAATTCTATTTTAGAAAATCGTCAGTGTTAAGGGTGCTTAAATATTTATTTGTCCAGAATTGAGCACTGTGGTGGTTTTGGAAGTATTGAATTAAGAATCATAGACCAATCTGTCAATAGTTCAAATACACTCAAATAGCGTAGTTGTTAAAGCCCAGCTTAATAAGCTAAAAGTTCTCAGTTCGATGCCAATCATAGTCGTAATACAATTTGTGAGAGATCAGCTGATAACCACCAGCAGTTTATTTGTCATTGGCCTATCAATTAATGACAGCTTATAAGGAATAGTCGGCCTTTGTTTGTAATAATGCTTAAATTCGCTCATATACACTCTTTCAAAATTCACATTCGACCATGACGATAAGCAGCTTTCGAATAAATTAATAAATAAATATTATAAATATAGCGTTTCTGTTATTTTTTCACTAAATGTTTATGTATCGGGGGTTATTCGAAACATAAATCTTCTTAATCAATAAATTAAAAATTACACAAAAACGATTTAAAAAAGGACAATGAATTGAAAAAAAAAGAAAAATATGTTTTTCAGTTATGTTAAATATAGAAATATCCAACGAAAAGAATTGATGACTGTAGGTTAAATAAATTAAGTTGCTCCATTTTACATGTTCATCAGCTGCTCTTTGGTATTCTTCAATGATTCAATTGAAAATGGAATGATTGTTAATTATTGTAGTTTTTCATTTAAAACACTTTTTATATGTTAATAAAATTCAAATTCTCCAAAGGTGTCTAACTTGTAGTTTTACTAATATATACAATTATGAATTTTTTAAAGATTATCTTCTTTAATTAGCCCATAATATCGGTATGGCAAAGAACATGTTGTACGCTATCATTTGACCTGGATTTGGGGTGCTGATTTGATTGTGGGAGATCACAAATCAACTCCGAACTGGGACAATACATAAATCAGTGGCAGTATCTAAGAGGCTAAAACGAAGTTTGGCCAAGTCCACTAGGTTAGATTCCCCATTACCCATCAATAGTTTGCTCTCAAAGTCTGTCCATGTCGTTATTGGAAACTCCCCACGCCCACTCACGGGATATTTTATTTATTTTTACCGGACGATAAAGAGTTTCAGTCATTACATTTCCCCGTCTTGACCTTCCTTCGGAGGGGCACACAACCCCTGTCGGTCGCCATAGAAACTACTCCCTCGCCGTTATGCGACCAATTTGCTGATTGTTCCTCGAGCCAGAGTGAGTAATGGTTCGCGGCCCACACCTGGATTCCGTGCTATTTTCCACCATGCTACTTATCACCTAGTCTCTTGACGAGGGTTGACAGGTACAATTTCTTACAAATGAGACGCGTAAAGAGCGGATACTCACCCATGACCTTTGCCTATATAATGGCAGGGTATATAATATAAAATCTACTTTGAATCCGCTGTTCAGGAAGCTTTGGCTGAAGTTTTTTATTAATGAGACAAGATATAATATAATTTTAATCAATATTTGTGAAAGAAGGTTCAGAGCTTAAGAATGACCGTAGGGTAAAAATAAAATTAAGATATCAGAAACGCATGCAGATGGTGTGCAGCTCTTGTGTATCTCCCCTAGAAAAAGTGGAATATACTTTCCTTATAATCATGGAGAACCATCCAAAGAATAACACATTAAAACAATTTCTACTTTATTACACAGATTAGTGGATTAAACCCTTTTATTCAGATACGTATGTTGAGTGCGTTTGGACAAAGACACAGGACAACAACGGGGGCAGGGTGAAACTCAAAACTAAATAACTCGATCTGTATGAATCCACACCCAAACGTTAACTGTTCATTAATAAAATTAAAGAACACGCAGAAGAAATAAATGTCAAGTTAATGTCAGTAGAATTCGGTCTTCAGCCTGAGAAAAGAAGGAAAAAAATACGTTGGAATCGACAGAGGATCAAGGACTGTCGAGGAAAATATGTGGAATAAGATTATTTCAAATGCATTCGTCTGCTAGGATTCATAGCAAAATTATAGTGATAAAAACAGGTCAGAGTATTGGAATATAATGGGTACAATGTAAATATGAAAAAAGACAAAGTCAATTTTATAGGCTGCAAATATAAATTGTTATGTATATAAAAAGATTATTTCAAAAATGTAGGCGAAGTCAACTAACGGCTGATTATTTTGTATGTCAGGTGTATGTACATAATCAGATATGCATGACATACATGAATGTGTAATCTAATGTACATATTATTTAGAACATTGATTGTAACTTTAACACAAACTGATAAAGCTGAAAAGCTTCTTCGTATATAGCCAGACTTGGTTTGTAGTATTTATGCCTAATCGGTCTAGTAACATACAAGCGGCTAAAACCAACTCGACGATAAAGCGAAATACACTGCTATAGCTACAATATGTATTTTAAATATATTCAAAAGTAAGCAGCTATAAGGTGATGTGTTATCTGCTTATTATTTTAGATACCTGCATATTACATTTTATAATGCTTTAGATTTTATATTACAATCTCGTAATTATATTTAGCGTTCTGCTCAACGTATAACTTTTTTTTATGTATCTGTTTCTTAACAAGAATAAACCCATTCTTCTAAGTAATATTTATTACTAACCATTGTCCGAACATGGAAAATTGCGTTGTTTACTACAACTATGTCACCCGCGGGGCTTGGAGACAATTGTATACCTGAGTTCATGACAGGTTAGCGCTTCTTGGAACATGGTGGCAATTAGCACGGTTTTAGACAGGGTGGAAAGTAGCACGTTAGCCTCACCTGATCCTCGCCGGATTGGGATTTGTGTGTATTCCATAACTGGGGCTTGGATATATTAGGCGTGTGTGAACACCCTTGTAATATTCTCGTCGGATGTACTTAACGGGAACCTCTTAGATCGTCACTTAAAAATGAATCTCTTTTAGAGTTAATAAGATGACCATTTCACTTAACGAAAAACGTCAAGTACATGGGTTTCTATTCCAGAGATACGGTTCACAACAATGATCGTATCGTAACACTTGATGAGCGATTTGATAGGCAACAAGCTTTTGTAGTGGACCATAATATGATTTCTTTTAAAAATGATTTTTCTTTCTCCCGTACGCGTGAGCATACAGAAAGTATTGTGATCGTCCAAACAAAATTATTTTACAAGTTGGTATAAAAATCCATTTTACGGTCGTCTGAACCCAAATAAGTGGTAAAAAAAAATGTTTTGATGTCTGTTCGTATGTGTAGGCTATGTTTGATATCTTTCTGTGTGTATGTGCACTTCGCTGGAGACCAAACGGATGGATTATTTTTTTTTTTTATTTGGTATGTAGGTGCGTTTAGCCAATATCTCCAAACAATTTTATTTTCATTTTTTTGAAATGTTGTTTTTTTATTTTGATGGGCAAAAAACATACAAAAATAGATTTTCTTAAAAACAGCTCAAACGATTTTGATTAAAATTTTATGACAGATGTAAATTACAATTAAAAATATTTTAGTAATTGTCTCTAACTTGACTGGTTTTTAAGTTATGTCAAAAAAAATATTTGGGAATCAAACTGGTAATTTTCAAGGTTTTGAAATTTTAGTGTTTAATATGGGGGAATGATTTTGCTAATTCTTTGGATCCATTAATTTAGTTTGTTTCAAATAAAAATATGTTACTTTAAATATAATTCTGGCGTATTATAGTTATAATCAACTTATGATCCATTAAATTGGAGCTTTATCTATGAAATTACACTGAAAGTGTTACGATACGATCGTATTACAGACTGAATCGTTGAAATAGAAACCCATGTTTTGGCGTTTTTCGTGTAGCGAAACAGCTCTCGGCTACCCCAGGAGTTACTGTAAATAAGAGTGTAATCTAAAAATGCAATTATTGAAGTTATACTTCTTTGCGCCCGTTAGACACTTTGGGATGGGATGTTGGTCGAGAAACCGCGTCACGCTGAAAAGTAAGAACAAATTTTTAAGAACTATCGATTAATCGATTGTTAATCGAAGAAATTACTGATAATGATAATATAGGTGTATAATATAATAATGAAGTCACGTATAATATATTGAAGATAAATATATTGAATAATATTGAAAAATGTCTTATATTTCATTTATATATCCTGTCTGTTTGTGTGCGTGAGTGGGTGTATGAGAATGGCCAAAGAAGTATAACTTCCACCGTGTGGTCCGACGCACACCCAATTTTTTTTTTTTTATATCGTTTATGACTTAATGTAAGCTAAGATTTAGGCTGAAGATTTTAGTTTTAATTCACATTGATAACGTTTCATGAGACTCGTTCTAGATAACTGTTATCAGTAACGTAACTTATTGTGTAATGTCTAACGATTTGACGGGATGGATCGCAATTGTAGTGCCCAAATAACAGCCAGATTATGAGTAGTCTAATGGTTGCTACAGATCGAGGCAACATCTGCGAGACCTGAGCATAAAGAAGTCGCATTTAATTAACTTTTTTAGCTTTATTTAATTTACTAAACTGCTCAAAGTGAACCCAAAGAAGGATACAACAGCTTTGTGATATTGATCGTTGTTTATAAATAATTGTTTAATATTCTTAAGTTTTTTGGGGAATTCTGTCAATACAACGGTGTTTTGAGATGTGCATATTTTACTGAATGAGTGACGAATCGATGATAAATGTTAAAAACATGCTACTTCATCTATTGATTTGTCTTCCAACACAATGTTCACGATGTTTGGCTAATTTTACGAATTAATAAAAATAAAAAAAAAACAAACCAACACACAAACAGGCATTATAATCATAGCAAACTATTAAAAAACGCACTAGAGGATTATTTAACAGTGTTTTTGAGCTTTGTGGTACCCCCACCCCACCCAACAATACATGTACGGTGGGTGTAGGCCCACCCACCCACGTACAGACTGAAAGAAGACTAGTGTCGGTAACACTGCTGTACGGTAGTAATAACGGAAGTAAGTACGGTGGCGTCAGAATGACTGTGTGTAAGAATCCGACAGAGGATTTTGTGATAACTCGGTAGGCCAAAACGTGAGAGTAAGCGGCGTTCAATTATCGCAATTTCTACCAATTCGATTTAATTAATCCTTAACAACTACTGTATTTGTCTTGCAGATACTTTTAAACAAAGATGTTTCAAATTCCATTTGTTTTCTTAACGATGATCAGAGTTCAATGATTTTTATCCATCGTTGTACAAAAAGTGCGTTTTTCATTTTATTAAATTGTTATGTATTTTTTCTATTAGGTGACACCCACAGATTATCACTAATGTGTTGAAGAGCTTTAAAAAATAAACTAAGACAGAAGTTTTTGTTAGGCCTTAACTAGGATCAAACTGCGAATGATCAGCTAATGCAGGATATCCTATCCTGTTCTGTATCAATTGGCAATTAGAATATCCTTTATGGAAAAATGACGGAAATCGTTCTACGCATCAATAACATTACTGCTCAGTTATATGTGTAGTCCGTAATGGAACAACTATAGAGGTTAGGACACTTACACCTAACCGGATCTGTTCAGTCATCCGGAGATCAGTCGTCCGAATTTCGTATAACTCAGTCCCCGTGCTATTGAGTATTATGTAGGGAAAGAGCCCTTTTTAGGTTATTTAGGTTTTGTTAATTCTCTTAATGCAATATAATAATGTCCACGTAAGGTGTTTTGAGTATTCAGTTGAATATTCAGCCAGTGTGATGAAGAACTTTGAAAGTTAAACTATTGTTCTGGATCTCGTTGCGGGCGGGTTCAGTCTGGCGACTCGTCCTGCCGGCCTTCGACCGCGGTTGTTGCTCCTGGGCCGTGGCCTTGCTCCCTGCCAACGACCGCTACGGTTCCCCACGTCCGCCGGCCACTCTTCCACCACTCTTCACTTAAATGTAAACATTTATTGTTTATCAAGGGTGAAATTCCGCTTCAAAGTTATATTTGTTGACTGTTGTAATAATTATAGTATATGAAATTTCAAGCATATTATATAATTTTTTTGTAAATTAGCAAAATAGAGCTGTAGGAATTTGTCGGTTTGAGACATTTTTATGTTGTTTATGTTTGAAGTGGTCGTGGGAAATGGTTTTTGTTTATGGCATCTGAATTAGTTGGTAGTCAGATGTGTGAGATGAGAGGGGATGTAAGAAGAACCCAAGCTAAGGAATATTGACCACTTTTAGGTGTTACACATGCTGAATACCATTCCTTACCTAATTGTAAAAAAAAAAAAAAACTGTTGATTCAGAACCAAGTTCAGTAATAGTTTACGTTACGGTACTTTGGTCATCATCAAAACATAACATTGCCAACATGTATAACTAACTCTTTGGAGACCGAGGAAAAGGATCTATAAGGTGAATTCGAAATAGACAATAGTCAATTTTCAATTATTATTATGTTTTTTATTTCCAATTATTTTAATTATTACATCAAATACATACGTTGTCCTTAATAAACTCTCTAGACACACTGGCTAATTGAGAGTTGACACTAATATATAGTATACTTAATTTAAACAACCCTTTTTCATTACGTATATATCTAGCAAACATTTAGGAAAAATTGGTTTATGAATTTAACAAAATCTCAAAGACAAACACAACTGTGAAAGATAAATTCAAACGGGATATAAATAGTTAAAACAATGCAAATAGGGTACATCAAGTTTGTTTAGAAATACATGAACACAAATGTCATCAACATAAATCAAACACGTTTTCTAAAAAGCGGGGGAATTGTACAAATTCTACCAAGAAATATTTTTGAGTGACTGTCAGTTTCTCTTCACAGAATTCATGACATATTCAAGTAGTCTAACCTCGTATAGGCCTAAAGCATGTAGAATTCTAGGAATTGTCCAAGAAACCTAGAACATGTTCAAAATATTTTTCATATTAAATTGAAAACTATCCTGTTGAAAAGCGATATTACGAGGTTCCTGACTTTCTCTCCTAAAAAGAGAATCCATTCTTTTCCTGCAAATGAGTTTTCTGTAACCCCAGAACGGCAGTATTACCGGACAAAATTTGAGATACGATTTATTTTGGATTCTCTGGTGTACGAAACATGATAACAAAGTGTAAAGTATTCTAAGCATTGTAACAAAAAAAACTCTTGTTGGATAATGCAAACTATAGTTGTCTGAAGGTTTGATTTATCCGTACTTGATCTTAGTTTTGCCACTCAAATCTGACGTGTTTGAAACTGCATACATTAACAAAAGTTATACAATTTGATTGAATCTGTAAGTAAAGAGCAAATGATGAATGGCTCTTAACGAAAAGAGATGCCCAAAAAAGTTCCCCTTGCCTGCAAGGACGAGCCAATTTTTGTTTTGAAGACTCTTTTGGGATTCAATGTGACTTTCCAACCATGCGAGCGGCAAAGGCTCCAGGCTTTGAACTTCATGGTAGCTCCAGGCCGATTGCGAGGCAAGCCGCTGCCTTAGCGCCTTAGATACGACCGTTACAATATAGAATCACTATCACATAACCAGTGATTTATGGAGAAAATATACTCCATAGATTTAGTATCGCTTATAGAAATGGAAGTCTAAGTGTCAATCTAGATGTGAAGATATCATCCTCGGTGTTCGATGTATTTTAGTGATCCGTAACCTAGGGGACATCCTAAAATGGAAATATTCTTCTTTAACAGTTTTAAAACTTATGGGTTGTCCATATTTATATTTGTTAGTCCGTATGAAATTACGCAAACATGTTTAAATGTAAACAATTTCGAAATAATTCGTAGAAGTTGAGTATTTTTACCATTATGTATATGTTGCTTATAGAAGTGATGCTTTCATATAAATTTGATCAATTCAGTAATTTTATGTATTCATGTTCATCCAAGTAGTTAAACGATAAAA
Source organism: Stictocephala bisonia (assembly GCA_035578905.1). Lineage (NCBI taxonomy): Eukaryota > Metazoa > Arthropoda > Insecta > Hemiptera > Membracidae > Stictocephala > Stictocephala bisonia. Next base: position 622,413 of record JAQJVL010000317.1, read on the forward strand.
AATCATTCATGTGCATTTTAGAAGGGGTCTCTCTTTAAATTAAATTAATCCGATTTTAATTGAACTAGCTTCTATATTTGAACACGCTTTTCAGAGAATATTTATGAAAATTACATTAATCTTCACCAACCTTATGATTCACATACAAACACTAATTCTGTAAAAGGTATAGAACAAGAATACATCCCTTTGTTTCGTATGTATTGTATTATCTGTTTCTCCTGGTGTAATGTTTCCAAAATTATTAACGTGATCATTCTTTATAATTGTGTACTTCTGGAAGTTTCGCTTCTTTTGCTAACACAAAGTAGACGTTGTTGCCTAAAGACCAGACTCTTTCTTCATGTTCTTACCTCGTTCTTATCTCCCATCTCCATCTCTTGTTCCTCCTCCCCAAAATCCGTCACGCACCAGGTGACTTGCGAGTCCTGTACGTCATGGAACTCTCTCGTTTCTTGACCTTGTCCCACGATGGGTTTGGACCGCCCCCTCCATACTCCCGACGTTCATTCATTTACAACGGGTTTCTTCTTTTCTTTTTTATATTTATGTTTCCTCGGTTGTGTCTTTCGTGCATACAAATCAGCCGCTGACTGGTGACCTGTCTGAATATTTAACGTCGAGAGTTGCGTGTCTTTTATCGTTACGTCGGGCAAATATCAAGTCGGTTCATGATTTGTTTAAGTGGTTCGAATTAAAAGGTTGGGATTATAACATTTGGAAAAGGAGATAAAAAGAAGTTATTGAAGGCGAACCGTTTGGAGTCGTATGAAAATGCTAGCCGACAGCTCTTGCTTCTCTACGCTTGCTTACCCTTTTCTCCGTAGTTCTCTCTAAACCATCACATCGATATAAAAGCTCAGTTTGTCGCTGTTCTCCTAGAGAACAAAATTTAATCGTGTTGAAATCCCTATAAGTCTACTTTAGAGAGATGCAAAGTTGTTCAATCATGTCAGAGTTAGTAGAAATTACCTTAAAATGTTCACAATGAAAAATAAATTAGACAAGCGTTTGTGTCATATTTATGTTTTTTGTATCGGCAGTTTGAAATAGATTATTAAATTAAATTATACAAATGGTACTGGTATGGAAACAATTGTGGGCCTTTGTCTAAATCTTGGGAATGGAATTTAGATAAATCCTTTCTTAGCAGGTCTCTATGTTACAAAGGCTAATTTCCCATTTCTTCAAAATCTGTCAAGTGGTTGTGGAAATTTCGTTACGAGTTATTCATCGTTTTTGGATTTTATGTATTAAGATTACGTTTTTAACCTTAATATAAATAATACTTGATATATAGTAGAGCTTAGTCTCAGTATTATACTTACTGTAATTATCTATTCTTTTCTTTACGTGTCTAGGATACAACTAGGTCTAATGTACAAGTTACAGGAGCACGTGGTTGATCTATTTACGACCACGTGAAGGTTCTCATTAGTCAAATACATTAGAATGTGTAAGTAGCTGTATTATACATGACGACCTTGCACAATGTCACCTTTGTATGGCCTACTTTATCAGCTGATTCCTTGACTCTACAACAGTTACGTGATCACGGAGCTGCTGCAGAGCGACCTCCACAAGATCATCGTGTCGCCGCAGTACCTGTCGCCAGACCACATCAAAGTCTTCCTCTACCAGATACTAAGAGGTTAGTGAACTTCACCTATGATGGTTTGAACCTAGTTTGAAGGGACACCTTAGTCTCTTCTGGCGTGTCATCTCAAGAAAGGTGACTGCCTTCAAATCTAGAGAACAAGGGTGATTTGTTGTGTGACCGAGGCAGAATGTTTTGGAAGCCATTATAAAAACACAACTCGGCTGGTGCAACCCTGTAAAAACGTCTTCCTCTACGTAATCACTAGTGAACAGGCTTCATTTACGATAAAATCAATCTAGTTCAACTTTCTATGTGTATGTTTGCGTTAAGATTTATGATCTTAACCTTTAATTAAGGTTAAGATTATAAAACAGTGGACTGTCTTTGTAAGTGAAAAGAATATTAGAGGAATCGGTCTGGAAAAATTTCTACAAAAACACAATGAAAATAATGTTTGTATAAGACAAGTATTCTGAATTGGCTGATTTTAATAAACTTTTCCCTAATAAACTCTTTTTATGAGCGTGCATTTAACCAGCCTCGACCTATTTATAGTTAACAGTAAACTCTATGTTTTATTTGTATTTTCAGTTTATGTAATTGCTTATAATAATTTAATGTAATTCGCCTTCATATCCAAATTCCGAATATTGTATAAGGGACAAGGATTGGATACAGGAGTATCATGAAAAAACCAACACTGAAATACGTTTTCGTATTAATAAAATAAGAAAGCTAAGCAAAGGTCTTGCTTTAGCTATAGTGAGTCAAGAGGGGAGAGTTGGGACCGTGTCTTCATCACCAGCGGCCATTCACTTGTACGTTGTTGAATAAATTGAATCGACTCAGAGTGAATGAAGATCAGCTGAGTGCGTAGGCACGGCGCCCACACTGATCGTCACACGTGAAAACTACATAATATTGAATGAATTAGGTGATGAAACTCATTATACGATGAAGTACTTTAATGTTGCAGAAGTGTACTTTCTCATGTACAGACCACGCCCCCCCCCCCACTGACACACGCACAGTGATATTGACTCACCGTTAAATTGAGTGTAATTTTACTGAAGACGCGTAAGTTATGTGGAGGTTTAGTGAGGTGTCACATGATCATATGTGTGAAAGGAAAATAATTTGATATGCATATTAAACTAACCACATATATATATTTGTTCATATGTTTAACATTTATTTATATGCAGTAGTTATCTTATGATTTTACGTTTCATTTGAACAAAACGGGTCACCTGTTGGAGAACATTGATGAGTGCGTTTGTAAAGGTGTTCATTGGATCGTAATTTCTTACATTTTGATCTTGGTTACACTTTGATTCAATCAGAACTCCAACTATGTTTTTCAAATGCTCTTCAATGTTTGTTTTTTTTTATTATTTCATAATTTTCCCTTTCTATGGTCTAATTTCATAATTTTCCCTTTCTATGGTCAGTGACTTTATTAATTCTTGTGTTTGCAGTATTAGTCCTGGTATGTGAATAAATACTGTTTATATGCATACTAGTGTCCAAACCGTGGTAGGAAGTGTGTTGGACGCACACCTCCTGGTTTATTGTCATTCATCCTTTCCCCAGCCACGCAGTCGTGTTTCCTCTCTCACTTCTTGGCACTGATCCATCGCCGACTTCCTGCGTCTCAACGTGGTTTCCCCTGTCCTTGTTAGTGCCGAGTGATTGAGTCAATCTAAAATGTCATTTTGGCTCAATGTTAAAAATGTGTATTTTCTTTAAGTAATGCACATACTATCAAGCGAATTTCCCTCCTAAAATTTGACGTCTGAATCGAGCGACAAGATAGATGTATATGTACACTTAATAACGTGAACAGGATCGATACAAGTGAGAAAGGCGGCTGTGCTGTCATAATGGGGACTTGTGCTTGTAAATTAGTTTGGGGCTTCGGCTCGGCTCGTAACCCCGTTCCTCCCCCATACAGCGTGGGAGAGGGAGCCACCCTACCCCTTGCCTCTATGTCATGGCGCCTTGCCCGCCAGAAGCTTTTGCTTTAATGACAACATGAACTGGAGAATGATCTTAAGGCTTAATGTTAGATAACTTTTCTAAAAGCACTAAACTGTTAAGATGACTCACTGAAAACGCATCATGCCCTTTAGATTACTCGGCGTCAAAGCATAACATGAGATGACTTAGCGACAAGGCATCACACCGTTAAGACGACTTAGCGACAAGGCATCACACCGTTAAGATGACTTAGCGACAAGGCATCACACCGTTAAGATGACTTAGCGACAAGGCATCACACCGTTAAGATGACTTAGCGACAAGGCATAACACCGTTAAGATGACTTAGTGACAAGGCATCACACCGTTAAGATGACTTAGCGACAAGGCATCACATCGTTAAGATGACTTAGCGACAAGACATCACACCGTTAAGATGACTTAGCGACAAGGCATCACACCGTTAAGATGACTTAGCGACAAGACATCACACCGTTAAGATGACTTAGCGACAAGGCATCACACCGTTAAGATGACTTAGCGACAAGGCATCACATCGTTGAGATGACTTGGCGACAAGGCATCACACCGTTAAGATGACTTAGCGACAAGGCATCACACCGTTAAGATGACTTAGCGACAAGGCATCACACCGTTAAGATGACTCGTTGACATGCCGTCGGGTTAATTCCGATAAGGGACACCTCGCCCATTCGAACAGAGCTCACCACGGTTATCCACGGGAATCTGTCCTACCTCATATTGTAGTCCACTGGCGACAGGTCCCCTCCTTTATGCTCCCATTTGTTAAATGTTACCCCTATAAATAATTAATTGTTATATCATATATTAAACATCTGTCTCGTATATCATCATGGCATATATTCTTAATAATTTAAATTGAGTCTACATTGTATTAGTTTATTGTTATTGCAGTCAAAGATCACAAATCAAGATGAACATAATATAGAAATGCTTAGGCCTACGTGACAGTGTTTAAGACCGCAAAACTGGCAGTTTTATTACTTGAAATGATTCTGTAAACCGACAGGCACAATAAACATAATAAGCTGTCATCGTATAGTAGCCCAACGAATGGGGCTTTTAAAGTTCCATTTGTACAACGGAATACCAAAGATGGAGCTCCTAGGTCATGGTCCATAAGATACGTGATACTCTTGTTTAGTGTTATATCGTAAGTGTTCTAGCTAGAATGATAATTGTGTTCATAGAGTGTGTGTACTGTATTTCACATACATGCACTGCAGTACGTACAGAGACAGTGTATTTTTCCGTTGAGTTTTTATACAACAGCTTCATTTCCTTATCAGTTCATTACTCCTCTCGTGTTTAGTTCTGCGAATGTTGAAGAAGTAAAACGTCGCAGTACTGTTCTGGGAAAATCACTGTATTCGATTTCATCGGTTCACTGAAGTAACGATATCGCATTTATCGTGAGAACGAGCAAACACGTGGTTATCGTTATCGTGGATTCTAGATGATAAATTCAGTAAATCTGTTACAAATATACATTATATTGTCTATTGTAGTGTAAGCCTCTTATGCAGAAAGGAAAGTAAAGTGTATATGTGAAAAATGCACCAGCATTGTAACTAATGTAGCCAGAACGAATGATGTAACCGATATGGGGTCAGACATCAGTTCCACATGGTAGTAACACTTTGATTTAAGCTGCTTTGACTTTCCTTAACGTTTTATAAGAATCTCCCTCATGTTTTTTTGAGAGACTTTTCAATGTTATTCAGTATTCACTGACGAAATAAGGTCGATAATCGATACTCAATCGAAAAATTCTCCAAGCTTTTAAGAGTCAAACACGTAGTGTCACTGAAATCGAATACGAAATAAGGTCGATAATCGATACTCAATCGAAAAATTCTCCAAGCTTCTAAGAGTCAAACACGTAGTGTCACTGAAGTCGAATACGACACTTGGAAAGTAAGACAAATTGAAATTGTGCTAAGCTCACGCTTGGCTTGGTAAGTTTAGAAAATTAATTTATATCGTTGGAGGTAATTTTTATGAAATTAAAATTACGTTCAAGATAAGAAGTCAATGCTACTGTGCGAGTTGTGCCGTGGAAACAAGGATTGTCTGTATAAAGTGTGAAAATCGATTATGCTTAGATACATGAGTACTTGGAGTGAGTAGTACAGTGTAACAAGGGTTGGCGATGGGTGGTCCTTGGGGGCGGAGAATTGATCAATCAAACGGGTGAAGCCCTTTGAAGGGCGAAGTGTCATTAACACGGCAACGTGACGACGGAATGGTAAGGAAACAACAAACGGCGTTGTCGGAGGTAATCGATCTACAGCCAAGAAAAGTCATCAATAATAACAGACCTGTCTTATTGGAGTGTTAATAACTTGGGTGTGATTAACGTCACGCATTACTCTGTAGAATTTAGTATACTCATAAGGACGCACTGTAAATATAACATCGTCGGTAATGATGATAAAACATGTTTGTAGTGATAATCGTGTGATATCATCGAAAGGGTAAGAGTTGATATGGTATCATTATTATTTAAAGGTGACAAGATATTGCTGATAGTGAAATGATGATATATCATCGATAGTGATGTTATGATATAATATCGTCAATAGTTAAATGAGTATATGATATTGTCCAAAGTGATGTGATGATATAATTTCGTTGATAATGAATGACGATACGTTATCGTCGACAGTGAAATGATTGTATGGTATCGTCGATTGTGAAGTGGTGATTTCATATCGTTGATAGTGAAAATATGTGATATCATAGATAGTCGAGAGATTATTTGATATCATCGATAGTTAAATGATGATATGGTATCGTCGATAGTGAAGTGGTGTTATCATATCGTCGATGCTTAAATGATTATTGTCGATATTGAAATGATGATATGGTATCGTCGATAGTGAAGTGATGATATGGTATCGTCGATTGTGAAATGGTGATATCATATCGTCGATAGTTAAGTGTTGATTTCATATCGTTGACTGGTAAAATATGTGATTATTTGATAGTCGAGTGATTATTTGATATTGTCTAAGTGAAGTGACGTTATAACATCATCGATAATCATAAAATGACATCGTCAGTAGTAGTGATATGCCATTTCCTTAAATGATAACGTAAAATAATCGATTGTGATGAAACGCTACCGTACACAGGAGGTGTGTTGGGGGGAAAGCGGGGCCGATGGAGTGCGCCGGTTACACAACTTACACTAAGTACCACACTGCACAATACAAAGACGATGGCTATTTCCTCTCGTTATGCCCATCTGAGGGTCGTTATCTCCGAAATCTTCACCTAGCACGTGTGTGGTGCCAATATCTCTAAGGGATTTGTGACACAACTTACACTAAGTGCCACACTACACAATACAAGACGATGGCTGTTTACCCCTCTAGTTATGCCCATCTGAGGGTCGTTATCTTCGAAGTTTTCACCGTGCTCGTGTGTGGTGCCAACATCTCTAAGGGATTTGTGACACAACTTACACTAAGTACCACACTACACAATACAAGACGATGGCTGTTTCCTCTCGTTATGCCCATCTGAGGGTCGTTATCTTCGAAGTGTTCACCGTGCTCGTGTGTGGTGCCAACATCTCTAAGGGATTTGTGACACAACTTACACTAAGTACCACACTACACAATACAAGGCGATGGCTGTTTACTCCTCTCGTTATGCCCATCTGAGGGTCGTTATCTTCGAAGTGTTCACCGTGCTCGTGTGTGGTGCCAACATCTCTAAGGGATTTGTGACACAACTTACACTAAGTACCACACTACACAATACAAGACGATGGCTGTTTCCTCCTCTAGTTATGCCCATCTGAGGGTCGTTATCTCCGAAATCTTCACCTAGCACGTGTGTGGTGCCAACATCTCTAAGGGATTTGTGACACAACTTACACTAAGTACCACACTACACAATACAAGACGATGGCTGTTTCCTCCTCTAGTTATGCCCATCTGAGGGTCGTTATCTTCGAAGTTTTCACCGTGCTCGTGTGTGGTGCCTTCATCTCTAAAAGGTATTTGTGACACAACTTACACTAAGTACCACACTACACAATACAAGACGATGGCTGTTTACCCCTCTAGTTATGCCCATCTGAGGGTCGTTATCTCCGAAATCTTCACCTAGCAAGTGTGTGGTGCCAACACCTCTAAGGGATTTGTGACACAACTTACACTAAGTACCACACTACACAATACAAGACGATGGCTGTTTACTCCTCTAGTTATGCCCATCTGAGGGTCGTTATCTCCGAAGTGTTCACCGTGCTCGTGTGTGGTGCCTTCATCTCTAAGGTATTTGTGACACAACTTACACTAAGTACCACACTACACAATACAAGACGATGGCTGTTTACTCCTCTAGTTATGCCCATCTGAGGGTCGTTATCTCCGAAATCTTCACCTAGCACGTGTGTGGTGCCAACATCTCTAAGGGATTTGTGACACAACTTACACTAAGTACCACACTACACAATACAAGACGATGGCTGTTTCCTCCCTCGTTTTGCCCATCTGAGGGTCGTTATCTCCGAAGTTTTCACCGTGCTCGTGTGTGGTGCCTTCATCTCTAAGGGATTTGTGACACAACTTACACTAAGTACCACAATACACAATACAAGGCGATGGCTGTTTCCTCCTCTCGTTATGCCCATCTGAGGGTCGTTATCTCCGAAATCTTCACCTAGCACGTGTGTGGTGCCTTCATCTCTAAGGTATTTGTGACACAACTTACACTAAGTACCACACTACACAATACAAGACGATGGCTGTTTACTCCTCTAGTTATGCCCATCTGAGGGTCGTTATCTTCGAGGTTTTCACCGTGCTCGCGTGTGGTGCCTTCATCTCTAAGGGATTTGTGACACAACTTACACTAAGTACCACACTACACAATACAAGACGATGGCTGTTTACTCCTCTAGTTATGCCCATCTGAGGGTCGTTATCTTCGAAGTTTTCACCGTGCTCGTGTGTGGTGCCTTCATCTCTAAGGTATTTGTGAGACCAGGCAAAACAACATTCACGGGAGGGTATGATTTGTGGTGACCACCTCCAATCCACAGTGCTGATAATACAAGCAGTGTTTATCAATATCGAATCTTAAATACATAGTTTACTAAAATTTAAAATTTGTTAAAATATTGTCTCAAAGGCATACAATGAGCTTTTAACAGTAACATTGATTCCTAGTAGTCCCGTTAATTGTTAAAGTAATTTGTTTTTTACAAAAAAAAAAAAAAGATAGGTTAATGTAGTAATTCATACGAAATGAGTCGTGACTGCTAAATTGGAATGTAAACAATATCGAGGTGTAGAAAGCAGGCAACTGGAGGATACGTGTGGCAGGCAGAGCCACGTGTGGCAGGCAGAGCCACGTGCCAACCCTCTTTGTCTTCTACTAACTATGTTATTTAATTACTTCACTCAAGTGTTCTTAGGTAACTCGCGCTCCTGACAATAGTAATGTGACACTCAAGATGTCAACTTACTGATGAATGTTAGTGTGGGGGGGGGGGGCTCCCTCCATTTCTAACTCTCTTCGCAGTTGTGACCAAGAAGAAGACCAAGACCTCTGGCAGTCTCGCCACAAGACTTTATACATTATCTCCGAACTGTGTATACGGGGGGAGGGTTGCCATAAAACTATACAATATCTCTTATTAATAAACGCAAACTTTATAACTGTGAGGGGAAAGAATTATTTTTATCTAACCAATAGAGGAGAAGTTTGAATGTGTGCTAGTTTAGTTTTTTCAATATTTTTAACGTTTTGTTGGTTGTAACGCATTCCTGCATCGAGCGAGTGACTTGTGTGAAACAAACTGAAGATTGATCATTGAGGAGAATTCAAGATTTGATGTGTGACTCCCACGAGCGTACAGCGCTACACAAAGTTAGATTGCGGTTCAACTGTCATTTTGTATTGGTCTTCATTTATTTACTCGCTACAAAACGTTTCTAGCATTACTATACAATTAACGTGCTTAGACTCGCACACCATAACCACATATGAAATAATTTATGACGACAGTATGATTATAAATTTTATGTCATCTAATTTCCAAATAAATAATTATAAAAAATGCAATTAAAAAAACAATAGTAAAACAGTAAAAATTGACAAAAGAACAGTGACGTTTAACAAAAGAAAATCTACAATACTAAAATAAATAAATATGACATACGAAATATGATTTTAGCACTCAAAACATAAAAATAACATTCTTTTATTTATGTAATAATAAATTTATTGGTGAATAGTAAAATGTATTCATTTTCTCAAGAAGTAGCCAACACGTTAATACTGCCGTTTTATCAATTGACAGTTACAATAAAACGTGTATTTTATACAGATTTAACGTCTATTTTAGTATTTTTGGGACTTATTATGCGTTAATTATATACTTAACTTGTGATCTCGGAAACAAATCACGTATATTAAATAGGAAATTTGTCTCCGAAGCTGGTTGGCTCAATGGCACAGACCAGTAGAGTAGTTTTATAATGGTTGCCGTGTCACGTGGAGGTCAGATGAAACGAGGAAGAGGAACCAGTCACACTCGTATTTTGGCCCTCCACCAGGCACGTAAAACTGTCAACACCGGGAGTGGTGAGAGAGTCTTGGAAATGTGTGAAAACACTCACCGTAGACGGGCAAGTTTCAAAGAAGGAACACGGTAACATTGTCTCCAGGTGCATGGGATTGGACAGTACACACAAGATAAGTAATGGAGAAAGCACATCTAAGAGTTAACCGACATGTCATATCTACTGCACCGAAGCCAAGGTCTACGACTGATCCGTGATGTTACTACTTCCAAAATATTTGAAAACCTATCAGTTCGCTCACAAGATAAGTAATGGAGGAAGCACATCTAAGAGTTAACTGACATGTTATATCTACTGCACTGAAGCCAAGGTCTACGACTGATCCGTGATGTTACTACTTCCAAAATATTTGAAAACTTATCAGTTCGCTCACAAGATAAGTAATGGAGGAAGCACATCTAAGAGTTAACTGACATGTTATATCTACTGCACTGAAGCCAAGGTCTACGACTGATCCGTGATGTTACTACTTCCAAAATATTTGAAAACTTATCAGTTCGCTCACAAGATAAGTAATGGAGGAAGCACATCTAAGAGTTAACTGACATGTTATATCTACTGCACTGAAGCCAAGGTCTACGACTAAGCCGTGATGTTACTACTTCCAAAATATTTGAAAACTTATCAGTTCGCTCACAAGATAAGTAATGGAGGAAGCACATCTAAGAGTTAACTGACATGTTATATCTACTGCACTGAAGCCAAGGTCTACGACTGATCCGTGATGTTACTACTTCCAAAATATTTGAAAACCTATCAGTTCGCTCACAAGATAAGTAATGGAGGAAGCACATCTAAGAGTTAACCGACATGTTATATCTACTGCACTGAAGCCAAGGTCTACGACTGATCCGTGATGTTACTACTTCCAAAATATGGGAAAACTTATCAGTTCGCTCACAAGATAAGTAATGGAGGAAGCACATCTAAGAGTTAACTGACATGTTATATCTACTGCACTGAAGCCAAGGTCTACGACTGATCCGTGATGTTACTACTTCCAAAATATTTGAAAACTTATCAGTTCGCTCACAAGATAAGTAATGGAGGAAGCACATCTAAGAGTTAACTGACATGTTATATCTACTGCACTGAAGCCAAGGTCTACGACTAAGCCGTGATGTTACTACTTCCAAAATATTTGAAAACTTATCAGTTCGCTCACAAGATAAGTAATGGAGGAAGCACATCTAAGAGTTAACTGACATGTTATATCTACTGCACTGAAGCCAAGGTCTACGACTGATCCGTGATGTTACTACTTCCAAAATATTTGAAAACTTATCAGTTCGCTCACAAGATAAGTAATGGAGGAAGCACATCTAAGAGTTAACTGACATCTTATATCTACTGCACTGAAGCCAAGGTCTACGACTGATCCGTGATGTTACTACTTCCAAAATATTTGAAAACTTATCAGTTCGCTCACAAGATAAGTAATGGAGGAAGCACATCTAAGAGTTAACTGACATGTTATATCTACTGCACTGAAGCCAAGGTCTACGACTGAATCGTCATGTTACTACTTCCAAAATATGGGAAAACTTATCGGTTCGCTTCACTTGACTTTTATATCCACCCATCCATATATTTTTTTTTTCGAAAGAAAGCAAGCAATATTGACTTATTCTTCCTTAAAGAAGAGAAAGTGAATAAGGTAGTGTGAAAAGTGTTAATTTTACTAAGTAAGAGGAATCAAACTTACTTATTGCTAACTGTCAGTTTGGTTCTGGGACAACCATGCTCGTCGTAGTAGAACAAAGCTTCCTCTTGCTCGGTTACCCAAAGACGCAAGTTTCTACCTTGGTTGAGCTCAGGACTTGTGATGGAGTCGGTAGAGAAGCCATATAACACTAAAACGCCTTTTCTGCTTTTAAATAATCCATTACTGTACTATTAGTGACGGGACGTGGACTAAGTGTCCCAAAGTCAACATGTACCTGTCCTAATCACCTCAAAGAAGTAAAGTCCGAAAGTAAATTTAGGAGGTCTGTAAAAGCATACTTGTCAAGTAAAGCCTACTACAGTGTTCATAGCTACTTAAATGATAAGCAGTAATGTAAATAGTTTAATTGTTAGTTTTCTAAAACTAGTATATAGTTTTTAAACTACAAGTTGTAATTATAATTTTATTGTATTGACCCATGCCAATGCTTACTTTAAGTCTAAAGGCAATAAAGGAATTTTTGATTTGATTTACCACTTTTGAATGAAAGTAACACAGTGGCTTAAATAAATAAAAAAAGAGAAAAAGAAAAATGCAGATTGCGTACACTATAAAGGGTGTTTTTTTTTTTAATTGTGCCACCATTGGGATCTTGTAGTAAACTGACAACAAACTTCAAATGGGGAACATTCCCTTGTTTTTGGAGATGTTTAAAAATATGTAGTTAAACATTTCCAAGATGGTTGCCTTTTTCCAATATGACAGTCAACTTTGAAATTTCTTGTGGAAACTCCTAATTTTTATGATGGATTTAGGTTTTACTAGTAATTTTAAGAATTTTTTATTTTTAGTATTATTTTAATATACTGAACCGTTTCGCCTCAAAGAGCGCTGTTAAACTAAGAATTTCTGAAATGTTCAGCGCTTCTAGCGGAAAACGGTTAAGTATATTAAAATAATACCAAGAATAAAAAAGTCTTAGAATCACCAGTCGAACCTAAATCCATCACAAAAAAATAGGGGTTACTAAAAGTCATTTCAAAGTTGCCCACTAATTGGAAAATGGCGACCGAATTTTAAATTTGAATACGTGATTGTAATATTTTGTATAATATATGCATTGAAGTGCTTTTCAACAATCAATTGAATAAAAATAATGCATTATAAGTTAAGCTTTATTTTTGTAAATGGTAGAACACGCCTCTTTAATAAATTGTTGAAATAAAGATTTCTGAAACTTCATTGCTCCTAACGGTGAAACGGTTAAGTATATAAAAAAATACAAAGAATAAAAAATTCTTAAAATCTCTAGTAAAACATAAAACAATCATAAAATTAGGGGTTTACATAAGAAATTTCAAAGTTAACCGCCATATACGAAAATGGCTGCCCTTTTGGACAGTTTTAACTAAATATTTTTAAACGTCTCCAAAAACAAGGGAATGTTCCCATTTAAAGTTTGTTGTTAGTTTTACAGTTTATAAGATCCCAATGGTGGCACAGTAACACCCTGTATATTGCGGGTATAGCCCAGTTTGTATTTTGGACTCATAGTTGAGTGCCGTTACTAACCACATGAACGTTTCTTATCAAGTCATAAATATAATAAAATAATCAGTCTCGTCTCTGGCACAGGGGTTACAAAAAATGCTCAGCAAAGTTGGGAGATTGCCTCGAGTGGGGATGTGGGATGGGGGGAGAGTTTACATACGGCCCCCTCACGTTCCTTTCGTGACTAGACCGTAGCACTCACACTATTACAGTGTGTTGTTCACTTTTTAGTGACTGTGTTCGTAGTTTTAATTGAAAACCCCCTTATTTCAGGAATGTTTATGGATTATTGTAGACTTTCGAATATTACAAATCAATTGACAGGAAAGTTAGCGGATTTTACCGCTCAATGTTTAACCTCCACTCATCCAGGTTTTACCTAAAACAACAGTTTAATCAAAGGGGAGAGGGTAAGTTTGGAGAAGAAACTTCGAATCATATGAAACATGTCTGTCACGTTAGGAACAGTGTCCCTGATCAATGTTTACGAGTGGAACTCCGAGACTAAGTACTACTACTGCGGGGCTGGTGTGTTAACCTGTTTACAGCAATCTACTAGATTAGGTTCGGGCAGTAATGTCGAGGCTGCTCTATGTAATTAGTAGCGTTGAGTACAGGTAGTGCGCAATGGACACTCGTGGCTTTGTGTAGTGAGCACTGTCATCCGTGTATCGATTACAAACGACCGTTGGAATGTGAAATACTCGTGTACGAGGCTGGATGACGGTGTGGTGTCAGCACTGTCATCCGTGTATCGATTACAAACGACCATTGGAATGTGAAGTACTCGTGTACGAGGCTGGATGACGGTGTGGTGTCAGCACTGTCATCCGTGTATCGATTACAAACGACAATTGAAAGTGAAGTACTCGTGTACAAGGCTGGATGACGGTGTGGTGTCAGCACTGTCATCCGTGTATCGATTACAAACGACAATTGAAAGTGAAGTACTCGTGTACGAGGCTTGATGACGGTGTGATGTCAGCACTGTCATCCGTGTATCGATTACAAACGACAATTGAAAGTGAAGTACTCGTGTACAAGGCTGGATGACATGTGGTGTCAGCACTGTCATCCGTGAATCGATTACAAACGACAATTGAAAGTGAAGTACTCGTGTACAAGGCTGGATGACGGTGTGGTGTCAGCACTGTCATCCGTGTATCGATTACAAACGACAATTGAAAGTGAAGTACTCGTGTACAAGGCTGGATGACGTGTGGTGTCAGCACTGTCATCCGTGAATTGATTACAAACGACAATTGAAAGTGAAGTACTCGTGTACAAGGCTGGATGACGGTGTGGTGTCAGCACTGTCATCCGTGAATCGATTACAAACGACAATTGAAAGTGAAGTACTCGTGTACAAGGCTGGATGACGGTGTGGTGTCAGCACTGTCATCCGTGTATCGATTACAAACGACAATTGAAAGTGAAGTACTCGTGTACAAGGCTGGATGACGTGTGGTGTCAGCACTGTCATCCGTGAATTGATTACAAACGACAATTGAAAGTGAAGTACTCGTGTACAAGGCTGGATGACGGTGTGGTGTCAGCACTGTCATCCGTGTATCGATTACAAACGACAATTGAAAGTGAAGTACTCGTGTACAAGGCTGGATGACGTGTGGTGTCAGCACTGTCATCCGTGAATCGATTACAAACGACAATTAAAATGTGAAGTACTCGTGTACAAGGCTGGATGACGGTGTAGTGTCAGCACTGTCATCCGTGAATCGATTACAAACGACAATTGAAAGTGAAGTACTCGTGTACAAGGCTGGATGACGGTGTGGTGTCAGCACTGTCATCCGTGTATCGATTACAAACGACCATTACATTTATACAATACGCATATATAAGGCTGGATGACTGTGTGGTGTTAGCACTGTCATTCATGTATCGATTACAACCGACATTGAAATGATAAATACTCGCACGAGGCTAGGCTGGAATACGTTGAAGTGTCAGCACTGTCATTGAATTGTCAGTCTGTGATAGTGTTACTCTCGTAATAGGACCAGGATTATTTCATTAAAACAAAGACGACTATTCAAATGTTGCTAAAAACAACATTAATCCTTTCAGTAGTTAAAACCTTTTTCTCTTGGCACAGTACTTTCTATAACCCTTTGGAGAGTGTGTCGTTATGGGGGTGTTCGAGGCATTCAATGAAACTTTCAACACAAAATGTATTCTTCAATTAGTGCATTGCCAGACTTCTAAATACAAATGGGTTATTTCATCTCCGGTTTGCAAGCCTTTGTAAGAACCAAACCATTCATTTGGATGTAATTAATGTGATTTATAACACAAAAGACAGTTACAGGTAGCTGAACCCTGCTTCCATCTCTCTCCTCCGTCACGTACTCCCTTTCTCAATCCTCGCGGGAGTTTTACTCTTCCTGATCAGGTTCTTGGGTGGGCACTAAAGAGAGCACTTGCTGCTCTCAAGCACCACCGTATGTATATGGGGGTGGGTCAGTAACACTGTATGTATATGGGGGTGGGTTAGTACCACCGTACGTGTATACCTTAATTTTTTTTTATGATAAAATACTTATTCATTTTATTTGTAAGAAGACGTCTCATCATGTAGACATTATAGGTGGGAATGTCATTATCACTATTTGAATGTTTTGTTTTTGTTTCTCTTGTTTTTGTGTGTGTGTTTTTTTTTTGTTTTTTTTTTTTAAGAAAATCACTCATTTTATCGTTTAATATTGTCGGATGAAATCAAAATAATGTATTTATAAAATATAAAATAATGGAATGACAGGTGACTTCTCATGATTCTTCAATTTTATGATAAAAGATAGTAACGTTGTCAGTAACAACTTTTTGGTGATTAAGATTTTCAGTGCTTGAACTGAAACTCTTATCGTAGGAAACTCTTGTTGATCTTTGCATTGCCCATTGAGAGTTTCATATCCTCATCAACTCCCAAAATTTTCGAGTTTGGGAGTTGATGAGGATATGAACAATGATGAGTGAACTCCCAGGCTGACGAGTCCCTCAGGAACTCAGTCGTCCGTCCAAGTCCCGGTGATGGGCAGAGACACACACTCTTTCTCCTTACTCCCCCTACGTTCTGTTATAAATGCCGCTTTATTTATTTACCGTTATTACACAGATCTTGGAGATATGGCCGCGTTGGGCTTCGAACGAGTGTCGATGAAGAAATGTGTTACTAAGTTCGACTAATCCTTAGAAAGAGCCTTGAAAATTAATATTGTAGTAGCCTGGGAAAATAAAGGATCTGTAACTTATCGAATACACAGAACTATATTGTAGTATTGGTCGGAATTCAAGCTAACTACAAGCGTGATATTCAATTCTTTTCCCCAGATAATATTCGAACCCTGGCTTCCACCCATCTCGTACACCTCTTAGTCTTCTACAACACGCCGAGGGCAACTATTGTTCATTCAGGCGCCCAGTTAGTTCTAGATTTTATTGCAACTGTTGATAGGAGTAGCAAAGAGCCTGCTTCACTAACATACATACAACGTGTTTCCCTCACCTTTCTCTCCTTCACTGACTCCGTCCCGCATTTTGTACAAAAATACGTAACTGCCTCATTTACAGTAAACTCAAAGCAATCAAGTTTTTATATACGGTATTTTAAATCTACTCATTCAGCCAAAAATAACTTTACAAATTTCAACTTAGAATTTGTAATAGTGTCATGTATAGAAAAATAATAAGTTACAATTATTTTTTATTTTTAAACCTTTACTTTACACTAGGTGGGTTAGTATCTTTTGTCCACTATATTCTCATAATGTTAATGACATAAATCGCACAGTTTATCAATGAGTTATGTACCTAGAAAAGCCAAATCGGCCACTTTAAGTAGCCATATTTCCAAAAAAGATTTTTTTAATTTATTTTTCCCTAAACACATTTATTAGTTCAGAAACTATCGCATCCACAACACTTAGCCCCCAAGTAGCCGGGTTACAACACTACGTCACAGTGGTAATGCCCTCAAAGTCCAATGTAAGATTGCCGATAGCTTTGTATCCTCTGGCGCAGTGGGGGCGGACGACTTCAGTTTAATGTATTCGTTGCCAGGGATACACTCTCCCTACTAGCTACATTAGGGTTAGAAGTTTTTTAGTGCGCTGGGATTGGGGTCCAGATATGAATTTTTGCCCATTGGATGAACGTAATTTAAACTACGTAACTTAAACAATAACATTTAAAGTTTGTGAGAATTTCTAGAGATACATAAATATTAATATTAAAAAAAAGAAAAATAATAAAAATAAAAAAATAATCCTAACATGTATAATTTTCAAACAAATGTTCATAAAAATTCCAATATATTTTTAAATGTTATGTTAATCTTTATATTTAAGAAAAAATAATTCAGTAAAGCCATAGATCTACGTGTTCGAACTATTTTAAATGCAATTAATTATACAGGGCGTTTCTTTTGAAACACAACCCATGATTTGAAATGGGTTGAATTTAAATACTATACTGTACACACAATTAACAATAGGCCTTCTTATAGTTAATATAATGGGTTCAGAACACTGTTCGAAAGCAACTTGACATAAGACAAACGATTTTGTTTTAATATATTCCTCCACAATAAACACTCTCAGGTCTTAGCTCAAAACCACGTTTCTAACCTCAACTTAATGACATTGTAGCAAGCGAATAACAATGTAAATCAGCTGATAGTCAAGGAAGGAGAATAGCCAGGGCTACCAACCTATGAACTTGTTATTATCTTAAACTTTCATTTTCTTTACTTGTAAATAGGGTTGCATTTTAAAAGAAACACCCTGTATTTGAGGAGTGTAATCAATATAAAATTAACTTTAGATGAATATTAAGTTATTTCGCAACCAGAAGGTGGGTTTAGGACCCAAGGTGAGCACACATTGTCTACTTGCTCTTGTTTGTTAAGTTAACATGATAGTAAATAATGGTAATGATGTCGTCACATATAGATAATCTCTTCAGGAACCAGTCTTGTCTTGAGACAGTCAATTGTAACGATTAGTTCAGTAGATCTGTAACTATTTAATGATATACTCGAATAGTTACTAATTTTAATTTCCCAAAGTTCATTATTGTTGTAGCTTTACACCAACTGGTACAATGTAAGAAATTGAACAAGAATTTCCTATTGAACAAGAACTAGTATTTCCTCAATGGCTACATTTTATATATTTTATCGAGTATAAGATATCGGTAGATCAACATTGTTAGCGAGATGTGCAATTAAGATAAAATATATTGAATGCTCTAAATAATCGCCTTCTATTGTCTTTAACAATAAAAAATGTATAAGTCCTTCTGAGGGTTCTAATAAAGACAGTATATTTTGATTGCTTTAAATAACCATCGTCTGTTGTCTTGAACAATAAAAAATGTACAAGTCCTTCTGAGGGTTCTAATAAAGACAGTATATTTTGATTGCTTTAAATAACCATCGTCTGTTGTCTTGAACAATAAATAATGTACAAGTCCTTCTGAGGGTTCTAATAAAGACAGTATATTTTGATTGCTTTAATTAACCATCGTCTGTTGTCTTGAACAATAAATAATGTACAAGTCCTTCTGAGGGTTCTAATAAAGACAGTATATTTTGATTGCTTTAAATAACCATCGTCTGTTGTCTTGAACAATAAATAATGTACAAGTCCTTCTGAGGGTTCTAATAAAGACAGTATATTTTGATTGCTTTAAATAACCATCGTCTGTTGTCTTGAACAATAAATGTACAAGTCCTTCTGAGAGTTCTAATAAAGACAGTATATTTTGATTGCTTTAAATAACCATCGTCTGTTGTCTTGAACAATAAATGTACAAATCCTTCTGAGAGTTCTAACTTTCTCAGCGTTTCTCTGGTAGCAGCAGTACAAAATTGGAGTTATTGTATTCATTCAAGGCAAAATAAAACAGAGCAATAAAAGTAGTAAGACCCAGTTGTACCTCGCCAACCAAAGTAGTAAGACCCAGTTGTACCTCGCCAACCAATGTAGTAAGACCCAGTTGTACCTCGCCAACCAATGTAGTAAGACCCAGTTGTACCTCGCCAACCAAAGTAGTAAGACCCAGTTGTACCTCGCCAACCAAAGTAGTAAGACCCAGTTGTACCTCGCCAACCAATGTAGTAAGACCCAGTTGTACCTCGCCAACCAAAGTAGTAAGACCCAGTTGTACCTCGCCAACCAAAGTAGTAAGACCCAGTTGTACCTCGCCAACCAAAGTAGTAAGACCCAGTTGTACCTCGCCAACCAATGTAGTAAGACCCAGTTGTACCTCGCCAACCAAAGTAGTAAGACCCAGTTGTACCTCGCCAACCAAAGTAGTAAGACCCAGTTGTACCTCGCCAACCAAAGTAGTAAGACCCAGTTGTACCTCGCCAACCAAAGTAGTAAGACCCAGCTGTACCTCGCCAACCAAAGTAGTAAGACCCAGTTGTACCTCGCCAACCAATGTAGTAAGACCCAGTTGTACCTCGCCAACCAAAGTAGTAAGACCCAGTTGTACCTCGCCAACCAAAGTAGTAAGACCCAGTTGTACCTCGCCAACCAAAGTAGTAAGACCCAGCTGTACCTCGCCAACCAAAGTAGTAAGACCCAGTTGTACCTCGCCAACCAAAGTAGTAAGACCCAGTTGTACCTCGCCAACCAAAGTAGTAAGACCCAGTTGTACCTCGCCAACCAAAGTAGTAAGACCCAGTTGTACCTCGCCAACCAAAGTAGTAAGACCCAGCTGTACCTCGCCAACCAATGTTTTTTGTTCTCGCCTCGGCTTTTATTTTCTCTCGTCAAATAAACGCTTTTGATATCTCTACATACGACACTTTATTCCCAACCCGCTTCTCTATTATGACCATTACATTTTTATTATTAAAGTCGTTAAATTATTTGACCCATTCCTTTAATGAAATCAACTATTGGGTAAGTCCTGTGGGGGCACGTAGCTGTCATTAAATTTATATGTTCTAGTTTATAAACGTCTTGGTCACTGTGAGAGAAACTTAATTACAAGTTTGAACTTTAGTTTATCTCACAGTGACTATCCCGTCATAAATCTATTTACTTTTTTAGTCTTTAACCCCCCCCCCCCCAAATATGTTTACTGCGAGTAATAGCTAATAAAAACAAATATGTCAGTTAATTTATTAAGATCGTGGAATATTTTTTATAAAGATATAACTGAAGATAGCAACAAAGCTGTCAAAAGACATAGGCTGGGTGGGTGGGCCACTCCTTCCAACAATATGTCCCTCTGACCATGCGATGCTTATTTCGTTATGAACAAGCTTACAATTTAATTGGTGGGTTAAGTTGAAAATGAAATTAAGTTCTTACATATTCGTGTGCTAGATTAGTTGGTCTTTTAGAGTACAATAATTACTTACTTTCCATTGTGCTTTGAGATCCACTCCATAAAGCAGTTTCTATCTCAACGCAATTTATTATGTATTTATTATCTTATACATGTGTGTATCGTTGAATGTATTATTTGAGATTTATATAATTAGATTATACTGAGGGTTAGAAACCAAATATTATAGAACATGACAAGAATTTAAAGCAATTAGTTGTTCAATAACGAAGTCCTGAGATAACAAATTTAAGGTTTACGTCAGGAGTAAAGCAGAGATCCAGGAAGTATGTTGCTGTCCTGTTGCTATCTGGAAGAGATCCAGCAGTATGATCCCTTTGTTTGCTACTAAACGATTTCCGCCGTAACACCTGATGACACCACGGAAATGAATTCACACGCCATTAATTTCAAAATTATTTTTTTCCAAGAGTTAATTAGGTCTAACAGTAAATCTAAAACAACATTGAATCAACGCTGTTAAAACTTTAGAAATCTATGATTTCTTTGTTCACCCCACTGCACCCTCAAAGAGGATTTTCATGTTTTCCTCAACGCGTCCATATAAAGCTAGGAAAGCTTTTTCCTATGTCCTCAGCACAGTTTCCTTAGAAAAAAGGCTTCCCGTTTTCTCCCTAATGCATCCTTACAGAGCCAAGATGCTCCCGAGTCCTCACCGCGTCCTTGTAGAGCTAGTATTCCTGTGCCTCTCCCACGACGTCCATAGAGAGCTGGAATTCCCGTGTCCTCACTGTGTTCTTACAGAGCTAAGATTCATTCTTGTATCTTCTCGGATTTATGTTTAAGTTAGCTGTAAAGGTAAACATTTAAGCTGTATATTTGTAACGGTCAGAAGGCATGTCTTGTGTTTTAAGTTGCACTTACTTATGTGCACGTTACATATTAACCTTAAGTGTCGTAACTTATAAGTAATCCTTATTATAGACATTACGATGTAAAACATGTTTTGTCATCTGCTCATAATGAATCATGATTGAAGTAAAGTATTTGACGAGATGTAGGCCTACATTCACATCTGACTGGCGAGAGAGGCTGGGAAAGGCAGTTCGGCCTTTACGAGTGGCCTCCCCCAGCGATCGATCTCTCACCCCTACCCCGAGCAGCAAAAAAATGAAATAATCGTTTCGGAACCAGTTTGAGTCGAGCGCCCACTGTTGGGGCTCACGAAACTGTCCTCTTTGGTTATTTTGTTGACGACAAAACAATCTTTTGGCGAACAATAATGGTTTTGTTTACTTTTGTTATGTAAAATTAATATATAAATAGAACAGGGAGGCTTGTAAATATTTATTTTGTTTATCTCTGTATTTCGAAAAGAGAGTTTATATTCACCATCAAGTGAAAGTATATAAATATATTTATTAAATACGTGTCAGTTGGCAGTGAGTTTGGTGAAGTCAGAGGAAACTGGCGATGCGATGGAGATGTTGTCAGATTTGAGTTTGGTGAAGTCAGAGAAAACTAGCAATGTGATGGAGATGTTATTAGATGAGTTTGGTGAAGTCAGAGGAAACTGGCAATGCGATGGAGATGTTATCAGATTTGAGTTTGGTGAAATCAGAGGAAACTGGCGATGCGATGGAGATATATTATCAGATTTGAGTTTGGCGATGACTCAGAAATATTTACTGTCGTAGGCTGCCTACCCCCCATCGGATATGACTGTCACATGGTTTCTGTGTCTTATACTTTTCATTTATGAAATAAACGAAATAATGAATTTATTCCATTTTTAAAAATAATACAATACAGAATGACACGTGCTAGGAAATAATCTAGCCACGGGAGCAGTTATTGTGGATGCAAATTATGCAATATATTGAAAGATTTGAATGAGTTTTAAAAAGAAAATACTATCTATTTGTCTTTATTTTGTTGAGGGAGACAAGGGTAGTTGGACATTTGTCATCATTACGTGAAAATTACCAATCACGACGTTTCGATTTGGTAAAACCCAAACCTTTTTCAAGTGCTAAAAACTAAATTACATCTACATAAACATGTTATAAAACTACGTTCTTAAACTAATAAACTTAACTACTTTAATAATTATCTACATTTTAACCTAGATCCTAGAATGGGGTACAACAAAATGAACTTCTACTAAATATAAAAATTTTAACAGAAGTTTGTTAAATATTAAAATGTTAACAGTGCTAGTGTAGTCATATGTAAATGTCATGCAGTTCAAACCAGCTGTGGTTGTA
The DNA here is from genome assembly GCA_035578905.1 of Stictocephala bisonia. Lineage (NCBI taxonomy): Eukaryota > Metazoa > Arthropoda > Insecta > Hemiptera > Membracidae > Stictocephala > Stictocephala bisonia. Next base: position 645,444 of record JAQJVL010000317.1, read on the forward strand.
GACCCATTTATTCATTCTTAAGATGCGATCTTCAAGATATGGGCGACTAAGAAATTAGAGTGACTGTGATGAGAGTATTTAATATTTGTTACTAAGGCTGAGCATTCCCTAGAAAGTCTCTTTAATTAATTTGTCCGGCTGACAAATGAACAGCCGGTGGTCACTAACTAATAAAATATTCCTATTACATGAGATATTTATTTGTAAATAGACTCATGGTAACTAGAATAAGAGATGTTAGGTTTTACACGCATCTCCCATGACGTCACACGGGCGAGTGGTTCTTGGGCGAAACAAACAAATATTTACAACAATACTTAATTTAATTACCTTGGTTACAATTCAAGCTGATTAGTGGCAAATAGCTGTTTACAGTTCAGCTGAAAGCTTCCATGTGATTGGTAGATTTAGTAACCAATAGTATCGATTTTATATAGATATTTATTTATTTTGTATAGTATTGATATTGATATTTTAGCTTCAAAATATCAGCTGTTTTTATGGTTCATTGTGGAGCGCTAGTGTAGTCCTATGTAAATACAATGCATGTTAAACCAAACGAGCTGTAGTTGCGGGCCTCACTAACAAACAAAATTACAGGCAAAACATTCCTATTAGAATATCTATTGTAGGTGTATATAATCAAGGCCAATAGCACAGATAAATAATTCTACCCAGATAGCTCATTCCCATGCTAAAGAGTGTTAACAATTTTTTCGTTGAGTTTCAACTGTCCGCTTTAAAGCGCGACGAGCGGCTGTCAACTGTCCGCTTTAAAGTGCGTCGAGTGGCTGTCAACTGTCCGCTTTAAAGCGCGACGAGTGGCTGTCAACTGTTCGCTTTAAAGCGCGTCAAGCGGCTGTCAACTGTCCGCTTTAAAGCGCGACGAGCGTCTGTCAACTGTCCGCTTTAAAGTGCGTCGAGTGGCTGTCAACTGTCCGCTTTAAAGCGCGACGAGTGGCTGTCAACTGTTCGCTTAAAAGCGCGTCAAGCGGCTGTCAACTGTCTGCTTTAAAGCGCGTCGAGAGACAAATGAACAGGCCGTCAACTGGGCGGCATTGCCAGATTGAACTCATTCAACTAACCATATTAATAACAAACATTACAATAATAAATATCAGCTGATCAGCGAACACTCCTCGCAGTGAGATTTCAGCTGTTTGTTATTTTTGACATTATTAAATGTTATATTATTATCATTGAATGATATTACGTAAAGAATTAAGGTGATAATGCCAGAATTAGGACCGTACTAGGTCGATTTGTGCTGACTGGAAAAGTACCCTCCCGCCCGAGGTATGCGGACGGCCTGGAAAAGTAGCTCCCAAGGCTTGTTGAGTGGACTGTATCAGGAATATTGAAGGCGTTTGCGTTTTGTATTTGATGCTTCGGCACAGGGAATAGACATAATATCTGTTCTATTCTGTGTGCGTTGGTGTATTATGAATTCTAAATAACTTGAACATGCGTTACTATTCAGGAAAATAAAATTTCTCTGTGTTTTTAACATAATCCTGATCAACTAAGTAATCAGTTTATAATCACTCAGTAACGATACTAGTTGTATACCTCATGAAAATTAGTTAAGCATTATTAGTTTTGTTATAATTTAGCAAATTAGCCTAAGGCTGAGTCGTTTAAATAATTTATATATTTAAATAAAAATGTATTTGTGGTAATAAAGTTGTGGATAGTAGTACTTAACTTAAATTGGGACTAAATTAAAAAAATATATGGAATTAATACTATCAAGAGAATTATACTGATAATATACAGCTTCAGGGATGTCTCGCATGTTATTAAATGATAAGTGAAATAATACTTCACGTCAAAATTTTACTGGTAAGAAATAATTCATTGTTGTTATAAGCCCTTCTTTTTTAATTCGAGTTCTATAATCAGATTAATAAATCAAAATAATTTAATTCTATAACGATATATAATTGTATTACACTTATTGCTATATTCAATGGTGTATAATAAATATACGACAATGGTTTTTATGTGTTTGAAGATTTAAAAAATGTTCACATAAATTATACTTATTTAAGTTTATCATGTATATAATCACAGAAAAATTCATTATCAAACATTTTGGGTTTATGGAAGATAATTAAAAATTATTAGAAATACTCAAGCAAGTATTTAGTTTAGAATCATTCATAGGAGCAGATTTGCTTCACTCATTTGTCTGTCTTTGCCTTCGGCCTCAGCATTTTAGTGTAAAATGAAGTGGTAACAATAAGATGGTTCCCAAAACACATTTTTTCCGTTGTAACTAAAAAATTATTTAAGATAGAGAGACATTCAATGTTCATCATTATTTGCCGCTTTAAAATACATATTTTTTGCGAATATAATCAAAATATTTAGAGCCGCTTATGAGGAAAATGCAAATTAATGCGCTTTTTTTTATACAATCATACAGAATTTTATGTTTGTGAGAAAAGTTCTTATCAGTTTTGTGAGAAATTCGGTAGCCATGCTTATTTGGTGTTTGATTTTACGTGTACAGTTCTTTACGCAATTTGTAATAAACATGTAACGTCTGCTTTTTCATAGTAATGTCGTGCATTTCGTGAGCATTACAACTGAGAACGCAGTTTACTGACAATCTTGAATAAAATAAACGTTTCCTTAAAAAAAAAACCAACAAGGCATGAATAACAATTTTATGAACTAACATTAATTCATATTCAAACTAAATGGCTACTAATTTGACAGTATTTGAACTGCGAGTAAAGTAAGGTTAGTTCATAAAATTGTTATTTCTTAACCGATTTTTACAAATGAGATATCATTGGGAAGGTAAAGTTATTTTAAAACTGTTTTGTGTCTTACACATTTTTTATAAAACCAGTGGGTTTTTAAAAAAATATATTTGTTAAAATTAAAACAAAATAGCCGTAATTTTGAAAATAAGCAAGATAATTTTAAAATATTTGTTTATCAAATACTAACTTCTAACGTGAACCCATTTACCGAGTTGTAACAATAGTAAAGGTAAGAACAAACATACAAATTGGTTTATAAAAAAAAAGGAATTGGCGTCTAGCGGCTAAACAAAACGGAAATTGAAAAAGTATTCTTCATTTTTAGCTTAGAATTACACATAGAATATGAAAATGCATAGCCAGCCCAATCGTTTTTGTTACACTCTGTATAGAACATTACATTCACAACCCATCTAGTTACGAAACTCAATTTTTAAATTAATTAACACTTTGTTTTAGGGCTGAAGTATCTGCACTCGGCTAGGATCCTGCACAGAGACATCAAACCTGGGAACCTACTGGTCAATAGCAATTGTGTACTCAAGGTTGGTATTGCGTCACATCAATTCAATATAATTATGCTATTAATTGAACGTCATACAACACAAATTTATTACAATATAAGCACCAAATACACAAATATATTACAATACAAGTACAAAATGCACAAATATTATGGTGATCGATTTCGGTGAACCACGCTCACCCTCGTCAGACCAGAGAGATTCACAAAAGGTTCTGGTCTGAGGAAGGTGAGCGTGGTTCACCGAAATCGATCACCATAATATTTGTGTATTTTGTACTTTTATTGTAATATATTTGTGCATTTTGGGTTTATATTGTAATAAATTTGTGTTGTATGACGTTTACTTATACTGTGTATATATATGTGTTGGTATATGTATATATATATATAAATATATATCAACGCGTAATATGCTAATTAAAAAAATATTTATTAGATGAGGGAGACAAAGGTAGTTGGACATTTACCATCATTACGTGAAAATTACCAATCACGACGTTTCGATTTGGTAAAACCCAAACCTTTTTCAAGTGCTAAAAACTAAATTACATCTACACAAACATGTTATAAAACTACGTTCTGAAACTAATAAACTTATCTACTTTAATAATTGTCTACATTATATATATATATATATATATATATATATATGTGTGTGTGTTGATATATATATATATATATATCAACACGTAATATGCTAATTAAAAAACTATTTATTAATTGAAGTAAGCTCATTAATTATCTATCATTGTATTTAAAATTAGTTACAATAGTTAAACTAGTTTAATGCGTACAATTTTAGCAAATTGTTAAACATTTGTTAATATTTTATAAATTAAGTCATTCAAAGCAATACTTAAGTCGTTTCTCAAATTACCAAGTCGCCACTGGGAAGTTGACAAACGCAGACAGCCCTATAGTAGCAATGCAATTTTACTGTTAGTAGACCAACTGTATGTATATTTCATCTTTCAACTGCACGGTTCTTGTTTATTATTATAATAATGAGCTGATATTGTGAGTTTTTTAATACAAAATCATCAATAATGGCATTTAAAATTTCAGATAGTTAATCGTAAAAAAAGTTTAAAAATACAGCATTCTTTTTTTACAAAAACCAAATTTTGATCCACTAAATTAGGGAGGGCTTCATCTTTCAAACAACACTTCAAGTTTTACGGTTCAATTATTATAAAGAACCGAACCATTGAAATAGAAACCCATGTTTCTGGCGTTACACCCTCTTAAAAGATTGTTAATTTTTTGAAAAATTAACCGTTCCAAACCGATACTTAAGAAAAAAATCATTACCTAGGTGAACCCTAGTAATGAGTTAAATGAGTTAAACCCTACTTTTTATTTTAAATGTAGTTAAATTCCAAAAGTGTAGAGATAGTCCTTCAAAAGTAAATTTTTATAAAATAAATTTAAGATTGGGAATTGTTTTTATTTTCAATTCATTTATTAAAACTAAAAATACTTCAGCTGTCAATAAAAAAAAAATCATTCAAAACCACTAGTGTGTAACAGAAAAACGTAGCAGCAAGTGATTGTATGGATATGACTTTGTCCTACTTGTTTAGTAGCTAATCATGAGCTCATTCCACCATGAGTATATCCCTCCTAGGTAAGCAATAAACACAATGGCTGAGAATAGGGACCTCGGTCCACTTTCCCGAGCCCAGATCACGTCTACTTAGGAAACATTGATCCATAGTGAAGTTGTTTAGTGCTGACATTTATATACAGAAACTGAATTCAAAGGGAGGACGTACATTTCCTGTTTCTATTCCAAAATCAAATAATGTTAGGTCAGATGGATAGTTCTCATTTATACATTTGCAAAAGAGTTACTTAATAATACTTTTAAAGAAACGCCGTTATTTATAGAAGAGCTAACATTTGTTCGTCCATACTCACTATAATCCATTCTCCTGTATCTATAAAATGGAATTTTTATTAGTAATTTATAACAAATTTGTCAGTTTATAAGATCATTTCAGCATATTCGCATAAAGTATATCAACATTTTATTTTCATTCTGATGTAGAAAGTGTAAGATACATTTTAATATGTGTTTTAAGTACATGTACAGTGTCTTTGTAAGGTATTGTGTGTTCAGATTTCTTTAAATATTTAGTTCTATACTTAACTCCCTCGTCCCTCTGACTTTCTGCCTCTTGTACTTTGATTTCATTTTACTGCATCATTTTTTTTTTTCATTGTGTGGTTTTTTCATAGTAACTCTAATCAAAAGTTATTCACCATTTTCTTGTTTTAAATATTGTCTAAACATTTTTAATATTTATTTTATTTTATTTCATTGCTATAATTTATCTAATTGTGTATTTTATTCAGTTTGCATTTTTTATTTAATCCTGACTAAGAGTAGCCCTTTAGTATTAATTGTTCAAGATTGAGCTTTTTTTTATTTTATTTTATTTTTTTTTTTTTGGACTTTTAAGAACTCCCTTCCACGCATAAGCCTTGGGCTTATGTGGAAGGCACTCACATACATAATAGTAACTATTTTATTTATTTATCTTTTGTCTAACCCTAGGCCTATATTATGAATTGATATATAAATGAATTTCTTTTTTTCATATAACTATATAATTTATGTAACCTTATGCTTTGTGTATTTTAGTGAGTAAATAAATATTTTGATTTGAACTATAAAAATGACAATGGTATTTGTGTTTTTCTGTTGTTATTAAAGATAAAAATGATACATATAGAATTCTATTGGACCCAGTTCTTCAAACTTATTATGTGATCATCATAGTCAATGTAAACAGCTCTATTTCTCTGGTAAATTGTTTGAGGTACAATAGAATCCATGTTTTTAAAATAAGTTAGCAATCGTCAAGATATGGGTCAATGAGTTTAGTTATCGTTCGTTACTAACCAAGGTCGACTGTTTCTTACAAAAAAACCATTTAATAACAGCACAATAGCCAGAGAGCTACATTTTTATGCGGAATTTGAACCACATAGTATTAGTCTGATTTTTGCCAAATTGACAAGCCTGATATTCAGTTCTCTTCCTTAGACAACATCTGATCTCTGCCCATCACCCAACATGGGCACCTCAGATTTCTCTAGTAGTATTCAGTTGATAGTAACTATTGAGCGGTCACTATGCTGGTATTAAGTGGACTGAGAATAAAGCCTATCATCTACAATTCCCACAACCCTTGAATAGCAATTAACTGGGTTACAGAACTAATTATTCATTAATATTCATTATTCAGACGTTGATCGTCAAGATATGAGCGAATGAATGTAGATGAACGAGTGTAGTCATTGTTACTAACTAAGGTTGACTATTCCTCAGAAAGAGCTAGCCCAATAGCTAAGGCAACTAAGGCATCTACAGTTTTATGTGGAATCTGAAGCATGTTGTGTTGGTATTATGGCGGTATATAGAAAATTATACACTATATAGCCTTGATACATATTTTAAATATAAAACAAATTTTAACAGTATTTTTTTTTTAATGGGGACACTGAAATGTAAACTTGAGTATTGGTAGTTTTATCATTGAATTGATTTATATTTTGCAGATCTGTGATTTTGGGTTGGCAAGGGTAGAGGAACCAGACCAATGCAAAAACATGACACAGGAAGTAGTGACACAGTATTACCGTGCACCTGAGATCTTGATGGGTGCTCGGCATTACACTGCAGCTGTCGATGTTTGGAGTGTTGGCTGTATCTTCGGAGAATTACTAGGCCGCAGGATTCTGTTCCAGGCACAAAGTCCAGTCCAACAGGTAAGATATTAATTCCTGAGTGCTTCTTCAGGATGTAGAACTCCAATCAGGCTATGCCTGGGAGGTTTATTGAAAGAGGCACTCAAGAAATGGGGAAATTATTAAATTTATTAATATATTAATTTTATAGCTAGGTCAGCTTTGTTTGTACTTTATTATTCAATTTAATGGCTACTGTAAATTTGTACTTTCAACATAATTTACTGTTTGTTACTCTACCTATGAGGCTGAAGATAGATTGTTAGTGGTTTCTTTGTTTTATTTTGTATAGTCAAATTAAGAAAATTATGTATGTATGTATACAACAAAATCATGTATACAAAATTATGTAAACCTTTTTCAATAAATAAATAAAGATTTTTGAATTTGTATTACTATTCATCAGAATTTACATCCAATTGATGTTAAATTTCACTGTATTTTGTACTGCAATTTGAGCATTGTTATGTTCCTAAAATTAACTCACTGGTGACTAAATAGTAAAAAAAAAAAAAAATTGTAAGGGAAATTAAGTCAATTTTAAGCTAAAATAAATAAAACTGTTTTGGTGACTGGTGTTCACTACACAGTCAACATTACATGAGTACATGTCACGAGCCTATTACATATTTCATTACGAGCCTGAGTAATGTTCTGAGACTCGCAGGACAGTACTAATCCATTGCCCCTATCACCTTTTTGCACCTCGACTGGGATTTAACTCAAGCACTGCTATTTACCTGGCCATAGAAACCACTAGACCGCTGAGGCACAACGGAATATGGGCCAAAACCGGTTTGTTCAAAACAGCTAAAGCTCTCTGCGAGAGAACATTGTACTGCGATTTTTTAAGAATATGGCTGTAGTTCTTCTTTTTACCACTAGCGCTACTCTCTACCATTTTAATTGCTCTTACCATTAAAATGATGTCTCTTAACCATTTTAATTAATTGCTTGGTGCATTATTTGCTACTTAAACAATACTAAGCATAGAACGTCTACTGCCCTTTTTTCATCCCCAAGTTTTTTAGCGATTTTACAAAAAATGCTCACAGCACGTGCAAAACAGGCGTCCCGAAACACACTTTTTCTAGTGTCCTGGATCTAGAGTAAATTAGGTCTATATACAGAATTGTAAAACCAATTAGTTGTATGAAAACAATATTTATGATAAATTTAAACCCTCCCACCAATCCACATACGGGTGTAATGGCCCTCCCTCCCACCCATATATGTACGGTGGTGATGGTCCTCCATCCGACCTATACACGTACGGTGGTGATGGCCCTCCCTCCCACCAATCCACATACGGGTGTAATGTAGTAATTATATGTTTATGTTGAGTCATATACGTAGAGCGATTCTGGGACAAGATCCGACTGTTGAGAGTTGGCTGGAATGAAGTGACATATGCAGAGCGTCACACACAGATAAGACTGTTTAGACGAGTGAGCTGAGCTTGACGAGAAATGTCCTTCAGTGTCAGGCCCCAGGATTGCAGTAGAACAATATTGACGAATATTTAGAGTCCAACGTTAACCACTGGACTCTAAATCTTCACACCAAAGATGCAATGCTTCACAAAACGTTCGCTAGATGCCAGGCCTAAAAAAAATCCTGTAAGGTGACATGTCTGTATTATGTTTGGTCTGTGGTGTAAATAATGTTTTGTAGGTGAAGAAAACAAATTTTCATCGTGGGGTGAACACAAATTATGTTTCAGCTGATGTCTAAGCTGCAGTATTTGTCAAAGATTAACTTTTAGCATGCGAACGCTGCCTGTGGCAGGACACTGTGTTCTGCGTTTGTTTTTTGCTTGTCATTAGTTTATCATTACAGATAACAACATAAAATATTCTGATATGTAAAAATAATTAAATTTTGCATTGGATAGTACTAATTTCACTGCGCTACGTTGGTAAACAAAGTGTTGACAGCACTTTGAATCCTAAAACACTAAATGTGTGTTTGGCCAGGATCTAGTGTTAAAATACAGTAAAAAGAAACTGAATTAAGATTTTACTTAAAATTATTGATTCCTTAACCAAATTAAACAATAAATAAAAACCAGTTGAGAGAAACTATATTTAAAAAATCAATTTAAATTGTAAACCTGATACTATTTGTTAGTTAACTTAATGCAAATGGAATGTTTGTTCTGGCAACAGAAAATTAGCTTAAAGATATTTAATGGTTTTGAATTAATCAGAATGGCTTTAATAATATATATTATTTCCTTTACTTATTAAATCCATATATTTCAAGATTGGTGAGTAAAATTAGTACTAAGTAATAATTAGTAATAAGAAGGTTAAAGATAAAGAATCATAAAGTATCAAAATTTCAAAGTAAATAGTAAAGAAATGCGATAATAATAGATCGACAGGTAAATTAACATGTCATTTTACAGTTGGAGTTAATAACAGAGCTGCTAGGTACGCCGTCACTGGAAGACATGAGACATGCGTGTGATGGTGCTCGCTCGCACATGCTACGTCAGCGAGTCAAGCCACAGTCACTCTCAGCGCTGTACACACTCTCGTCTCAGGCCACACATGAGGCCGTCCACCTGCTCTGTCAAATGCTCGTCTTCGACCCGGTAGGACCAGTTTGTGCATTGCAGTATTTATCTTAGATTAATTTTGAACCTGTGATCTTTTCTTCAAGATTGTTCTTACCATACCTAATTCTATTACATTATGACTTTATCATGTTACTTAGATTACATTTCTTTTATACTGGTTCTTGGATTTGATACCATGCAAAAAAACTTGGTTTGGTAATCATAGATTGGTTTGGTAATCAATGGCTGTTTGTGAAATGGGTCAGTCATGAATACCAATCGTGGCTTTGAAGTTTTGGAAACCAGAATGTGATTACTATGGGCAGAATCTACTATAGATTGCACTTACTAAAAGTAATGGTGCTAGAGAGATGCACTGAAGATAAATATTCTTCCCCCACTTTGTCATTCCATTTATTCGTTATCATGAAAATTAGCTAGACAGAGGGCTGCATGCTAGTAGCAAAGTAGCAAGCCCCAGCCATGATAAAACTAACCAATGATCGAAGTTATTAATGACGTATTAGTAACATCGATCATTGGTTGGTTTTATCATTATTAACAAATCAAACTTAGAAGCATAAAATTAAACAATTCTTTGAATTCAATTAACAATAATATAATGAATAATAGTGTAAACAATAAATAATAATACAACAAACTTGTACAGTTAGCTTTTACAACAGAACATTGCTGCAGAAGTTGAGTGTAGACTTGAGCTTAAAGGTGGAAGTTAGTCACACTTGTGATGTACGGTGGCAAAGCGATGGAACGTTTCCCTTTTACAACAGAACATTACTGCAGAAGTTGAGTGTAGACTTGAGCTTAAAGGTGGAAGTTAGTCACACTTGTGATGTATGGTGGCAAAGCGATGGAACGTTTCCCTTTTACAACAGAACATTGCTGCAGAAGTTGAGTGTAGACTTGAGCTTAAAGGTGGAAGTTAGTCACACTTGTGATGTACGGTGGCAAAGCAATGGAACGTTTCCCCTTTTACAACAGAACATTGCTGCAGAAGTTGAGTGTAGACTTGAGCTTAAAGGTGGAAGTCACACTTGTGATGTACGGTGGCAAAGCGATGGAACGTTTCCCCTTTTACAACAGAACATTACTGCAGAAGTTGAGTGTAGACTTGAGCTTAAAGGTAGAAGTTAGTCACACTTGTGATGTACGGTGGCAAAGCGATGGAACGTTTCCCCTTTTACAACAGAACATTACTGCAGAAGTTGAGTGTAGACTTGAGTTTAAAGGTGGAAGTTAGTCACACTTGTGATGTACGGTGGCAAAGCGATGGAACGTTTCCCCTTTTTTGCTTAATTTGTTATATCGACTTAATATTATTTGGAGGTCAAAATCTGCTCAGTGCAGTTGTCCTAAAATCGCAAGATTGAATCTTTATTATGTGTCCCATCAAAGGTACTTACATCAGTCAGCTAGAGCTTGCAGTTTGATCACTATCAAGAAAACTGATTAGGCAAGGAACATCAGCTCATGACTCCCACTTGCTCATTTATTACATGCTATCAAATAAAGATGATTTTAAAGGGAAATTCTGCTTTTTTTCATAACAAACCCTAAAGCAAGTAACAAATTTTCATTGAACGGATAATTATAATATCACTTTAAAAAATCCTGCCTGCTGTCATCCTCATATTCGTGAGGATTCATTCTCTTTCCCCTAACGTGGCCACGTACAATGTAAACAGTTTAAAACCAATATATTGTTCTTAAAAGGAAATAATCTAACTTGTGAATTCAATAAGACTTGAATTCCTTTAGACGTTGAATGGTACTGACCCACCTACATACGAGGCGTGTTTTTAAAGTAAGTACCGTTTTTAAATTACGCCGCCGCAGCGCTGCGGTCGCCGTTTAGCGCATGCGCGCCGTGTAGCCACATCTGTTGGGAAGCCACAGACGCGATTACGGAACCATCCGATCGAGTCTACATCTGTTTGCGTGATTTTAAAATGACTCCACCTATTGAGAATCCCGCCGACTGTAAAGTGCGTGCTGTAATACGGTTTCTCTGTGTTCAAGGCTTCAAAGCAGTTGACATTCATCACCAAATCAGTGAAGTGTATGGTGAAAACATTATGAGTGATGGACTGGTTCGGAAATGGGTTAGGGCCTTTAAAGATGGCCGTACAAACTTTAATGATGAGGAACGAAGTGGGCGACCTTCAGTCATTACCGATGATCTGATTTGTACGGCCATTTTTAAAGGCCCTAACTCATTTCCGAACCATTCCATCACTCATAATGTTTTCACCATACACTTCACTGATTTGGTGATGAATGTCAACTACTTTGAAGCCTTGAACACAGAGAAACCGTATTACAGCACGCACTTTACAGTCGGTGGGATTCTCAATAGGTGGAGTCATTTTAAAATCACGCAAACAGATGTAGACTCGATCGGATGGTTCCGTAATGGCGTCTGTGGCTTCCCAACAGATGTGGCTACACGGTGCGCATGCGCTAAACGGCGACCGCAGCGCTGCGGCGGCGTAATTTAAAAACTGTACTTACTTTAAAAACACGCCTCGTATATACACGTACAATGGTATTCGCCGACCCGCCAACCCATACACGTACAGTTGTGTTGACCCACTAGCCCACCCATACACGTACAGTGGTATAATTATCTGTACAGGAGATGTCCCTGATATTCAAATTTTCTTACCAATTAAACTTTCAACCATCCTGAATACTCCTTCAATGGATAACATTGTATCACAGGACAGGTTAGAGAGTACTTGACTGGAATGTAGAGATATTTGCAACTAGTTGGTTCTATCAGATCTTCAGGTGTAGGAAAAATATTACTTTTTGATTAAAACTATTTTAGAATTATGTGCTTACGTTTAGGCATTCATTTATATAACACTAAGTTTACAACTATTGGTGATGAAAAATGGCCACAGAGTAACTAAGGAACCAGTAGCTTATTTTGGAACTTAAACCTTGTAGTTCTGTTTCATTGACAAGCCTGAGACTCAGTTCTCCCATGAACAACAACTCCGACATCTTACACTTCACAGTAGCTCCACATTGATAGTAACCAGTGATGAAAGTACTGCCACTACTAAGAGAACTGAGATATTGTACCTATCGCTTACAAACATCCCACCATAGCACTACGCACATTACATCGTTACATACTCTACACATCATTACAGCACTATGCACAGTGCTCGCTTTAGGATTACGGCTATGGATTATGTATTTAAGGGCTTAACCATGAAAAAAAATCATGAAAGGATTAAGGTATCTTCTTTGATTTTCAAAAAGAGTTTTTCACTATAATTTAAGTTATCTCTATAAAAGTGTAATGGAATGTATTGACTTACAATGTTAGGTTACTTTGATACTGATCCAGCTTCCCGTTAAGTTATCTTGATTAAAATAGATTGTTTTATGACAGAAAGGGTATTGAATCAGGGTGGCACGTTCCTCCAACTTTATATTGCTGAGTTGATAAGCAAGACTTGGAGGAGACAGGGTAGTATCGTATCCTCAAATACTTTTTGCCAGATTATTTTTTGAATTGGAATGTTTCCAACATCAACCTCCAAAGAGTCAGCCCCTTACAAGAAGCAGAGAAAACAATATTTATACGACTTATTGGTCTGGACAAATGCTTTTCATTGTTTTTCAGACTAATCAAATTGTTTGAATCCACTGTCTCAGTCCCTTTATCATAACATTTGACATTGTTTAGATAACAGATAGCACTGCCAAGGATATTAGTCAGTTTATATATTTAATCATGTCTATAAAGTCCAACAGTAAATGTGTGATAGAATTGAATAGCCTAAAGTTTTAAAGGGCCAAAAAGTTATTCAATTAGCATATTGCATGAGTAAAAATATTGGTTATTTGAAAAAGAATATTACAAATGCTTATAAGATAGTTATTTATGTAATTAAATATAGTACCATTGTATAAAAATAACAATGTACTAAATTTTTAATTTCCAATTTTACTTTTTAAAATACTGTGAGAAAGGACCAAGTTGCTCCTTTCTTTTCGGTGTCCATATTATTCCACCTACTGTCCTTTCGAAGTGTGAAGGTTTTTTATCATGGTGAGTAACTGTACTTGATGTCATGTGGGTTTGTAGGTTTGTATTTTTATCCAATCAAATTAAAAAAAAAAATTGTATTACAATTATATTTAGTTGTTGTTTTAACTGCAAAATAATTATATTTTAGTTAAAAAGGTGTATATTTAACATTGAATGTAGATACATTATTTTAATTTGAGTAACATTTAGGGTGCTTTAACAGAGTAAAATGTATATTAAAACAGTTGGCTACAATTAAATACCAAAAATTTTAAATTGTTGTTATTTTTTTCAGTGTGATAACATTAGTACATATAATGTTTTTGTTTTAATTTATATTCTTGATAAAAACGAAAAGAATATTTATATATATATACATTAACTTCTTTAATAAAACATTACGTACATGCAATGCTTAGGGTTTTTTTTTTTACCAAACAAGGAACTCTGTAAACAAAAATTGACTTGAATTAACGCATTAATAATTAAGTATATAATAGTCTTATTTTCAACGATTCGGAAACTAGAGTCAATTTGGTTGTTGCAGGACAAGAGGATCAGCGTAGTGGATGCTCTGGCTCACCCGTACCTGGACGAAGGCAGGTTGCGGTACCACTCATGTATGTGTAAGTGCTGCTACACGAGTCCGAACGCGCTTAGGCAATACACCACCGACTTTGAGCCTGTCACACCTCACCCCTTCGACGACCTTTGGGAGAGAAAACTCACGTCCGTACAGCAAGTCAAAGGTATAAACTCTTCTTAAACTTGTTTTTGTACTCAGATTTTATATTATGAGAGTTATTTATATAGCCTGTGGTTATATTTTATTAAATTAGTATACTTTTTTGTATTGAAATATCCTTCTCATTTATTACAATATGTGTAATTAGTGAACACTCATATACTGTATATAACTTTTGATAGTGATTAGTTTATTAAAATTTATACTTTGCTTGTGCTCCAAAACAATGAATACAAATGTTTAGGTACCGTCTCTAAATTACGTATCGCAAAAATCGGCCTTTTCAGAACCTCCTCCCCGTGTTATGATAATATTAACCCCCTCTCAAAAATTATGTGATGCTGTCAGCAACCCCCTTTAATTTTGTATCATGCACTTTCATGCATATTTTGATTTATGATGAAGTAATTTTTTAGACTTTTCCATTTTTATTTATTTTTTATTTATTTATTCATAAGACGCCGATCGTCAAGATATGGGCGAATATGGATTTCGAATGAGTGTGATGAGTGTAAATGAGCAAATGTAGTCATTGTTACAAACTAAGGCCGACTATTCCTTAGAAAATGTCATTAATTAATAGCCCAATGACAAATGAACAGCCGGTGGTTATCAGCTGATCCTTCTCAAAATGTATTAAGACTCTGATTGGGATCGAACTGAGAACCTTTAGCACATGAAGCTGGGATTGAACCAACTACGCCACCGACCAATTTATTTTTGTTTTTTATATATATTTATTTATATAAAATAAAATAATAATAAAATAAAATATATATTTCCATTTATTTTTGTAATGGGAGGAAATATATTACGAACTTTAAAATATTTTTATAAACATCTTGTATTTTGGGGAAAAAATGGTCAAATTTTGTGAATGAATCTAAAGAAATTTTTAAGGTTTAATAGTTACATAATGCTGCGTAAACTCCTCCCCCGTAACGGTGCATAACGCTGCCAAAAACCTCCCTCCTCCCCTTCAGGCGTTACATAATTTAGGAATAATTTAGGGTATACACCCTATAAGAAGTTTAGACCCATGTTCAAAATTCAGCCTGACACAGAGCTTGAAAACACTAGTTCGATCAGTAGATGGTAGATCATGCGGATTGTCTTTTCCTTGAAGTTATTGTATGAGAGAGATCGCATCGACTATATCTGTCTTTGTTACACTGTCTGCTAACTGTCTCTTTTTTACTCAGAACTGAATAAAAAAGATTTTTACTCTGTGTATTTTACTCAGAATAGAGCATTCTTTCGGCAACTTATTAACACTTCACTCCAACATCCAATATATCAGACGTTCAAAATATACCTTTTGAATATACACCTGAAAATATACCTGGCTTTGTAAACGTTCCAATTGCGCTCAAATTACGATATAATAAACTTCAATAGTTAAAGTTTAGCGTAGTAGTACTGTATAGTCTACTATATCGAATGTTTTTATCAGCTGTTTTGGCATGCAAATGACTGGCCCTGTCATATGGTGTTTCCGCGGGAGCGTCAGTTGTTTACATTATTCTTCTGATGTTTTGTTTTTGTTTCTAAGCTTATGTTATATATGATATGTTTTTTATGCAATTTATGTTTTTTTAAGTTTCTATAACATTTCATTTTATCAGCTGTTTGAAAAAATTTTATTATTTTACGACTTGACTTTTACCAATAAAAATTGTATAACTAAATGTATATTTGCATTTTTTAACATTTATCATTTGGAGACATGAAATAAATGTGACTGGTGCTTTAGAAACAAAGTTGATCAGAGTACATAAATATACTAGATAGATGCTAAATTTATAATTTGTCAAGATTTCAACAATTGCTTACCATGAATTTATTTATGAAGATAAATGCACCAAATTTTGTATTCAAGTTTTTTATTATATAAGGAACATAATAATAACAATGATTTATAACAGGCCAGTGCGATTTGTTTTAGTTATAAGAGCTCAAATTTAACTTTTATAAAATTTGTAGATATAAATTTTAATAAAGTATAAAAATAAATATAACTTATTTTTTATCTTTTATTTGTATTTACATGTAGCATGTTATAACAAATAAAACAAAACATAAATCATAGTTCTAAGTTATAAAATAACTAAATTATCATTTTTATGAAACCCTTACAAAATTGGCAAAACAGGCTTGGAGTTTTTTGCTAGTAATTTTCTAACATGGGCTGGAGTTTAAGAAACCGACCAAAACTTTTTGTCCAAAGTGCAGGGTTAAAGTCAATTCCTTCCTAAAGAAAATAAATTGAATTCTCACCATAAGGTCTATTCTTCTTATAGATATATGTATTCATTGTGCATAGCTAATGAGATAGTTGTACACCAACTAATTCAAGATATATTTCTCTCTTTAATAAATATTGTTGCCTCAAAATGTGTTGTAATTATTTTAGGTATTTAAATAGCAAAACCCCTAACTTTTTAATTTAAAATCAGCACTCCAAACTCAGCTGACTTAATAAATTCAGAATTTTCAAAAAATCATGGAAAGAAACAATAAAAACCCGTTCAACTTGTACAGGAAGGGACATTGTATGTTAACAGACAGAGAAACAAATGCTCTTCCTCATGTGAGATGTACTAGTGGAGTCGGTGTATTTACTATTTCTTTCAAAACAAGTCTTTGAAAACCCTGTATGTGCTTTAGTCTCACCGTTGTAGTAGAGGTGTGACACGATATTTCAGTAACAGGTATTTTATACCTGTTACAGTTTTTTTGTACAAAAATGCCGATTACAGATACTGGTACTATCTGTCTCAGTCCCAGTATCTGTTTAGAACTAGGAATATTTTATTTTGCCTGTATCACAGTATTGGAATACCCGTTTTTGTATCACTTTGGGTGAAGTATCTGTTCTAGTGCCAGCATTAGAGTACTTGTTTTCGTATCGCTTTAGGTTAAGTATCTGTCTCATTTCAAATACCCTAAAAGTATCAGATACTTTGTACCAGGTACTACAAAGTACACCTTTGGCCCATCTCTTCGTCGTAGCCTGTAACATGTGAGAATATTAGATGACACAGATCTAAGATTAAATACTCAGAAATTTTAAGGAAAATAAGTTAGTTTTAGGAAAGAAATTAAATTTGCTGTTAAAGAATTTGTTTTTATTTATTTAAGAGTCAGTTAATTTAATTAATTTGCTTAGTAGGTAGTCATATATATATATGACAGTTATTGAGAACATAAGATCTGTTTGACAATTTATCGACTAAAGTTTTTAACCTTGCTACAACACTGAGAGACTTGATAGTAAATCCATAGGATATGTCTCTTGTTGATTGATGTTGGAACATGAAATAAGTATTGACAGTATCAACTGTTTAAGACTGATACTGCTCATCCCTGTTCTTTGTGACATATTAATTACATGCTACGATCCTTTGGATACATTTAGGAACATCGGAAGTGTATGCTAGTGAGAGTTTATGTCTTGTTTCCTTATATTTTTAACACAAGATGGCTGAGTTCCTTTTGTGATTCAAAGAGATAAATCATGACCATTGTCTGTTTAATGTGGCCATTTTATAAACTACCAAGCCACTGCTGGAAAGTCGGCAGCCCTATAGTAGAGATACAATCTTCCCGTCAGCGGGCTGAAACATGCTGTTATGTTTCAACAGAAGATTCGTGTTTATTGTTATAATGAGTTTTAGTGAACACAGAGATTATTATAGGTCCGATCTAGTGGACCACAAGTTGATATTGTAATGGTTTTTAATTTAAAATCGCCAAGAATTAATTAAAAGTTTAATATATTTAATTGTAAATTAATTATTAAAGTTCTCATTTTTTTTTACAAAAATCAACTAGAACAGTTCTTCATCTATCAAATGACACTTTAAGTCTTATGATACGATCATTATTAAGAACCAAGCCCTTTAAATAGAAGACCAGGTTTTGGCATTTTTCGTCAAGCAAAACAGCCCATTTAAGTTAAATTTTAGCTTTCTAGCTATTCTACAAAGCAAATAGCATCAGGATAAAAGAAAGTATTTTTCTGCTGATCAGTAAGGATTAATATGTGTAAGGCTTAAACACTTTTTCAGGAAAGAAATTCTCATCAACTTTGTTGCTTTCTTGTTACAGAAGAGATGCATAAGTTCATAGGAGAACAGCTGAACACAAACCGTGTGCCACTGTGCATCAACCCACAGTCTGCTGCGTTCAAGAGTTTTGCCAGGTAAGGCTGCGACTGCGGCCTTCCTCCCCCTCCACGGTACATACTTGCCCTAGCGCGCCAATGGACATGTGGCCACTTACAAACATATATCACCTCTCATCTATTTATTAATTTAAAGTTGTACTGATTATAGTTTTATAGAAAAAATCTCATGACTACATGAAGGAAGCAAAATTATAATTTCAAAATTCATAGCTTGCTGAAATTAAATTTTCAGGACTTAAGTACAGAAAGGTTTTACAATGCTAATTAATTTGATAGAACTATAATAGGTTGATTGACGTGTTTTTAAAACAACGGTTAAGCAGTCAACGAGGATTGTTTTAATTTATTTCATGTTACATTACCTACAAATTTCCTATATTTTTTTCTCACATCAATAAAATTATAATAAGCAGAATATAATTATTCCAGAAAAATTATTATTTATAGGTTTTCATATTTTATCAAAAGTGTAGTTTATTCATTAGTGCAGGAACATTTTAGAGAATTGAAAGAAAATTTTGAGAAAACTATGTTAGATACAAGCATACAGTTGCTGGTGTGGTAGTTTAGTGGCTAAGGCTTTTTGGACTGCGGAGGGCAAGGTCCAAGGTTCGAACCCCCAACAGAGCTAACGGTTAGTACTTCACTTGTTGAATAAACTTCACACAAAGGCCTGTAGGCCTATGTGAACTGGCGAGTGATATTTTTGTTTAAACAAAGCCTTGAGTTATAAACAAGCTCATGAGGTAAAAGTGAATTTATTATACAGTGTGGAAGAAAATTCCCGGAACAGATTATTAATTTCTGAACGATTACAGATAAAGAAATAAAACTTGGCACATCAATACTGCATATATCAATCTATTTTTTGATGTCATATCAGGGGAATTAAATGAGAGCATAGGTCAAGTAGTACATCAAATTAAAGGTCGATAGTAGCAGAACATAAACTCACAAATCTGACCTCATAAGGTCCACTCTTTAAAAATGGTACTGGTTTAAAGTTTTAAAAAGATACAATGAAAATTCTGTTTTGGTCAGTTTATTAGTCTTTTCTTAGCTCAACTTGGGAAAGTTAAACTTTGTAAATGCCTATTGGACTTAAGAAATAGATTTTTAAGGTAGTTGGTAACTCTTCACTTTCATTATATGATGGTCTACAAGGAAGTCGACAAAAATATTTAAACTAGCATAGGCCAAGATGTACATAATTTTAAAAGGGTTGTCTAGCACCGCAAACAGCACAAAAAGGTTGATCCAGTACAAAATGGCAGAGCTCAACAATTTTCATGGTTGTAGTAAGACATTGCAATAGTAGCCACAATTAAAGTACACTACTGAATCAAAGAAAAAATGCTGCTGCATGTATTATGTCTGTCGTACAAATATACATTACGAAGTTAGTAATGAAAATGAGTTAGCAATTCAAACTTTTACTTTAAAAGTATTTGGTAAGCATCACTTACTTCCATTCAAGTCTTTGAACATGAAGAATCTGATGTACTACTTGACCTATGCTCTTATTTAAGATTTTCTTCGGACTCCTTGTGGGCAATTTCCCTGATATGACATAAAAAATTAGATTAATTGGTGCAGTATTGATGAACCAAGTTTTATTGCTTTATATTTAATCGTTTGGAAATTAATAATCTGTTCCAGGACATTTCTTCCACGCTTATAGAGGAACAACATGATTATTTAACAAAAATAGTATTTAAAAGAATTGTGAGGTTGTAATATTATTTTATAGTTTGTTATGTGGTCACTGTATAATACAAGAAGCTCTTACCGTCCCTACAGAGGTTTTATAATAAATTTCTTTTAATTCAGCATGTTGAGGATTTGATGCATGTTGGATCACAAATTATATCGGATTTAAAAATGAATGTCTGCAAAAACATTTACAGTGTTAGATTCCTTTATTCTTCAAAAAGCTTTTAACTAGAATAAAAATATACCTAATATCGTTAAAGACTTGACTATATATGTAAGTATTTTATAGTAATATTAATTTGACGAATTTTCAGTTATGAGTGAAAGTTTTGAACAGGTGAATTATTCCAGACTAAATTAATGGAACATTAGAGATTTATAGATTCACAAAAAGCATAAAAAAATAATAGTGGGTTTGTATATTTATTTGATTGGATTTATTTAAAAATTTTATTGTTTTCGGTAATTAATTCACATATGATTTTAATTCACGACTTGCATCCAAAATTTCTGAATTTAATAAATCAAACAAAAAATCAAAACAGCTATTTAATATGTTTGAAAAAAATATATAGTTTAAACAATGTAATAAAAAGACTATAATCAGTACTGTAATAACAGTACAGTGGTAAATTCAAATTCCATTAAAACGATTTTGTGTCTGTGTTTGGAACTATCCACATGACCTTTGGCCCTGGGTTTTTACTAAATTATCATAAGTTAATAGTATGTTCACAAGCTTGCTAACAAAGTCAACAGAAACATTTTTTTAGTTCAACAAATTTAATCGTTGATAGTTTTGACAGACATTATTTTCATTTTGTTACGTAAATGTTTAAGAGACCAATAGCAAATATAGTTCACTGAACTTAAAAAGAAAGGAGGAGGAGGAAGTTTGAAGCACGCTGCACTAGATCTATATATTCCTATTTTTATATTTTCAACTTTATTTATTCAGTAGATTTCCAGTGTGGAGTTTTCGTAGCTACGTTTTAGTAGTTAGTTTGATTAGTTGTGTGTCATATAACCTCTTATCCTTTGTTCTAAGTGTTCAATCCTTTTTATATTATGGAAAACTTGAAAATAGAGGACAATTTATTTTATTTGCCATAGTAAACGAGATTTTAGGTTTTATTTATATCTTATTGTTAACTAATTGACATAAGGGTACAAGATAAATCTGTTGCACATATTTGGCAAAAGTTGTCTTTATTGATTGGGTAATATTTTCATTAAGGTTCTGTTTTTATTGTAATAGCTATCTGAACTATTGTAGCTGATATAGCAAAATCAAGTACATATTGGGAGAGCGACTAAGGCTTCAGGACCTTAAACAGTTTTTAGGCCTTGAATTGAAGTTTTTATCTGTAATATTCAACTTCTACTTTACTGGTTTTCCCCCTTACTCTGTCTGCAGTGACGGATTTACCACTAGTATATCAGAGAGATAGGACATCAGCAAACTTACCTTAGAAGATAAGTTCACTAACACCAGGGTAGTAGTAACATACACAAAAGAAACACAAAGTCATACAAATTTTCTGTGCCACTGGCACTTACTTCAGGTGAGTAAAGAGAGAGACTCACCTTTACTCACTTTACCTTCTCTCTCTTTACTCACCTGAAGAAAGTGCCAGTGGTACAGAAAATTCGAGTGATTTTGTGTTTATTTTATGTATGTTACTACTACTCTGGTGTTAGTAAACTTGTCTTCTAAGGTAAGTTTGCTGATGTCTTATCTCTCCAATATACTGATTCTTGGCCTAGTGCCCTTTAACCTAACCTAGGATTTACCACTACTGTCCGCGCAGAAATTATGGATACTCGAGTTCACGATACCATATCTCCGAAACGGTCCGTTCGATTTTAACGAAAGACCTATCAAATTAAAGGAAATATTGTCAATTTTTATACTACGAAGTTTCGATTTTTTACGTAGCTTTTTATAATTTATAAGAAGGAAAAAGTGGAAAATATCGGCATTTTTCACAATCTTTTTGGAAATCTCAACTTAAGGCAATTATTACAAAATATCTATTAAACGTATCAGCTTCAAATTTTGATAGCTTATATGAAGGTTACTTACAAACACTTTTGTAGAGTTTCATAATTTTAACGTTATTATTTTTTATGTTCTTGTAAATTTTGTAAATCTTTGTTAACTTTGTTATCTTGGGTTTAAAATTCCCGCTCAAAACAGTGTTTTGACTATCAATTGATTGTATGAACGAAAAATATAGTGTCTACAGAATATGATGTAATAGTGATTTGTGATGAATTTATATTTGTTAAACGTTTTTATTCCCGCGCGAGGGGCTGGTACGCAGGGAAACGCGCCGGGGATGGCTCGGGTTCTCCCACAAAACGAGTGCGATGTTGCCGGAATGCTATAGAACGGGTTGGTGACTCAGACCAACCTTCCCTTAAACTAGCAAACTTCACCCTGTCATTAACCTCTGTGTGCACCGAACGGCAACATCGCACTCGTTTTGTGGGAGAACCCGAGCCATCCCCGGCGCGTTTCCCTGCGTACCAGCCCCTCACGCGGGAATAAAAACGTTTAACAAATATAAATTCATCACAAATCACTATTACATCATATTCTGTAGACACTATATTTTTCGTTCATACAATCAATTGATAGTCAAAACACTGTTTTGAGCGGGAATTTTAAACCCAAGATAACAAAGTTAACAAAGATTTACAAAATTTACAAGAACATAAAAAATAATAACGTTAAAATTATGAAACTCTACAAAAGTGTTTGTAAGTAACCTTCATATAAGCTATCAAAATTTGAAGCTGATACGTTTAATAGATATTTTGTAATAATTGCCTTAAGTTGAGATTTCCAAAAAGATTGTGAAAAATGCCGATATTTTCCACTTTTTCCTTCTTATAAATTATAAAAAGCTACGTAAAAAATCGAAACTTCGTAGTATAAAAATTGACAATATTTCCTTTAATTTGATAGGTCTTTCGTTAAAATCGAACGGACCGTTTCGGAGATATGGTATCGTGAACTCAAGTATCCATAATTTCTGCGCGGACAGTAGGCAGCTGCATAGGCACAAAAGGGAGGCTGCAAAGAGGCTACATACAGGGCGTCTTAAAAGTCCCCCCCCCCCTATTAACTTTCTTATGAATACAGATAAAGTGATTTACTTCTGGAAATGTTTATATGACCAACTAAGGAGTTTTTTTTATGTATGCAAATTTTTTACACCCCCTCAAAAGGGGGTAGTTTGGGGGTAAGTCAAAATTTTTAAATAGAAACCCCTATTAAATGACACATCATTTTAAAGGTAATATTAAAAGAAGAAGAATGGCGGAAACTAGAGGTCTGTAACATTAGTCTATCAAATTTGGTGGCAGTTTAAAGTTGGAATCATTTCATAAAAGTAATTTTAGAATGGGAAAAATGGTCAAAATGCTGAACTCTCACCTCAATTTCACTCAGATGAGATGCTCGAAATGGCTGCCATAAACTTCTTGACAGTAAAAAAGCCTGGATTGAAAACCACGTCTCACATTTTGTAAGATTTCAGGCGTGATAAGGTGGCAGGCCTCTTCGATTCTTGTCCTTAATTCATCGAGGTTTGCGGGCTTTGTGTCGTAAACTTTACTGTTGAGGAAACCCCAAAAGAAAAAATCCAGAGGTGAAAGGTCAGGTGAACGTGCCGGCCACTCTACCAAAGTGCTACGTCGACCTATCCATCTATCGGGAAACGTTTGGTCTAGGAATGTCCGGACAAGCATATTGTAATGTGGAGGAGCACCATCTTGCTGAAATACAGGCTCATAAGTACCTTGTACTACCTCATTTATTGCTGGGACAATGCCGTTCCGTAACATGTCCAAGTATTTAACGCCAGTTAAATTACCATCAATAAAGAATGGCCCAATAACAGAGTTTCCCAAAATTCCAGCCATTTATACATTTAATTTTTGTGGCTGTTGCGTATGGGCTTCAACCATCCAGTGGGGTTACTGTTTGCCCAATAACGGCAGTTGTGCCAATTGACTGTCCCATGCAAAGAGAATGATGCTTCATCACTAAAACATATCTGTGATATTAAATTATTATTCTCTTCAATCTTCTGCAACATTTGCTCACAAAACTGAAGTCTTCGATCAGGGTCGTCTTCATTTAATTCTTGATTTAACTGTACTTTGTACGGGTGGAACTTGTGACGCTTTAACACTTTGTGAACAGTATCTTTTGAAATTCCAACATCAAGGGCAGTGGACCGCAGAGATTCATGTGGGTTTGCAGCATAATTTGCTAAAACTTGAATTTGGATCTCTTCTGTCGCAATGGCAGGGTGCCCTGATCGTGGTGCATCTTTGACACTAAAGTTTGTTGAGAATTTGTTTACTAAACGTCCAATGTATGCCCTGTCTACTGGTCTATCCGGATAGGCAGCATTAAATAAACGAACTGCTTCATGAACATTTCTCCTAGCTTCCCCATAGAACAATATCATCTCTACTTTATCTTCATTTGACCGAGCCATTTTTATTAAATACGAATAAAAAGAAATTTAACACAGTAACTGAACTGAAAGTGTTACACGTACTAACTAGTAACCTAATAAGAGATAAGGAAGGAGCCACTGGTATTCCCAGGTTGCCCTATTGGACTTTGGTCAGACAAACCAAAACCAAATAAATGCTATGTTATTTGTGGTTTTTGGTGTTTGTTGATTCTTGTAATAACTTGTTTTACGATTAGGTGTCATCAGTTTTCAAAACTAACTGGTGGGTGAATGTTTTGTCTGCCTTACAACAATTTTAAATGTAACATAAGCTGCGGGGGTTTTATGAAATAATTCCAACTTTAAACTGCCACCAAATTTGATAGACTAATGTTAGAGACCTCTAATTTCCGCCATTCTTCTTCTTTTAATATTACCTTTAAAATGATGTGTCATTTGATAGGGGTTTCTATTTAAACATTTTGACTTACCCCCAAACTACCCCCTTTTGAGAGGGGGTGTAAAAGATTTGCATACATAAAAAACTCCTTAGTTGGTCATATAAACATTCCCAGAAGTAAATCACTTTATCTGTATTCATAAGAAAGTTAATAGGGGGGGGGGGACTTTTAAGACACCCTGTATATTGTGCTAATGTGCTAAGTAAAGGGCTCTCACAATTCCTACACAGCTACCTGCTAGATTTAATAAAATAAGCAGAATAGAATTTAATTTAAATAACAGAATAGAGTTATTTATTGTGTGGTTGGTCTATTGAAGGGAATGTGAGTCACAACTCGGTTTTGAGCGGGCGGCTGGCTAACTAAATATTACCCTTTAATACAAGTATTTTTACTAGCTAAAGATTCGTATATCTTAATATTTTTCATCACTGGCAGGAGGGGGCACAACAAAAATTTCCTGGGGCCGCAAAAGGTCTAAATCCGTCTCTGTCTGTCTGAATAAGTTACCGACACAGATCGATAATTTATGGGGAATGGGCAGAGTAAGGTATAAAAGGGGGTCGGTTGCTTCTTAAAAAAAAATAAAACAAAAAATAATGAGAATTGTTGAAAAAATATATATGACTTGTGGATTGGATAGTGTCATTTGTAGTATGATTTTTCAGGATTGTGTTAAGGGTGGATGACAATGTAGGAATAATGTGTGTGTGTGTGTAACAAGTGAATCACACAGGTGTAGAGAGTGGGCGAATAGCAAAAAAATGTGCCATCAGGATTGTATAGTGTGATTTCTTATGTATGATCAGATTGTGTCATGGCCGTAACATTTAAAAAAATGCTCATTAATACAACAACTTAAGAGTTCCATTTATAACAATTGTAATTCTCAACGGGGTGTGACTTGTTTCACCACAGTCAACTACTATCTTGATTCTAAAAAATTATTGTAATGCTTGAATTGTTACATTGTATATTCAAGATGTACATTTGCTATACTATCTAATAAAATGACTTATATGGGTATGTTGGCTATGTCTTTAATTAATTAACTCGGTAAACACTGAAGTGGTAAAATATTTATGACTTCCTCTCCATATTTATGTTCAGGTAAAATATGTTTATTCTGATCTGAGCATATATCTATTTGGTTCAACATAGTATTACACTTAATAAAGGGATATGAAATAGCAGCTTTACTACACAATAAAGGATTGAACATTTTGTGTTTTCGTAATGATGCTTTCTGTCATACCATGATTTTTGTTTTTACATAATGTATGTTGAGTTTTGCTTTGCATGCTTATTGTTGTTAAAAATATATTTCTCTGTTTGATGATTGCCATTTGTCTGTGCAGTTCGACTGTAGCTCACCCATCAGAGCTGCCTCCCTCCCCCCACCAATGGGAGTGACGTTACCTCCAACCTAGATTGTTGTTCCGACAATTGATTGGTTGAAAACAAGTGGACTTGGAATAAATAAAATCACTGAGACTGTTACAATCAATTTGGCTCCTTGCGGTCCATAACTGTAGCCGTACATTCGG